>VXBJ01003175.1:1049913-1221465 GCA_013400055.1 Nycticryphes semicollaris | reverse complement strand
CTCCCCAGCCACTCTTCTCTGAGCCTGTAGCATTGCCTGGCTATAACCACTGTTATACCCACTAATAACAATTAAAATGTGGGGTGTGTGTGTATATATATAGATATATAAATTATTTTAGTTAACTCAGATTCCAATGCTAACAAGCCTGTCCATACAGAGTTGAGTTCTCCCACCTTTCTCTTAAGCTCCCTCATTTCCATGGAGTCACTGAGAGATTAGATAGAGGAGCATTAAGTAAATGCCGCATTCAGGAATGCCTCGCACAAGTCTGCTCCTGGGAGTCGTTAGACTAAACACTTTGTTTTGCAGACTAACAACACACAGAAGATTCCCAGCAGCACAGCCAGAGCAGGTTCTTCTGTTCTCTTGAGACTTCAGGCTGGACTTTTATAGGATTAACGATCTGATCCAATAAGACCTATTCATTTGGAGCTTTCTGAGCAACACAAGCAGCAGCAAATGGATGTGGCACGTACCATGTCACAGCCTGTCCCTAAGATCTGCCACGGAAGCCCTCATGCAGGAGCAGGTTGGTGATGAGGGGTCTGGGCTGTGGCTGTCTCAGAAACAAGCCTGCTCCATACCTGCTCTGCTCTCCAAATCGTTGTCTGTCTCCTCTCACACCACCTACCTGCTGCCACACATGGTATTAAGATCAACACATGATGATAAGGGCCAAGTTTGCTCAGCCACAGGGATGTCAAAGGGATCAGTTGATGGTGGCTACGCTGGGTAAAAACTCTTCTGATCTCAAGCAGATTCTTGAAAATCACACTCAGACAGGCAGCCCGTTGCTGAAGGAGAGGAAGATGCTTTTCTTTTCCAGTCGTGCCCTACCTCTCACACGCAGGGCTACATCCTGTCCCGCTGATCCGGCTTAATCTAACATAAGAGCAGACAATGGCAATCAAATCCCCCCGGCTCCCTGAGGAGCACGAGCGAGCAGGTGTCTGCAGAAGTGTGAGCAGCCAGAGCCATCAGCAGACTCCTGCACTCCCTGCTGCGGGGCTCAGCCCAGTAATCTGGATAATATCGACACTAATTCCTTCCTAATTTACCAAGCCAGCAAACCTGCAAAAGCAAACAGGTGTGTGTACTTGTTTCATTTTTTTTCCCCTAGCAAAAGGAGTGATTACATTTCTCTTCATTCCAACTAGAGCTGCTGTCATAAAATATTCAGCTCAAGCCATCCAGTTCCACATTATAATTACCTGCCAAAAATTGCTAACAGATCTGCTTCTGCCATCAACATGAAGCTGGCTAATCCTCTGGGAACATCTTTTTAATTAAACACCTAATACAGTACGATAAACATTGAAAATATGAACCACTCCTCTATTAAGACTGTGGCTTGATTTCTGAAGTGCACCTAATCAATTCAAGGGTAATATTTACCGTGGCAGCAAATCTTTAGGGCTTAATATTTCAGGTAAAGGTTGTTTTAGTGATTCTATTAAGAAAAGGAACGAGTGAGTGCAAATAAAACACAAAATCCCAGTTTAGCTTGATTGTTTACTCCAACCTTGGGTTTCCCTTCTCAGCTTCTCACAGTGACCAAGCATTCTAAGTTTGGCTTGGGAGTTTAAGTGGTAACATTCACCTAATCTGTAAATGCATTTTCCACCCCAAGCACAAGCAGGGGCTGCGAATATCTCATGTAAAGTAAATTTGTATTCATTAAGCTCTGGCTCTGTAGCATCCCTATCTCTTAGACTCATAGAATGGTTAGAGTTGGAAGAAACCTTAAAGATCATCAAGTTCCACCCCCCTGCCCTGGGCAGGGACACCTCCCACCAGACCAGGTTGCTCCAGGCCCCATCCAGCCTGGCCTTAAACCCCTCCAAGGATGGGGCAGCCACAGCTTCTCTGAGCAACCTGTTCCAGTGTCTCACCACCCTCACAGCAAAGAATTTATTTCTGGTATTTAATCTAAACATCCCCTCTTCCAATTTAAAGCTGTTACCCCTTGTCCCGTCGCTACACTTCCTGACAAAGAGTCCCTCTCTTTCCTTTCTCTTCTTTCCTTTGGTCCATCTCTGGCCTCCACCTTGGTTTCACAAAGAGCCAATCCTGTTACTGCAACCTCAGTGTCATCAAAATGTCTTGTGGTCCCTCCATCATGATTGAATTGTTATTCTCTATTTACCTGGTAGGCTTGGGGCGCATCCTTCTACCTGTTACATCAGCAGAGCTTCATTAACAGTTTGACTGCAGGGATTTCACTAACGAAGTTGCTGCAATTTTGTTTGCAATATGAAGGCGTGCACATTGATTCAAAGGTACAGTGCCAAGAGCATCACCCTCCAGCTGAGGAGAGATCTAAGAAGCCTGACCCACTTGACCTCCCAAGGCAAGATGTGAGCACTGTCCTAGGGACCTCCCTCTCTGCCCGCATCCCTGGCAATGGTACTGAATCCAAAAGGCCCAGAAAGAAATCAAAGGATTTTAAGAATCAAACAACAGAACCACTGATGGCAAAGGGTAGCTACCACAATTAAGACAGGTCATCTGTAAGAACTGTTATATGAAAATTTTGTTTTCTAGGAGAACAGAGCCCAGTACAAAGTTATGAATTATTTAAAAGCCACGCAAGCCAATCTGGTTATTACTACAGTAAGGATTTGAACAAATAGCAATGTTACAGAAACCCCTGTGTTTTGAAGGCAATTCACCCAGTATATAATAAAACCTACTTTTGAACGAAGAGGGCATACTGAGGTACAGCCTGGGCATACTGATCTGTGCTCCTTGAAGGGAGGCGCATTCGTGGCTGTGAATGTGTTACTGTTAGTCCTGAGGCTCTGAGATAGATGGAGCGTGATTAACACTTGTCCTCTGATTGGAAAACCCAGCTCTCAGCCCAGGGATGGAATTAAATACTTTCTCCATGCAAGCTGATTTCACAAACCATACTTTCCCGACATTTCATAACCAAGCTTTTCAAGCACCTGGAGACAGGGGAGCAAATGAAGCTCAGAAATCCCTTTACTCCCAGTTACTCCAGAGCAACCTCCCCAGCGAGTGCTTTACAAAGTGTGGCGAAGGCAAACGCTCCTTTTGCCAGAACAGCAACCATCCAGGGCTGAAGCCATAGCTGTGACATCCTATCTGGAACAGGATATTTAGTTATAATATTACATATATTCATGTAATATGCATGATCTTTTTTTTCGCTCCTCTGGAAGAATGAGTTGCAGAAACCAATCAAGCTGTCAGGGAAACGAGGACATCTCCCCTTGGTCCATAGCTAAAGCCCCTTATTTCTGATTCAGTTCACTGGTGCACTCATGCATCTGTCACTGAAATCAATGAGACTTGAGCTTATAGATCCCAGTGTAAATTTATGGATTGAAACGACTCTGAAAAAGCATAAAATACCATGAGGCCAAAGGTTGTCTGAAATCACATTCACGTGTTTTTCTGTAACCACATCAGTAGATATGCATGATCGGGTCCCTAAGGCAGCATAAATAAAAGTCCTCAATAAAAAATAAAATAAAAAGAAAACGTCAACAGAAAATATAGTAGCATTTACATGCATTTCTTCTAATTCAGATTTCAACTTTTGTCCAATTTTTCCTAAGCAGGACCAAGACAAGCTGCCTCGCAACCAAAGAGGTGCTATTTGAAAGCCTGCAACAATGACCAGCTCAGCTCCTCAGGCACAGCCCATTCACAGGCACCAGGAGCTCAACACCAGAAAACTTTGCAGGGGGAATCATGCTCATAAATGACACGTGACTTAAATTCATACCATACTTAAAAATACTCAAGCAAAAACCAACTGAGAGACTCTCCCTGGATGCCACCCCTACAGGCTTGGCTGCTCAAGGGTTTGCGGAGGGTTTGCCAAAGGCAAAGTTACTGACTTGATACCAACTTCTGGGTGTTGTTATTTGGAGGGCAGGAGCTCTGCGAGACATCCTCCAACTGCCAGTCCAACCCTCATACCCGCCGCAGGGGTGCCTTTGCTGTCACCTCGTTGGAGAGGGTTAGTGGTGTGGGCCTTTCTTGGCCTCTCCAAGGAGGTGAACATGGAAGAGCAGGTTGGTTTCCATCTGCTTATTCCACAATTGTCCATTAACAGCAGACTGGCTGTAAGGTTACATTCAATACTGCATCCCACTGAACACTCCTCTCTCCTCTCAGTGCACACACCTGGACCAGAATATCGAGCCCTTCAACAAACAGCTCACACCCTCAAGTCTTCACTATTGGGTGCGGGTTTCTCTGGTTCATCGATTTACACAGGGACTGTCATGTCTGCAGGACTTGGGAGCTACTTCCCATCTTTGTTCAATCCTCAGTGTCACCATCTCAAAATGGAAAAGGAAGAAGAGTTATACACTTTCCCCTTGGTATTTGGTTCTAGGAATAAATACATTTTTTCATCCCTTTTTCCCCAGCACCTTCATCCTGAATGGCAGCTCCAGCGCCGAGCTGGTCCCAGGACATTGAGCTGTCAGTCCTGGGGATGGCCATAAGTCACCTAGAGCACTACAGCTGGAGAAACACACAAGGCATGTAGTCAAATGTACCCACCAGCCACTGAATTGCCGTGACCTACAGTGAGGATCAAACACGCCCAAAGGCCCCAAAGGCTTTAGTTGACACTCATTTTTTTCAAAGAAAACTGGTATTTCAAGCAGGCAGAAGAAAGTACTTTTAGGCCTTTTATATACTTTTTTGTTGCGCTTAACTAAAGCTGATGAATAAATGGATCTGCCCAACTCAATATGGGACCAATCTATGGAGTGTGTAATGGTTAACCATATTTATTCGGGTGTTATCTTGGTTGATTGTATTAAACTAAGACTATGTACCCTACTATTCCACTTTCACCTCTGTAAAAACTACCACTGTGTCTGCAGCTGATGCCAGCCAGGATTTCAGAGAGATGCAAAACACCCATTCAGCTAAGAGCACCATGCTAGCTGTTTAAAACCATGTAGTATTTAGTAACAGAGACATGATCTACCAGTCCTCTATAAATCCAGGCAAGTCTTTGTAATTTTTTTTTTGCATTTATGGAAATCAGCACACAGGGAAAATGTACGTGCAAATAAATCATTCATCAATTAAGAAAAAGATACCAGAAGAATTTAGGTCATGAATATAAACTTCCCTGCTCCCAACACACTGAAATCTCTATTCAGTTCCTTTGAAGCTTCAGCCAAAGAGGTTGATGTCTATTTTTCCAACCCTATCAGTTCCGCTGTTATCAGTGCAATAAGAACTATGCAAAACTTGCAGAAATCATTCTGTTTCTGGATTTGCCACTAGACAGAGCAGCTGTTTCATGTGCCATGGCAATTCACAGGCATTGGTGTGACTCCTGGAGACTGCTTCTCTAATGCTATTGGAGCTCATGCTGAACCACATCAATTTGTAACCACCAGGTGTTAACTGAGGGTAGTGATGAAATCCCTCCAAAACACCATAATATTTCAAAAGAGGGCTTCTTACTAATATCCGTACTTTTCCAAGCTTAAATGGGAACAGATTTTCAAACAGAAAACACAAAGAAAGTCAATATCATAGAACCACAGAATGTTTAGGGTTGGAAGGTACCTTTAAAGATCATCCAGTTCCACCCCTGCCCTGGGCAGGGACACCTCCCACCAGACCAGGTTGCCCAAAACCCAATCCAGCCTGGCCTTGAGTCCCTCCAGGGATGGGGCAGCCATTACCTCCCTGGGCAACCTGTTCCAGTGCCTCACCACCCTCACAGCAAAGAACTTCTTGCTGGTATCTCATCTAAACCTCACCTCTTCCAATTTATAGCCATTACCCCTTGTCCTGTTACTCCATTTCCTGACCAAGAGTCCTTCCCCATCTCTCCTGTAGCTCCCTTCAGGTACTGGAAGGCTGCTGTAAGGTCCCCTCGGAGCCTTCTCTTCTCCAGGCTGAACAACCCCAGCTCCCTCAGCCTGTCCTCACAGAAGAGGTGCTCCAGCCCTCTGAGCATCTTTGTGGCTCTCCGCTGGACCCGTTCCAACAGGTCCATGTCCGTTCTATATTGAGGACTCCAGAGAAGGACACAATACTCCAAGTGGGGTCTGACAAGCACAGAGTAGAGGGGTAGAATCACTTCCCTCACCCTGCTGATCATGCTTCTTTTGATGCAGCTCAGGATGGGTTGGCTTTCTGGGCTGCCAGTGTGCACTGCCGGCTCGTGTTGAGCATCTTATCCACCTTCACCTCCCAAGTCCTTCTCCTCAGCGCTGCTCTCCAGCCATTCTCTGCCCAACCTGTATTTGTGCCTGGGATTGCCATGTCCCAGGTGCAGGACCCTGCACTTGGCTTGGTTTAACTTCAGACCGTTTGCACTAACCCACCTCTCCAGCCTGTCCAGGTCCCTCTGAATGGCATCCCTTCCCTCCAGCGTGTCGACCATGCCACTGAAATATATGGTTTTACCAGAGTCCTTCTCTGCAGGTTGTGTCTCTCAATTCAGGAGAATGGCCACTGTCTGCCATGGGGTCAGGCCCACAGAAATGATATATACATTATGTACGAATTGATGTTCTCAGTTTTGATCCAGGATTGTGTTCTGCCTTTTCTGGTAAAATAATGTTGACTTTTGCACGTTCAAACAACGACCAAGTATTTAAATCACTTGTCAAAAATGAAGCATCAGCAAAACAAAACCAACAAAATCCTGAGGAGGTGGAACTTCACTGGAAACATTTTTCTTTCAGGCAATGTCTCAACAGAAATAAAGCAGCCCTGAAGGACTCTGCTGCACTCACGATCTCCGAATAAGCTGTGTGCAATAGAGCTATGTTGTTGTCCCTGGTCATGTTGTGAGAACAAGTTTTAAAATGAAATTTTCATCAAATTAATGGGTACTCTACAGCTGAGATAGGTGGATACACCAGCCTGAGTCTGATCAATGGCAATCAAGAGAAAAAGAGCTAAGATTTTCTAGCAAAGCAGTGCTGATATCACTCTTGGGTCCTAGAAATGATAACCTAATTCAGCCTGTCCTTCCACCTGGAGATCAGAGCTACACCTCCAGCATGACACAACATGCAGGCCATGGGACAAATGCAAATGTGAGCTCTGGATTCCAAAGGCAAATAGTCACACAAGCATGGAAACTGCTCCGTGGCTGTTGACCACAGGGAAAACGAATGCTCCTTTGCTCAGGTGCCTGCTCACCCTGTGTGCCTCGGCTTCTTAAAACCGTTTTGGGTACCTTCACACTAGGCTCCATGAAGCACTCATTTTCTATAGTTTTAGGAGAGACGGCTTAACCAGACACAGGTGTGTCTTCTCACCCACACAGGCCAATATTCCCAGACACCAAGGCCTGAGGGATGACGGCCAGCCTGACCCAAGGCAAAAGAGAACTCCTTAAGTTTCCTCTTTGGCTGTGCCTTCTCATTAAGTGTTTTGAGGACCTCACTGTACGTCTCTCCTCAACTTAGCTTTTGAGGGTAACACTTTGTTGCTACTCTGACTTTTGTGTCCAAAAATTTGCATTGAACCAACTTCAGAAGACAAAAAACCATCCCCTGCTTCTCTCTGCCAAAGGAAGCAAGGAAAAACAAGCTTAAAACCCCTCCAAGCCACAAACAAAGTCCTGCATCTGAAATGTCGTGGAAAGGGATTTGATAAACACACCTTTTCGCTGACCTCCCTTAGCTGAATGCTGCTGTGGCTTCTGCCTGCCTCTGACCTCTGCAGGACTTGCTGAAGTGGTAACTCCTTGCAGGTGCAACTCCACCAGCTCTTCCCAAGGCAATCGTCACACAGATGGGAACGTCAACGTCCCATTTGTGGCCTAAGCCTCATTTTCTGTTTCTTGGAGGAAGTTTAAAATATGGGGCACTGTACACATTTTAAGCACCGCTCTTCAATCAAGTGAAATATGAAAGGCAAAACTAATTCATTGGGGGACCCTGCCTTATCTAATTTGCTGTCATCTGCAGTAATCTTCGCTATCAATATTACCGTGAAGAACATGTCAAAAGCTTGAATTCATCACTTCAGCATGGCCATTCAGGGAACGTGTGCCAGCAGGAGTGATTGCTCCTCTTGGCTCCTCAGCCTCTGGTCTGAATATTGAAAGCCCAACTGCAGTGCAGCAGCCACGATAAAAATAACCACCCAAATGGCTGCGCAGGGTTTACGGCCAGCAGAGATTGGTGATAAATATTCAACATAGTTCAAGGAATACGGGGGCAGGGGGTCTAAGTCCTTCCATGAACAGCTGCCTATCAGCACAGACTCATACAGTGCTTTGGGTTAGAAGGGACCTTAAAGATCACTGAGTTATATGGGGGATATGCAACTTCTGTGGCTCCTGATCCCAGTACAGACCCAAAGGACAGAGACAGACCAACCATCACTCCTCATATAATGTATAATTTACCGTTTTAGTTTGTATTAACAAAACCAATTAGAAGATGAATGGACCAAGGGGTTGTTAAACTCACACAACGTAGTGAAATGCTGCTTCCCTGGGGACATGTTCTCCACTAGAGTCACCTGGTGACACAGAGGTCACACAACTAGGGAAGAGCAGAGAAGGCCCAGGTCAGGGATGATACGGTGGTGCAGAAATAGCTGGTTTAGAGGAGGTCTCACCGGCTGCAACCTCATGAGACCAAATCCAGCTCTCCCACCAGCTTGGCTGGGTCTCCCTTCACACACAGGTGGTAAAACTAACTTTGCTGGTTCAGGAGGAGAAAGTTGGGAAGCGGATGGAGGACAGTGCAGGTACAGCTGCATAGCAAGTGAAGGTGTATGTTGAATCAGGAGAGCCATCCCTGCCCTGGCCTCAGCCTGGCAGCACAAATAAGGGTAACAGCAATGGCAAGGACCCAGGTGCCATCATGTCCTGCTAGAGCCTCCCAGGGGCTCCCAGTGACACACACACATTTCTCAGCTGTTGTGGGGTCAGGCTAAGGAGACTGGTCCTACACATACCACGATAACAGTGTTTCAAATCAGACACGTGCCTCACCCCACACCTGTCTAAATTTTAAAATGTTCTGTGTGTTCTGACATCTCCCAGTTAGACCTTCCTTCCTACAAAGTCTACTTTTTACTTGACCTAATTCCTTCTATTCCTTACTGAAATCCCTGACCTAATAAGATAGCAGTACCTTATCAAGGAGATCATGGCGAATTGAAACATGCAGAAAATACTCAAAGACGATGAGAAGAATATGTCTAAAGCTGTCTCTGCAGCAAAGTCACATATTGTGCTTCAAAAATCTTGGGTAGCATGCCCTGTGCCAGGGGTGCAAGAGGAGGACATTTTCCTGGATGGGTTGTAATCAGAAGCATCCCCTACCAACTTGGGCACTGGCACTGACAGATGGTACATGATGCTCTTCAGTACTCCCATTGCTGGCGTAGGGCTGGAACAAGGGATAGGAAATCCAGTTCAGTGTTATTCTGTGGCTTTTGGATGTCCTCCAAGAGAAATAACCCAATTGCTTATCTCATGGAGAAGCTACACCACTGTGCACCAACCCTGCCTTTAGCACAGTTGATTACGCGAGGCAAGAAAAACCTCAGCAGAACCCCAGCTACAATTAATTGACATCTAAAGGCCCTTGACTAATCGTACTTGATACTCACTGTCCCCTCAACACCTTTTGCTGTTATTAGCTGAGATCACTGATTTGTTGCTGTTACTCAGGCTAGTAAAGAGTATAAATTATTTTACCCCTTTGGCCAAGGCTGGAAACCCCTCAAATGCAATTTTAAGAGTTAAGTTGCAGAGTGGCAAAATGCTAATCTGCTGAAAGAAGACTTGGTGGGAGGGAGGGAGGGAGGGAGAGCCTCAGCAGTGCCTGGGCAACTGTTAACCCTTCTGATGCTCAGCTTCTACCATCGACCCCAAGTCTTGCGATAGGCTTGAGTCCTGCTAGAACGAATACGGAGCTTAATCGTTAGTACGATGACTTCTACGCAAAGGAAATGCTGAACTGTCTTACAGGGCACACAACAAGGTGACCGTGGAGCTCACCTGACAGGACATCACTGTCTACATGTCACAAAGCACAGGCACCACCAGAGGTTAAGAGAAATTAAAAATAAATAAATAAATAATTTAACAACTACCTGCTGCAAGTGTGCTTCCACACTTCTTTGAAAACAGATGTTTTGGCTTTTTTCTTTTTAAATCTTAGTTTACCAATTTATACTAACGACAGATCTTGAAACCCAGAGAAATTTTCTGCAGAAACATCAATACTCAAACTGATGGAACTCCTGGTATTGGAGCTGGCTATAGGTAACAGTATAAAAAGTTACAGAACAGGCTATATGAACTTAAAAGTTAACTGTTTATCAATAAACCCACCATCTTAAGCCTCAACTGCACACATGCCCAGCCACCCTTCCACCTTCAGAGCCCTGGGCAGCTGCATCACCAGAGCAGCACCATCTCCCCACTGGGATCCCACAGCAACAACAAAGCAGGGAAAAATCAAACCAAACCACAACCCAACCCTATGGTCTGCAGACAATGAAAGAGAGCCCAGCTTGTGCAAAACACTTCAAAGCCCTGCACTAATTTTTTGATGTTTTGATATTTATTTAGGGTTTAGGTTGGTGGTTTGTTTTTTTTTTTAGAATCCAGAATTCAAGCAAATCAGTCAATAATGAGAAGTCAGCACAGAAGACACTCGACTCTTTGCTGATGGAGTCTAATGCTGATTTGTGCATTTATTATGCACATTAAAATTAATAGGTTTTTTTTTTCCACTCACTTTTTCATTGTCTGGTTGTTCAGCCTAATGAATGTATTCATCTGTTTACCACCAACAGCAGATAAGAGTTTGGGGATGACTTTTTTTTTTTATTACTCCTTTCCACTATCCCACACTGCAAAACTTCAGCCACATCTCTCCTTGGCATTGGTTATGTTCTGAAGTGTTTTAATCGATAATCATTCTAAGTCTGAATGTATCCAGAGGGAAGAGATGGTAAAAGGGGATTAGTGCAGCTAAAGTGCATTACATTCTCTTGAAGAAAAAAGAATACAAAGAATAATAAAAACACAAGGTAGGTTGAATTTTCATCCATGGTGCCTAGTTTTGCACGGTTTTCACATCAGATGTGAAAGCAATCCTTGTGGGTTTGGGGGTTTTTTTGTTGATTTGGTTTGGGTGTTTTTTTTAACCTGATGGCACTCAGTAGTGTATAGAGCTTAAACTGCTCATGAGAAAAACGTTTTCTCAAATCCTCCCATAGATATTTTCTCCAGCAGACTTTCAATGACTTCCTTGTCTTTTTAGGGGAAAAAGCATACTATGAAGCTGAGGCTGATAAAGATACTTCATAGTGTAGCAGTAGACTCAGAAGATAATTCAGAAATTTTCTGGTTTGTTTTTTTTGCTGTACTATGTAGTTCAGAAAGAAGGTACGCAAAGAAGACAATCATAAAACCCACAAAATAAGTTTCCAGAGTAGGAGACCTTTTACTGATTAACTAATAGGAGATTTTTTGCTGTTTGCTTGCCATTGGGATAGCATGGACCAAAGTATGTCCTTTTCCAGGTTTTCCAAAAAAAGAACAGGTTCATTTTTATGGAGAGAAGAGAGGAAGAAAAGGTCCCCTCAAAATTATTCACACCTGAGAAATGAATGCCATGTCCTCATTGGTGGCAGACAATGAATCCAGTGCCCATCAAACTCCTTTCTGCTGGGGCAGGCTGGGTAAAGTGGTTTATGTCCATCCTAGTAGGTGTTCCTCGATCCAGCCTTTTTCCATTCTAAATAATTGCCCCCTTTTTTTTTTTTTTTTTTAAATTCAAGCCTTTCTGTGACATGCAGTGCACTTATCTTGCTGTTGGTACTGGTGACTCGGGGCTGCCAATCTGTATTACATTCTGTAGAGCTCTTATCGATATGGGATTTTGGTACACAGCGAGATGTGGGCAGGAAGGTTGAGGACTTGAGCAAACTGGCCCCATGCCCACGGAAGGGCAGTGTTTGACCCTCTCGTTATTGTTTCATATTCTCTTCTGCAGAAAATATCAAACAGCAATTCGCTGGAGGAAGAACAATCGTTTTTCAGATAGCACATGAAAGAAATACCGGTCTGGTCTGCACTAGATTATGTGGGACAATATGTAATACATGCCTAGCAAGTTATGACATTGATTCATTCCTCGTATTGAATTTGTTCACAGTAATGAATGTATTACTTGTTCCCTGAAGGCTCTAGTCTTTTCTCTCACCTTTATTGATCAATGGTTTATAACTTTGAAACTATTTGCAAAAAGTGATTAATGTAACTTACTTTCTAGTCTTGAAAACAACATAAGCAATTAGGGTTCATACAGCAAGGCTCTGCCTAGCCAGGGGTAAAACTGCTGGAACTGGGTAGCACTGTCTGGTACATTAGCCTATATTTCAGCACAGAAAACACTAAAAGGGTTGCATCAACACTGAACTGAAGCACATTCATCTTTTCAAAATCACTCTACAAAATACAGAGGATGGGCTAAAAAAAATTAATGGCTACTGCAAAATATCTTTATAATCTCTAAAAATGCATAGAAATAATTGTATGATTCTTAATCAGAAGCCATGGCATAATTCTTGGCATCTGCAAGACAACCAAGAATTAATAAAAGCTTGCAGTTGTTGGGGCAGGAGGACAAGGGAGAATGAACTGAACAAGGCTTTAGGAGAGACGCATCATTTAGCTGCCAAGGTAAAGATAAGATTGAAGGCTGCAACTTGAAGTAGACAAATACCACTCTTGAACCTTTCAGTAATTTCTTAAAACAGAGGAGTTAATTGGGTTGCAGCCAGTAATAGAGATTTATATAACCCATTCCCTAAGGTCTATGCCAGAAAGACATGGCAACAAACCCTCCAAGAAACTCCTACAGGTAACTGGCAAAGCTGGCAGCTACTGGAAGAACCTAAACAAAGGCAGTGGGACAGTGGGCAGAGAGATTGCCTGACTCAAGACAAACAGGGCCATGGCTGGAGCTCTTAAAAAAAGCCTGAAAATGGGAAAAAAACAGTGCACTAAGTCAGGCTAAAATGGTTTTCTCTAAAGCTGCTTCATTTACTCTCATTTGCAGAAGCGCAACAATCTGTGGACATTTAATTCACCCCTGAAGCGTGCAGGGACACTGCCATGAACTCTGCTGCAGGTTTGGAAAAAACAGCTTGCACCTTGGTAACATTTTCAAATAGGAATAACATCAAGGAGTGTATGCTATGATTGAAGAGCGATAAGTTTTTATGCAGTTCCAAATGGGGCTGTTTTTTCACGTTTAATAAATTGAAAAGGCAGGACAATCTGTTCTGCTGCCCAGCATTCCAACGGGACTTGAGAAAAATGATCTGTAGAGCAATAGCCATTAGTTGGACAGTCATTTCTACTCCTAATTACAGTTAATTGGGATGAAAGTAGCCTCTGACAACAGCGTTCACAATTGTAAGAGGAAGGAGTGAGAGTAGCACAATGAAAGCAGTGCAACAAAGAGCACGAGGGTGCAGGAGACCACACTCTCCTCTTTTAGAAAGCTTCTCTAATTTGGATCCTAACCCCAGTGCCAGCTTTCAAACTCCATCACTCTACTTGAAGTGACATTAGAAAGCACTTGGATACAGATGTCAATGTTAAAATTGCCCCAAAGTGGGGAGCCAGCCTGGATAGTCTCACTTCCTCCAGGGGACCAACAGTCCAAGGCACCTGGGGAGCTGATCCCAGCCTGGATTCAGGTGGACTTTTGCAAAGGCTTCAGAGATGGGATGTTCCTCTTGGTTTTGTAGGTGCTTTTGAATGCAAATGCTTTTTAATAGTCTTCTAGCCTTTTAGGGGCCAACTGCCAAAGTTCCCACTGTGTGTTGGGAGTGGATATCAAGTTGGTGACCTGAAAGCCCTAAACCTTCCCTGTGTGGATCTTGTAACGCCACCCAGAGAATCCCCAGCAGCAGTCTCAAGGAAATTATCCAGAAAACCCTGGTGACCTTTGGGAAGCCCAGCAGTAGACTGTGAATGTTTGGTAGCTTTCAGGTGTCTTATCTCCTCCCCTCCGAACACGCTGCACTGTTGGAGCATGGCTGCAAACGGCAAGCACAGAAAACAAAGTTTTAAGCGGGAGGAAGAAATAGAAAAACTGTCTCTTTGCGGACAATACTTAATGTGAAAAAGCCACGTTTTGATAGACATTGCAGTTACACTGGGAATGTTTCTCCTAGACACTGTATTAACTCTGCTTTCAAGGAAATCTGTTGATTGAACACCAGACAAGCAGCAGCACGCTGCCCAACCCAGGGAGTGCCACCACAGCACACAGACTGCCTCTTGTTCTCACTGATGACAGCAAACAATTTTTTTCACATCTCCAAGATGAATTTGACAATGTGTCAGACTGACCTAGGGGCTGCACTCTCCCAGTTTCGCCTGGGCTCTCAGTTATGGGGACACAAAACATTCCCAGAGCAGGAGAAGGGGACAGGTTCAGATGGCAAGAGGCAACCAGGCACTCTGGAAGCCCTCATGAACTTCCTCTGGCAAAATGTACCCAGTTTGGCCAGCAAGATGTACTGCTACTTCATGGACCTCCTGGAGAAGGTAACTCTGGTACTGTGTTGCATGCCAGAAGCACAAGGACCAGGCTTGGGGACTCAACCAAAGCCCTTGAGACATGGGATGGATAAGCAGCCACAATATGCTCCCACTGGTACCAGAACCACTTTACCCTTTTCTCCTCCCAGGTGAGACAGTGCTCAGATCACCTCGGTGCTGCTTCTTCACCTCTGAATAGATGCACCTGCAGGAACACTATTCCTGCAATTTTTTCTTCATTACACTTATGAATTATCACTCAATGAATAAAAAAAACCCTCACATCTCCCAAGCTCTGCATGCACCAGGAGGAGATGTGTTGCCCCAAGGCCTCTCCTCTAATAAATCTACATTATGAAATAGTTTAAAAACAATAACAACAAAAAAATAAATCAATCCAGTGCCTGTAGGAAAAAATGTTGTGGCCTACTCTTGTGGATGGTAAGAAAGCATATGTAACCATCATTGATCTAAAAGAGTACAATACAAGACACTGCTCAAAAGAGCAAGCTTTTTGGTTTTTCTGTTTGGGTTTTTTTTTACCCAATGAAAGTACAAGCATACAATATAGCCAATCTTCTCCCTGCACTGGCCTTACCTTTCTTGTACTCTATATATACACCAGAAAAAAACCCTAATTCTAAATGTATTTCCTTTACAGATATGTCAAAATCCTCATAAGGCAAATTAGCATAGTTCACTTTATGTTACTATAATTACATCAACATGAATACGTCTCTAGCAAAGCTAAATAATGGGAGGAAAATCCCCATTAAATAGAAACATTTATCACTTCTGCATTCAGTAAAACCAATTGGCTAACTGACATCTCACTTCATGCACCATTACGTAGGTCTTACTGTAATATGTGCTGGTTTGGGGAAATTCAATATTATTTACCAACAATAAGTTGTAAGATCAGAAAAATGTTTTCCAAAACACCAGTTTCCCGAGATCCAGAGCTTTGTCCCTTTCCAGGCACATCCATTTTGCTAGTTTATGACTAGGAAAAGTGATGAACCTGAGCCTGAGAGCAGCAACAGCATCATCCTCCACATGCAGAAATCCTACAGAGACTTGAAGTCCAGAGAAGAAGTGACTGAAGCCAAGGCAGCAGATAGAGATGGCTGATGATGGTGAAAACCATCATCACCAGATAATAAGGTCACAAACACTGAAGACAGATGGAAGAACTGAGCGGAAAGCAAAAATGAGGAGCGGGAGGACGCAGCGGAGAGTTACTGCTCATGTGTGGGAGCACTTCTTTCTTTGGTGCTGCCTTGCCTGTGAAGCCAGCTCAGAGCACAGCGAGTTTGGCGTGACTTTTCTAACAGCACCACAGTGCAAGTCACAATACAAGTCACCAGGAGTGAGTTATCATAACGCGTGCAGTGGAAATCAAAGCAACTCATTTAAAACTATTTTAAAAATAAAAATCAGCCTAATACTAAGGTAGAAACTGGAATATGAAAATTGCCTTTACTTACACATATAAGCCCCCACCCTCACAGTACATGCCATTGTTTTTAATATTCACCTTCTAAGACTGAAGCCTATGCAAGGATTAGGGGACAGGGTGGTGGAACACTGGAACAGGTTGCCCAGGGGTGGTTGAGGCCCCTTCCCTGGAGATATTCAAGGGGAGGCTTGACAAGGCCCTGGACAACCTGGTCTAGTTGAGGGTGTCCCTGCTGACTGCAGGGAGGTAGGACTAGATGACTCTAGAGGTCCCTTCTGGCCTGGGCCATTCTGTGACTCTATAATAGAGTCATGATACACCCCCAAACCCCAACTGCAGTAATAAGTAGGACTATTTCAGTGATTATTTTAAAAGACATTTAACACTACAGTTTGTTCAGTTTGCCAAGGTGACAAAAGGACTCATTGCTGGGGTCATGGTACTTCCATGGAATTTTCTTGCCTCGTGCTCACAGGATTGCACTAATCACAATGGTAAACCAGACTTCTGCTAGGGAATGTCCCTAAATCAGGAGCTGCAGGATCCTTGGGACAACTGCATCCAAAACCCAAACGCTTCTTAAAATTCATACTGAAGAAAACATGGCTTTTTTTCATGTTTTGAGAACTCAGATCAATTTGAGCATTCACACAGAAACCGCAAGAAAAACCGGTTCTTTGAGCCTAACATTTCACAGACACAAAGTGTTTCTGGTTAGAAATGGGTGCTTGTGATGCACCTTCGTGTTCCATGTCTAAGTGTGAAATCACCTCCCACTGTGGTAAAGCAGTTGCCAAGTAAGGAAGGAGATGCAAGAGAACTAATGATCTAAACAGCCTCAGAATGACATAGTACTGAGTAATAAGCATGGCACTGAGGAGAAACTATGTCAAACCAGTAGTAAAGTGCTCAATACAAATGAAACAAAAAAACCAAACAACCCTATATTTTACTAAAATTGCATGCTTAATTGAACTTTTCTTTTTAAAGATACCCTGGTCAAGTTGTGCTAAGTTTTTTTCCAAAACATCGCAAAGTGTACACACCTTCATATCAGTTTGCAGCTCATTTTGCTTTGAAAATGAAGTCTGTGATTTGAGTTACGACCTGAACACCCAACCCAGCTGAATAGTGCCAAATTTTGAATGAGTCAGCAAGCAATCACCAGTTGAACAAATAATTGAGACTCAACTGCCTCCAGAAAGAGCTGATTTTCCTACACACCCCTAAGAGAGCTGCCTGCCACTCTGCCACACAGCCCTCCAGCTCAATTAGCAGCTGCTGCAGTTATTAAACAAGGTCTAAGCCAGGCATCCTACCTCACATCATCAAGGACAGAGAGAAATGGTTTTGATTGGAATCACTAATTCCTCAGGTGCTCTAAACCAGACCTGTACCAGCTATGTAAGAAGGATTTTGAAATCTAATGTTAGACACACTTGTATTTCCCTATTTTAAAGCAATCAGTCACATTTTAGTAACAAGGAAAGCAGCTACTTTAGAGACAGGGACATGCCTTTGTATACTAACCAATGGTAGCAGACAGTGAAGGCACAAACATGCTTTTTTTTTGTTTGTTTGGCCTTCATTTTTCAAATTTTGCCCATCAAAAATTTAGACATTGAGTCTAAAGAACAGTCAGTGAAGAGCAATAAGCAATTTATCCCATTCTCTCTTTGACGGACAGATTGTCCTTTGGTAAGTTGGATCACTCCCCATTGACTGTAACTGGGCCCTAGAGTAAAAGCTGATCTAAACATCTACCTTTCAGCCAGCTGGAGGTAGGGGAAATGAATCATACCGTGGGTACTCATACAAATTCCAGAGTGATAAAAAAAGAGAAAGAACCAAATGACTGCCACTTAGAGGTAATAATCATTCGGGGGCTGCTGCAGCTGCACACTCTATGTTGAAGTGATAGACACTTGTCTGAAATTAGTACCTACCATTCAAACACAAGCCTGAACGGGTGATACCTCCCCAGATGCTAGAGACAGCATGAGTTTGGATTAGAAGAGTAATTCTCATCTAAAACAATGTTCAAATAGGGTCAGAAGATCAAAAAGCCCTAATGTTTAAGGGATACTTAACTATAACAGACAGGAAATGGGATGGGTGCAGTCAACTGCAATAGCCCTTTGTATTTTCTATTTTCTAAGGGGGCTTGGTTGGCACATAAGTGACAAAATAGGCAGCCTTGGGAAGTGCATGTGGAGGGTAAGCCCTGCACCGGGCAGAGTGTCCTGACTTCCACCCACCGCTCTATAAAGAAGTGACTGGAAAGGTACCATCTATGCACATTTCACCAGTCTAATAAGTAATGATGAGTGGATGGAACGAGGTATGAACATGATGTAAGCAAAATTACTACAACCAAGAAGAAAGTAAAAATTTCAGTGACACTAAATCAAATTGATCACTACTTGGGTAACAGATTTCAGGCCCAATTAGTATCAAAATAATGAAAAAAGGTTTATCTGTTGGCATTCTCAGAACTGATGCACTAAACTAGAATTCTAAATAACCTCCCCAAAAGGTCACCAAGTCCTACTTTACCACACGGGCTCTGTTCGTTTTTAGCAAGTTCCTCAGTTTTGGCCACTGAAGCATGATGAAAACTGGAGGGCAGCTTTCCCTCCTCTGTCCTCTTTCTCCTGTATGAGCTCCAGCTCATGGGCTTTTTGTGCTTCCGTAAGAAATGGAGACTTCTTGCTTTCTACACCAGGAACAAGCCAAGGTACAGAGCAAGGGCTGTTGCAGCTCACCTACTCCTCAGTCTTTACTTACCACCGATGATCTCTCAACACTGAAACTTTGAGAGAAACCATATAATCTCCAGTTCACTCTCCTCTCCTGCCGCTCTTCCAGATCATCAAAAGCAGAAGGATAAGCCCCATTCTTGGTCATACTAAAAGTCAACCATGAAACCAAACCTTTGTAATGAGAAAGGCAGCTGAGCAGTATAAGGCAGGAGACAGCTGATGACTGCTGTCAAACGCAGAAAAAAAGCTGTCTTACTGCTGTCAGCCTCTGTAGCTCAAATGATCTGTCACTTAGGGGTTCAGACAGCATCTACATACCAAGCAATTCATCAAGAAAGGCTTCTTGTCCCCCAAATTATTTAACTTTAAATAAACGCAGATGCCAAGCACATTCCAATGAGGGGGAAATCTTAACTTTAGATGTAAATTTGTTTCTGATAAGGTATATGTAAGTCATTATCTAAACTGTGATGTGGCTTTTGAGTCCACACTGATGTGTGTGGTAACTAAGGCACAGGAGGACTAACTAAAGAATTCACAGTAAGTCAACTCTGCAGACTACAGCTTGTTTAGCAATTACGCAACATACGAAACAAAAAGAATTTAAAAGCAGCAGCATCTCTTGGAGTCCTATCCAACAGCTCACCCCAAACCCAAGTCATTAAAATGACAAGTCAAATAGGATTAAACAAGATTCAGGCATCTGTTCTGTGCTGATTACAGGCTCACTCCATCAATCCCAGGGCGTTTTACTGATTGACAGCACACAAAACAAGGGATGGTCAGAACTGGCCTGATTCTCCTTCTTGACATACCCGTTATGAACATGGCTTCATTACCACCCAACCTTTATTCCCCACCTTGGACACAGTAATGAGAGAAAGACCAGCCATGACAAACCTGGAGCAAACACGTGACACATCTTATCTGAATACAGAGAAAGTGGGCTGAGTAACTCTGCCCAAACCCTGGCAATCATAAACTGAGCCAAGGACATGAAGCAGCTAATCCCCTCAGTTTATAGCATTCCCACCATGAAAACTCCACACCAGTTACTGCTAATAAGGTGAGTTCTGGCATTCCAGGCAACCGTCTGTACCATTCATTAACCAGTCTGGAACAGGGTAAGTATCTGCAAAGTCTTTGGTGTCGGGTTTTTTGTTCACAACCTCTCCGTGAACTGAACACATTATTTCTTAAATTGCCATTGACCTTTGGATACTTTAGTACGTAACACAAATTTTTTACTCTTCTGATTAGCAGCATAGGATACCCGAAACACTTCTTTCTCTATTCAGTTTGCTATCCAGTGGTTTTTACGGATTAAAAATGTTCTCCTTGAAAATACCTTAAAATATTTCCTTAAGCTTTTTTCAGACTACCAGGAGCATCAGTCAACCACAATTCATCTGAAGTCTTTATCTGCTTGTGCTCCTCCATTTGTACGTGGGAAAAACCAGAAAGCTCTGCTGTGTCCCAGTGCAGACTGGTTCTCTGAGCTCTGCCCGATGCAGGGAAACGTACACTGCAGCAGCCAGTGTGGTTTCTCACTCCTCATCACCTGCCCTAGACACAGGAGTGTAACTTTCAGTTACTTCACTCCTAATGCAAATGCTTTGATTTAGTTTTTCTGAGTGTCCCTGAACACTAGGTTGTCCCTTGCCTTGTGCTAAGGCACAACCACACAGGCATATAAAGCCTAGTCCGCTCTCCAGTCGAGATTTTTCAAAGCTTCAGCCTGTGGGTGGAAATGATGTGTCATCTTCGGGGCTTGAGAGCCATCTGTTTATGTGGGACAGCGTTTGAACATGAACACTTTGGAACTTCACAGGGCAGAGGTGATGTAGGGACAAGATATAACGAGCAGGGGCAGTGGCCTGCCATAGTCATGTTTCTTCCCCGTGGCACCTGGTGATACCAGGATGCTTGAACAGCCCTGCAGGAACATGTTAGGTACAAGAAATTAAAAAGATAGGGTCTATTAAAAAAAAAATAAAAATCACATACTGTACAGTAATGTTACCATGCATAGGGCAGCAAAAGAGTCCTTGGTAATGCTGTAGGCTCTGAAACTGAATATAGTTACTTTGAAAGTGTTTGGAGAACTGTTAAAGGAAAGGTTATCTTTCTGTAGATAAAGAAATTTGGAAGGTGCTGTATACTTACCCTCAAGCTACAGACTGAAGACCTTTTTCTCATCATTTCAAACTTAAACCAAAGATATCATAAAATCCTACAGCTTTATGTTAGCATACAAACATCAAAGTCATAAATGATCCTACTTAAGGGGATTTTAGTTTGTGGGGGTTTTTTAGAGCGAAGTCTTTGGAAAAGGTTTTCTGGTGTCAACAGCCTTATTTATAGTTACAAGAGCAAAAGAGCGCGTGCCGACTTTTGATGGATGCATTCTGGAAAGATGAAGCCACAAGGAGGCACAAGGGCACCACAGCCACAGGGAAAGACCTGGTTTGCTGCTTTTTATCAGGCACCAGCTCTGGAGAATGAGAGTTTGAGAGCTTTGTATAAAAGGATTACGGCCACCAGAAATTGAAAAATTCCATTCAACTTTCCATTTTCACCCGGGCAGAAGCGGCAGGAAAGATGGCAAACGAGGAGGCTGGTGAAGAGTTTGCATTAGTTCTCCCTTCTGGCCAGAAAACCTGTTTGTTTGAGGAGGTGAAGAGTGAAGGAATGTCTGAATACCTACAGGGAACTACTGGGAGATGGTTTTCCAAATATTAAGCTTTGATGCCACCACAGGCATTATAGCAGAGCTGAGATTATACCAGTCTCTAGGGTTTTATTCTGAGCATGCCTATGGACACTGGCACAGACCCATAGGTGAGTTGTCATCTTTGTGCTGCTTCTGAACTTACCTGGTATGAAGGTATCCTTCAGCATTCCCAGGAAGCCATAGCATATGTCAGTAATGGAGTTGGAAGCAACAGAAAGACACCTCCAGTAGTCACTGCTGAAGGCCTTTGAGTAGAAGTCTTTACAGCAATTTCAAAGATATTACTCTTTTTTATTCCCAAATAGTCCTCATGCCTTTTCTCATCGTCAGAAATTAACCTTATCCTTTCTGAACCATCCTACGCTACTTTACAGAGAAGAAAAGAGTGTACTATGAGCCAACCTTTTCAATAAATACATTTAGGTACAGAAAACGCAGATGGGCACCTGCTTGGATTTTAAGATGTGCCAGAGCTGGTTAGGTGTTCAAATGAGCTAAAAGGCAACTGAAACTCCTCAAATGCTTTTAGGGGGGGGAAAAAAATAAAATAAAAATAGAAAAACCTCCTGTCTGGTGCCTGACACTCTATATAAAAAACCCACATTGTGGATCTAAATGCCTTTGATCATGCAGACCTGAAAGGACTTGCCCATGATCACAGGGGGTGTCTGTAGCTCCCAGGGATCAAAGTCCCCACACCCCAGCTGTCCAAGCCCATCCATTCCCTGCTGCAGGCTCACACTTCACAGCTGTACCCCCGTGGCTCTGCTGCGACACGACAGCCCAGGTTGAGCGAGCCTGTCTAAAGTCAGGGTGATGCATCAGGGAGAAGAGGGAGCTGGGGTTAGACACAAGGACGTTTTCCTCAGGGGACCTTTAAACTAAGATCAGAGTTTCCACAGGCAGCAAACCTGCTCTAAATTATGGCTCAGCTTTTATTTTTCTTAAGAAAAATATGAAGAGGAGAAAGGCAGCCAGCTGGAGTAGCCTTTTATCATTGCCATGGCAACGGGTGTACACAGTAGGACTTCGGGGATAACGCCAGAGGGAATCCTTATAGAGAAAGATTAATTAGTCAGCTCCAACATGGGATGGTACCTGCCTCTTTCAAAGTCCAGCCCCAAAGACAAGCAGGGGCTTTCGCTGGAGACCCCTGACAAAGTAGCTCTCTCTCAATGTTCAGCTGCTCTGGGCTGGAACAGCCATCAGTCACAGCTGTCATAGAATAATTCACTACAAATCCAGCAATTGACCACAGACCAACTGCACTATTTCATTCTTTTTTAAGATACCATATTTGGGAGCATCTCTTTTTCTAGAAATGAGGTTCTGCCAAAGTATCCAAAATAAGTTAATGAGTTTCTGCTAGCAGAAGCTTTGATTTGCAGGCCAGCTCTTCTCCGGGAAGGGCTGAGGCAAGCTGGGGAGTTGGAAGAGAGATAATAATTCACCACAGAGGACTGGAAACTTTGGTGCAAACAGTATTTTCTAAAAGCAACGGCCGTGAGCTGCCAAGTTTCCTGCAGATGAGGTACCACCTGCACACTCTCATGCTGCTGGGGGGGATGCAGGCACAGGCTGAGCACTGCTCTGTGAGCGCACACCCGGCCTCCGCCGCATTGGGAGTATCTGTGTCCCTCTCAATGGACTGAGATAGTTTTTCCCCTTCGTTAGCACACACAGCAAGAAAAGAAGTCATTCTATCCAGTATCCGGAGTAGGGAGGGGAGGAAAGCCTGAGACTGAATTTCTTATCCTAATGCAAAACAATCTATTGGGAGTTTATTATCCCCTGAGAGAAAGCGTCAGAGGA
The DNA here is from genome assembly GCA_013400055.1 of Nycticryphes semicollaris. Classification (NCBI taxonomy): domain Eukaryota; kingdom Metazoa; phylum Chordata; class Aves; order Charadriiformes; family Rostratulidae; genus Nycticryphes; species Nycticryphes semicollaris. Next base: position 1,198,135 of record VXBJ01003175.1, on the reverse strand, counting down.
GAGCTCTGCAACAGTGCCCTGGTAGTTTTCAGCCCACCATGAGCCAGTTGCTTTATTTCAGCAGGTGAGAAATCCTACAGTGAAACAAACTGGAAGCACAAGGCATTTTTCCACTTTAGTTCACAATATGTGCCCACTGCAGTTCCACCCTTCCTCCTCCTCCTCCTCCTCCCAGGGGCGCTCAGCTGATGCGCCAGGGGTGACCCAGCCTCACCACAGCAAATACAGCCACTAGCAAACAGAGCAAACTCCTTCCAGAAACCTGCGCTCCCTTTAGCACCCCTGAACTACAGCTGCTGAGGCAAAATCTCCGAGTAAGAAGAAATTTCTTAAGAAAGGAGTAACATGAAGAGTCACGCAGTCACCCATGAAGACATACTGAGTGCTGACTGCCCACGACAGATGTACGGCAAAACCCCAACAATTAATTCACTTAAGCCTTTTTTTTTTATACCAGGCCACCTTCTGTCCATGTCTGGTTGAAAATTCTATGTCCATGCTTGCTTCATGAATCCCTCAGTCACAGCTCATGAGTAAAACCCAGGGGGAAAAATAGGTTCTGTGCAGTTTTCTTCACTGCTGAAATGTTTCAGTTGTCTCTAGACAATTTAAAAATAAAGGAAAAGTAAGAGTTTAAAAGGTAGCCAAAATAACCCACATGCCAAGATGATGAGAAGTACCTTTGAAGTAATAGGTTGATACTTTGATGGTAGCAAAAAGTATAAAATTTTTGCTTTGTTGTTCAACACCACTGTTCAAATCCCAGGCATTGTACCATCATTAAGAATGATAAGTATCTTTTATCGAGACTGTCATACCATTATGTTTTCTTATCCAAGTGTAAACTTGAAATTTAATGCCAAAAGAATTGAATATACTAAGCTTCCTTTACTAATCAGACTGAAATCTCTACTCAAAGAAACGAACGTTCAAGAAAACGCCCTTTTGCAAACACCTGGTTGCTTCCATAGTTAAACAAATCCCAGTACATTTGAACCTCTTCTACATTTTAAAACGTACCCCAAGGGGTTTCAGGAGAGCACAGAAGGTGAACATCAAGTTCATTCACAGTTTGAGTATCTAATCCTGTTAGAAAGGGGCTGAGCACATGTGCTGCCTCATACATCGCACAGGAAATACCTTGTAGCCTTGTGATGAGTGTGTTTCACACACAAGACAGAAAATGATGATTCAGTCGATCAATAAGCGATTGCAGCCTGGGAAGAGTCCCAGGCAGCCCCAGAGTTAAATAAGATGGAGAAATTCCACGTGCTTTCCTTCACGGACGGCACAATCAGCGAGCATCTCCAAGCACACTCTTTCAGCACGCGGCAGCACACCAGCTCAGTATTTTGCCATAGCTCTTACAGACGGTGAATTTCTGAGACAGTCACTCTTTGGCTTCCATTACATTTTTCCTCATGAAGTGTCTCCCTGTAGCCCCGGCAAAGAAAACCCACAGTTAATTAACAGCTCTGCAAACCATGAGCTTTCTGAAAAATTGCTAACATAGTACTATTACATTACATTTTCCCCTCAAACACTGGTTAGAGAAGATTTTTAATTCTAAGCGTTCTTGTATAAAAATGCTCTGAAGCATCTCAGGCATTCGGGTATTTCTGCCTGCAGGTCTTTAACACCCTGGGGAAGGGGACAAGTGCTACACAGGCAACAGTGACAACTCGGGCATAAAGCACTCAGAGCATTGCCTCCCAGGGGAGGAGGTCATTCAGAAACACATTAACTCTCCTTTCTCAACAGTTTCTGGATGCCCTGACTTATTAGGAAGGAAGAGAATAAAGCAAGAGTATTTTTTCTGGTTTGACTAATACTGAATAGAATTATTTCTCCCTTTTCTCCCTTGTAAGACAAAGTACACACATTGCTATTCGTTAAACTTTTGAAAATTGTATGGAAAAACAGGCAATACATAATCACTGCATAAAGATTTCATATGAAATATATGCCCTGATACTCTGCGTTCCAGGATCACAGAATCACAAAAGATGAGGGATTGGATGGGACCTTGAAAGATCATCTAGTCCAATCCCCCTGCCAGAGCAGGAACACCTAGAGCAGGTCACACAGGAACGCATCCAGGCGGATTTGGAGTGTCTCCAGAGAAGGAGACTCCACAACCTCTCTGGGCAGCCCCTTCCAGTGTTCCGTCACCCTCACTGTGAAGAACTTTTTCCTCATTTTTAAGTGGAAACTCCTATATTCCAGCTTGCACCCATTACCCCTTGTCCTATCATTGCCTGTCACTGAGAAGAGCCTGACTCCATCCTCCTGACACTCACCCTTTACATATTTATAAACATGAATGAGGTCACCCCTCAGTCTCCTCCAAGCTGAAGAGACCCAGCTCCCTCAGCCTTTCCTCATGTGGAAGATGCTCTACTCCATCATCTTTGTAGGTCTGCCCTGAACTCTCTCAAGCAGTTCCATGTCCAAAGGATGGCACAAGGAATCACCTCAGGGCTACATGGAATTTCGTGGCCAGAAGCACCCATCACACTCAGACCAGTCCCACCTGCCTGAGTGGTGGCGAATGGGGAGGGCAGCAGCAGGACTAAGCAGAGGCTGCCAAGGACAGAGATTTGGGACATGAGAAAAAGGGACTCCAAACTTTGTCTGTCTCTATTTTTCTTCTTTTCCTTGCTCTCTTAGATACAACGTGCCTGCCATCATGAAAAGGCACTGTCAACACTTGGCAGCAAAACACAGTTGTCCACGACAGAGAAAATGCCAGCCCCAGGTAAACAGAGAGGGAGCTCAATGCTTCATGAACACACAGCTCCTACCTCTGAATGCACCGCATACCCTGTGCCTTGTACCAGAGAATGTCTTAAAGAAGCATATAATTCATATATGTACCCAAAAGTTGGAGTAACACCCCAGGACAATCTGCTGGCTTGTGCTATATACCTTAGCAGCAAGATACACCTATCTCACTTCAGGGATGTCAGATGAGAACATGACAGATGTACATCACCAGAGTGTGGCCACCAGCCAGAAGGGCAGCCACCAACTATTTAAAACGTGTAGCTGTGTATGGACAGGGACCCAACATGGGCTGTGGCAGGGGCTGGCTGACCCCTGCCCAGTGTCACCTCCCAGCTCCTGCACTGTGCTCTCCCCACTCTGCTCCCTCCACACGTCCTTCGGTGTCAGTCAGGAGATGGGGCCCAACCAATTTAATACATTAAAGACCGCTACTGTTTCTGGCTACATCATTATTCTTAACTCGGCAATCTTGTCTAGATATAAATCACTCTTTTCCTAGGCTTGTGAGACCAGTCAATGTTAAAGATCAAATATCTGCCTGGCACACGTTAGAGCTCTGACAAGTCTATTTATAACCTCACAAACAAACTATCAACTAACAAGCAGGTTTTACCGATGCTGATCGAGCTATTTGTTAGCCTTGGTTATTTAAATATAATTAGAATTCCTCCTAAAGCAGCAGCCAGCGTGAACCTCAGTGTATCATCTCTATTTGGAAACTGTTACTTAAGATGAAGCACAAGAAATCTTGAATAAAAAAAAAAAAAAAAGAAAAAGGAGAGAAGCAAGACAGTAAAGTCTGCTTTTCTGTAAAGACATGACATAATTTTTAGGCCTGTTCCTTAAAGGATTCTGTGATTTGGGTTTAGTTTTAAACTGCCGTTTAAACTGGAGTCCACATGATTGTGTAACTTCATATAGAAATAGGGGTTGGAGAGGTAGAAAGGACTCGCCTTCACTTCACAACCAAGTGAACTGAAACACTACTGGAAAGATTTCCTTGAGACAGTGGAAAATCAGGTCCCCTGCTAAGGGCCTCCTGAGCTGGGGTTGCCCAGGGTACCCATCAGATGTCACCATGTCCCCACAGCCTGCTGGGTGTCCCCTTCAGGCCAGGCGCTTGCAGGTGGCTGCAGGACAAGACGCCCATGTGTGTAGCGGCACCTGCAAGGGATGCACTGCCCAGTGTCACTGTCACCTTCCCACTGCCAGCAAAATGAAAAACAAACAGGGATTTCCCTCACCTTTTAGCTACAATTGAAGATTTAAGAAAAAAACTCATAACAAAGTTGGTTTAGATCTCTGCTGGGGGGGGTTCTGTAAACTTCTTAAGAGTGTGGAGCTAAATTCACCTTCAGCTCCATACACGTGTGATGTGGCATGAATGTGAAGACGTTTAAAGACATGTTCCCAAGCATGTCCTGGGCCTCTGTCAGAAAACTGCAAATCAGGGAAAAGCAAGATGTGACCTGTGTAAGGCAGTACATCTCAAAAATGATTGTTATTTCCCAAGATCCAAACAAACTCAGATCTAACCAGTAGTGCAGCAAGACAGGTATTTACAGAAATGGAGCTCATCCATAGCCCTCCACAGCTGCCAAGCAGTACAGCACCTGGAGGAATACCACTGAGAACACATCCAGTGCTTGGGTTTGACCCCATTGCAGCCTCCAAAATGTTCCAGAGAGACAGAGGTGTAATCCCAGCATTAAAAACAGCCCTAAGAATGTCTTGGTTGTGGTTTGGGTGGTGGTGGGGGGGTGTTCCCTTTTTAAATAATAATGACTCCCTTTGGCTTCAGTGGGTTGGATCCAGTCCCTTAAATAAACAAGCAGTAGCACCATTTAATAATGATGGAATCAAAAAAACAACACACAGGAGTAGAGAACAGACTGCTTGGAATATAATTAAAATAAAATCAATTCAGCAAATAAAGCAACCAGATGACTTTTTATAGAAGAGTTGGGAGCCAAATGCCTATTTTTCAATGCAAGGATTGCTTTGCTCATTCATTTGCTTTGTCTAACAGTTGACTTTCCATTAGTAGTCGCCTCCTATTCTATTTCAAGGGGTTTCTACAGTCTAATCAGTTTGTAAAACAGTTCCCAGCCCGGGACAGAGGAGTGATTAAAATTGCTATAGCACTCTGAATTATACCTTTATGACCGGCAAGCCAAACGGTGGTTCACAGTGCAAGAAAAATCCAAAAATGTTCAATTTGTCCTTTGCTTAGAGAAAGTTCAGAAGAATCTGAATCCCTGCACCAGACATGAATGTTAACAGACCAGTTGTGAACTGCTGGAGGCTGCTGGTGACACACTGCACCATAGCAAACCCTGGTACACCTGATCATGATTGAGCAAGTTAAACTTGAAGCTGCAGAAAAGTCTGTCTCTACTTTTACGTTTGGTTTTGTTAGTGAAGCACCTGAAAGCGGGGCTGTCCTGGAGGGGAAGGTTTAACTGGTGTTGCAGCCCTTCCCAAGCATCTCCTGGAGTTTGTGGCTCTCATCCTGGAGCAGTCCCCTGGGATATTCACGCAGGTCTAAGGATTGTGTCCCCTGCCTCTTGCACGTGTCAGATGTGCTCTTTGGGTTTCCAGGAAAGCTTCCAGGATGGAGACCCGCTCCCCCGCACGGGAGCTCAGCCGGGTGCTGGCACGGGCACCAGTGACCCCCAAAGTTTATGTCCTTGAGAGAGAAATCATGCCCCTTTCCTTACAAGTGTCCTAGACATTACTGCAATCCTTAAAGTCATTGTTAAAAGGCTGCCTGATGACAGCAGCATCATAAATTGTCACTCAGTGGTGCACGAGGCTCCCTTCTCCTGTGGTAGCACTGAGCAGTGACACTGCAGAGCAGCACAAAGGTGTCCTCTTACAAGGAGCTTGGAAAGGACAGGATGAACCAGTCGGACTCTGAAGCTTCCTACGCACTTGGGGCAAGTTCTGCTTCTAACACAAGGGTACAAACCTAAAATTACCACAACAGGCATGGACTGGATTCAGATGTGTGCAAGAGACGCCCAAATAACTGCAATTTTTCAATCCTCATTACCATTAATCACCCATGAAGAAAGGGAACATGGCAGAAACAAGGCAGAGAAAGCACATTTGAGAACATATGATGTTGGGAGATTTTTCTTGCCTTGCTTTCTAATCGTGATTTGGTAAGATCAAGCTTTCCTTAACAGTTTCCCAGCACGGTACTGTATAGCTGTACTGGAGTCCTATAAACTGGCACCTTCACCACCACTGGGCAGCCCCAGAGAGGCCCATAAATGGCCCAACTTAAGAGACACCCCACCCCATTTCTACCAATTCTTGAATCTGCTCTGCAACGCCAAGACCTGGAAATGGTTAATGGTTTCCAAGGACTATGTTTCAATATAAACTTAGATTCTATGTATAGAGTTCACAAATCCTTTACCAGACAATCTCACCCCTACAGGCAGCACCCCTAAGGTACGCTTCAACAGACGGGAAAACTTCTCTTCCTAGCAGTTATCCTCTCTGCTCATTTTGCAAAAGCCATGGATTTGATTTTAAATGCATGGTGGTGCTTCACCATAGGAACGACAGCACCTTGTTAGGTAATAGTCTTTGTCCTTTCTGCTTGGTATTTGGCAGTTTTGGATAACAAAAAGGCACGATAAGAAAATAATTACTACACAGTCATTTCATCAGAAGTTAAAAAAAATGCCAGAAGAAAGGTGATGTGCAATACTGTTTGGAATCTGCATATGCTTCATGGAATAAATAGATGTTATTCTTAAGTTTGACCTTGGATTTATTCTTTCCTCTCTGCAGGAACTTTGGGTTCTCCCCCAGTTGAGGAGTGAAAGGTGGAGGTAGAGGGAACCACAGAAAGAGGAATGGATGGTCTCAGTATTGGGAAATGTTATTCTTCTGGAGAACAGGCTACACATCGGCTACAGAGTTCTCATTAAATCACTAATTGCAGAAATAATCACTAATTGCACATTCACCATTCTGTGCTCAGCACGAGAGGCTGATATTTGATTTGTAAAACACTGAGTACTTAGCAACTTCAGCTGCAGTCAATGTGAGCTGTGGTTTGATTCTGTAAAGCATTACAAAACAGGGAATAACGTGCAAAGCAAGACCCCGGGTACTCCCCCCGCACGGCTGAGCCCGGCGTGCTGCTGCTCTGTGTGATCACAGCCTCATCGTGGCAAAGTGCTGTCAGGATAAACATGGGCAGGTTTCTATTATTCTCCCAAGGGAATAATGACAGGACCAGAGGAAACAGCCTGAAGCTGCAGCAGGGGATGTTTAAACTGGATATTAGGAAGAATGACTTTACTGAGAGAATGGTCAGGCACTGGAACAGCCTGCCCAGGGAGGCGGTGGAGTCACCAGCCCTGGAGAGATTTCAGAAAGGTGTAGATGTGGCACTTCAGGACATGCTCTAGTGGCTGAGATTGTAGGGGGGTTTTGTGTGTGTATGGTTGGACTCTGTGATCTAAGAGGTCTTTTCTAACCATGATGACTCCGTGATAAAGCACAGGGTACTCCAGTGACAGCTCAGGAAAGCAAATGCATAAATCACCTACTTACACTTTTGGAAAATGCTTTTCTATGGCATTTGTGAGACTTCAAATGGACTATGAACATTGGAGGTGTGCTACAGATGCCCTGAGCTATAGATACACACATTAAACACACCAAAGACTTTATCTCCAAACAATATACCTCCAAGCATAGCCCAGCATCCTGTGAAGGTAAAAAACCTCTCACAGGAGTTTTGCTGCTCTACAGAAATCATCATTAATCCCTGTCTGGAATCTGCTCCACAGATAACCCTTGGCTGGCAGCTGCTGCAGGTGGGAAGAAACACCTTTCTCAGACACTTTCTTCTCAGCACCATGCTGAGTTTTCATGAGCCATTAAAACAAAACTCTTGGAATAACATTCCAACCTTGTGTAAACCATGACGCTGGTACAGCCTTGAACGAACCACGAGAGCTTGGGCGCTGCAGACAGAGCGATAAACTGGGAGAGAGGGTCTGTCACTTCTTCTAACAACATGCAGAATGTTTAATGCTTTTCCAAACTCCAGATGGAAATCCTCTCCTTCTCCGCCTCCCCTTACACTGAGCATGCAGGTAGGTGTTTTACTTTCACCAGGTAAAAAAAGAAGCACCTTTTGAAATACAGAGAGCTTTGACTTGTTACACTTTGTTTCCCAATTTCAGTATGAGTTTGTGGCACTGAAGAAGGTCAGAATCCTCGCCTGGGAATGCTGCTGGGATACGTTTCTAAAGGATTCAAAACAAAGTATGCCACAGAGGAACCAAAGAGGGTTGCCCACATTTTTAATACATGCTACACTTTTATAACCTAGTTTTAATTGGCTAATAGGTAAACCTGCTTCAGCACGGGCCATTACCAAACTAGGGCAGTCCAGTGAGGTTAGAGACAGGAGGGAAGTGCTTGGGGTTCCTGCAGCTACTCATCCCCACCACCTGCCCTGGGAGGGAACCTGCAAAGTTTGGGGGAAAGGATTAGAGACTGAGGCTGCAAAGCACAAGACAGAGCACAAAGCGGAGAACGTTTCCCTGTTCCCTTCAAACACGTCAAAACATTTCACCATCATTTTAATTAGATTTTGCAGAATACTAAAATTCTTTTTTACCCACTACCAAGGTATCTATTTTTGTTTCCATACAGATGTATCTGCAAGTTTTTGGACTACGCTTCTGTCCTTCAGGCATGTTTTTCATACAGGAAGAGTGAACAGAGCTCTCTCCAACCTTAGCCAGCACAAACGCTCTTCACAGTCTCCGAAAATACCCACCATATTTTTCTAGTTCCTTGCTTTGTTCCTCTATTTAAAACATAACCATAATAAATATCATACATTTTATCAAAGTCACGGTGAGCACCTGAGAATGCCCTGTTGTCATGGCACCTCCAGGGACTCACCATAGTAAGGGCAGAGATGCTTCTGCTGGGCAAAGCAATGCCTATTTCAGGGAATTCACATTTAACAGATCAAAATGCCTTAAAGGATCTCCACACCACTGTGCAAGATGGGTTTTTTTTTTTTTAACTAAAAGCTGGGTTTATATGAAGTGTTATATACATGTTTGCAGCACGAGCCACCCAGTGACACAGTGCTCCTAGCAGAGATTTGTGTTTGAAAGCACATGTACGATGTCTTTTTAGAGTTGATTGAAATATGGTTTTAGTAAGAATTATTTATCCATTTTACTTTTAAGTGGATCTCCAAAATTTCTAAGGGGTTGAGTTTGTTTTGTTGGGTTTTGTTTTGTTTTTAAGAAAAAACTTTCTAGATTCAGGTGCAAAACACAATTTCAGGCTCCAGCATACTAGAGCAAGCCTGGACTTTCCTGCAGAGAAGCTGGAAGCTGAAATTGTCACCTGGCCAAGAGAAGATGCAGGTACAGGTCCTCATCCTGTCTGCTTCAGACTGAGGTCTCAGCCCAGACACTGCCTGCTGTTGCCCTGGTTGCCTGGCATGTTCATCTTTCTCCTTTGTAAAAACCTGGTTTGTCTGAGTTTCATCCTTATGTGCAAAAGAAGAAAGTGCTGCAATGTTCTCACATCCCACTGTATGACTGAACATCTTTCCCATCCATTTTCTCTGGTTTACAGGTTTTGGAGATGAGACGGTTTCTATGTGGAGAATTACAGGACCCAAGGAAGCCAGAGACTTCCTCCTGGACAGAGCGTAGCTGTGACCACGGGCCACTGCCAGAAGGCTGACCAAAGACAGAGCTACTCTTTGCCTCCTGCATCCTCTGCCTCCTTGCCCAAAGCTGAGCAATTCTTCTCCAGAGAACACAACAGAAAGCCAGACTCAAGCTGCTACAAAAGAGAAGAGCAGTTCATTTACTGTGTTTGAAAAAATGTCTTTCACGATTCCCGGTGACAAGGTAAGAAACACATATCAATAAGATTAAAAAAAATATATATCTATAATTGTTTTAACATATCCCACTCCACTCTTGTGGAGCTGGAGTAGGAGGCAGTCCAGGAGGGCTTGCCAGCCCAAGCCTATCACCTGCCCAGTAGGCTGCCATCAGTGGGACTACTTCAGGATGATTGGGGAATGCAAAGCTACCGGTAAAAACACAGGAGGACTAAGAAGCCAGTGGCTTCTTAGACACCATGTAGGCTACAGGAGATGAGCTCCAGCAGCTCCACAGGGAGCCACACAACTGGCATTTCCTTGGGTTCCCCTGACATGAGCAATCTTTAATATAGAGATGTGTACAATTAGAATTACTTTATGAAAAACAAAAAAAAATTATATTATTAGAAGCTGGAAGATATATCTCTGTCACCACAACAAAAAATTACATAGAAAGTAAAAAGAAATAGAAAGAAACCTGTACTACACATCTCTGAAGCTTCAAAAGACCATGCGCTGGTACTACTGGCTGCAAATTTGTCAGCATCGAAGTCTCTGAAGGACTTTGGTTCTTGGCAGAACTCAAAAACATTGCAGAGTTCTTCTCACACCCACCTACTCTTCTGTTTTTCCCTGGTACAGGCCACAAGATCCCAAATGGAGAAGGCTCATGCACTTCCAGCCCTTCCGAAAGCACCACAAACCCTCTTCAAAGGCTGCATCTTCTGGACAACTAAACACACTGCTATATGCCTAGGTGTTTCCCAGGTGCACTCACAAGCTTTAGTTCACAAAATCCAAGTCTGATAGATATTCTACTAATATTTACAGAGCAAGTTCAGGACACAAAGTATAGCTGTGTTATCCAAACCGCCCCGACACCAGCTGAACTTTCTGCTCCCTGACATTTAGAGTAAGGCAAAATACTTGCACTGCTTTTGGAGGAACTGCTGAAATCCAGTTCAAAAGAAGACAAATTACATAGAAACATATGTACTAGATTGGACCACAATGAGAACAGGAAATGCTTTAGGAAGAGTATAAGTGAAATATATAGATATGCTGTGCCGGGCTCCAGTTATTTGTGAGTCAGTGACTTGTTGACCTAGAAGTTGCTGTCTTGATATTTAAGAAAACCTATTCAAAACACATCCCATACTTGGAGTTTCACTCTACCACGGAACACACTCACCTAAAGAAGCAGCTGATGTTTGATGTGGAGAGCAAGAAGAAATGCAGTGTCACACAGTGTCCTTGAAGCTCACAACTGCTGTCACTCGGTGTCTACTTGGACACAAGCAGCACAGCATAATTCTCATATTTGTGATGTCATCTCTAACATCACAAACCAATTGGGTAAGACAAGCCAAAAGGAAAAGTCTCTCTCGCACTCAGAATGCTATATTAGGCATGTAAGGAACTGTAAAATGAAGGAATTAATCATTAGTACGGGAAACGACAATGCCATGAGTGGTTCTATTGTACTTATGGCAGATTAATTTGTCCAATCCTATACAGCGCAGGAACACCAAACTCCTCCACTGAGGTCTTAGACCAAGTCAGAAAGGTATGTTTAGAAAGCGCTCATTAGGGCTATAATCCAACCCCCAAAAGCCTGAGCACAAAGCTTTTGTACCAAACACAAACCCGTAAACCCCTCTGTGAGGTTTAGGTGATCCAAAGGCTTTGCGCTGACACCCAGCTGACTCCCCCCGGGGTGGCCCGATGCTTAGAACTCAAGCTGCACAGAAAATGCTTTTCAACAGGTTGTCACAGAGAGAGATTTGCAGGAGGAATTAGTCTCAAGTTCATTACTGGTTTTCTTTTGTTAGATACTTAAAATCCCCTTTTAAAAAACCCCAGAGTTCCTGTAGCGAGGAAGAGACCAAACCTGCATAAAGGGGAAGGTGGAAGCCACCTGAACCTTGTGCAAAGGGAGGGTGTGGAAGGAAGCAGGGACAAAAACATCAGCAAGGAGGAGAAACTTGGCGTGCAGGGGAAGCGCAGGAGTTAGCACAGACATTTGTAAAGCAGCTGACAGCTTTAGAGTGTCTCAAACCCACGGGCCACTCAATAGCAGCCCACGGAGGGAACCGCAAGGGCAACCAGAGGCAGAAAGACTTCGCAACATTTTTGATGATCATACACCGTGATTGAGGTGAACAGAAACACCAAAGCCAGGAGGGCAATGGTAGCTGAGGAGGGAGATCCCAGGGCTCTCTGTTTCTTAGGTGTGATCTACCCCCTCTTTCTCCAAGCCATCCACCTCTGAAAGAAATCCCTGCCCTCCTGAGGAGCTGCACAGCCCCAAAGCAACGGGAAGGAGCCACCAGTTACCTCTCACTGCAGGAACTGAGGTGGGAAGAGGTGAAAAAGGAAACAGCAAAACATCAGGATAAAGAGGAGAGGAAAAGGAACAGGGAATAAATGGAGGAGAATCACACAGCAGGGGAAAAAAAAAAAAAACAAAAGAAGAAAAAGAAATGTAAAAAGAAAGGTTTAGAAAAGAGCAGGATGTTGAAATCAAGAAGCAATTAAAATAATCAGTGCCAAAATGCCTGGAGGCCAGCCCAGAGCATTGGCAGGAGGACAGGGCACTGGCAGAATCTGCATCAGGAATAACTTCTTCACCAGGGCCCCTTTTATTATTCAAAATACAGCAGGTTGGAAGCTGGAAGAGTATTTAAGTGCTTTGCTAAAGGCCTCCAGAGATGCCTTGTGCAGAGACAAGCTCACTAACCTATAGAAAAGCTACAAAGCCCCACCTGAAGGGAGACACCGAGCATATGCCACGGCAAAGAAAGCATCTCACCAACCAAAACACTGTTTTACCATTCCATGGCCCATTCCTCCTGCCTACATGGGCAGCGGCATAACACTGTCATCCTCCACAATATCCAGAGAGATGGTTCTTTCAGTTATTTTTAGCTTTAGGAGGAAAAACTGTGAGCTTTGACAAGTGAAATATTTGTCTTGTTTTGAGCCACCGAGGAGATCCCCCTCCTTCCCTGGACTCTGCTGCTTCTCCAGTGGGTAAGGGACAGCGAGGGGAAGGAAACGGGGATGCACACGTGGCACAAGCAGCTCAACAAGTTGTGATTTTTCAATACGCATCTCTGAAATGCCACAGTTCAAGGTAAACGTGCTGCATCCTGAGCGTGATGCACAGGAAGAGAATACACCGGCGGCAGAGGAGGGCAGGGAGCTCCCCATCCCAGCAAAGCCACCCCGACCCATCTCACCAGAGACTTGTGACACAAGGTGGAAACTGAGGTGAAAAGTTCTGAAGGACACAGAGAGGAGGCTGAGTTGAGGAGGAATGTTAATGTTCACACTTTTGTGTTGCCAGTCACGCAGCATTCAAGATCCTGTTCTCCTGCATATGCTTACACACAGATGAGATACGAAATATCAAACTTTAAAGTTCCCCACCTAACCCCTTCCAACCTGCCTACGTGGTGGAAACTCTGACGCCTGCTGCTTCTCCAGCTATTTCAGCCAACCTTCACAGAGCCCGTCCCATGGACAGCTTTTTATCTCCTTCCTGCTGAATTTCAGAGCCCATCTCCTCACCCCCTCAGGTGCTAATTATAGCAACAGATTTAACTCAGTCATTTGTTGATGCAATTTAACTGCTGAAAATAAAGAGACAGGGGCCATGCTCCGCAGCCTACCAGTGATCCAAAGCCGAGGGATTTGGATTACAGCAAATCTTTTTTTGCTCTAGCCTAAGGAAGGGCTGTATAACATGACTTAATTTTTCCCTATGTATTATAGCCACACTTAATCATCCAGCAGGAGAGCAGGTTATTCCTGTGCCCAGGCAGCTGCTGACGCCAGGGAGCTCCTGCTGTCATCAGTCGCTGTCCCCACCTGTCCCATCTCATATGGCTTGTGACAATAATAGACCTCAAGGTTTCCAAGACCCAAACTCGCTTTTTATTCCAGGGGAACACATTAGCCCAGGCTACATCGGTCACAGCCTTTCCAGAGAGTTCCTTCCTTCTGGTGCATAGACAAAGTGCTAAGAACAAGACAGCATGAATAGTAAGAATAAGCAATATACCTGTCAGAGGGGTCACTTCCTTCTCCAGCTGAAATCAAGATCCCAGAGCAGCTTTACAACACACAGTTTATTGGAGCCTGATCCGACAGCTCACCCTGCCTGCTCTGGGATGTCCTACCTGCCTGCACACTTTTACAGCCTTGTTCAACAAAGGCAAACTGGTTCCCTGCCTTTTCTTGGCTGAGTTAGATGGACCATTGGATTCCCTTTGCCACCTTGGTAATGTTATCTGCTTTCTCCTTCCCCTGACTCTGCATCTTGCTTCTACAGATTGTTACCAAATAACTCTTCCCTCCACTATGACCCAGGGAACAGTGTTGATACTAGAAATTCATAACATTTTTTAATAGAAAAAGTAGTCCTGCTTCTTCCTTGCAGCAATTTTGTATGTATCCATACCAGAATATGAAGCTGTTGTTGTAAAGCACCTGTTTGTTATGTTACATATGTTTGTATTTAAACTTACAAACATATGTAAACCCTGGGGAGGTGATCGTGACTGTCCTAACAAGAGATTAAGTATTGTACCTAAAAAATAACCACATAAGCTCCTGACATTACCTTGTACACTCATGTTCAGAGACACGCAGTTCCTTCTTCATGAATTTTTATGGCCCCTCTCTTCATTCTGGTCCAAACCTCCTCCCACGGTCCTTAAGACCAGGCCAATCTACCCTGAGGATGCACAGGGCGGGAACTCAGGCTGGACCTTCTTGACCTTCTTTTTAGTCATTTCAGTCCTGACCTCAAACTGGATTCCGGGGGCAGGTTAGCCCCTGGCAGGGCAGAGGCGGAGTAAAAAAAACCCATTTTGCCAAGGGCAAACCCCTCATTCCCTTATATTCTTTTCTTAGCTTGTCCCTGAAGTTCAGGAAGTAGTGAAACGGTGAGGACAGCCCATCATACAAAATAAGAGTTGGGACTAGACCTTGGACTTCTTTTTAAGAGCTTAATAAAGTGAACCTTCATCTTCCGAAGGCTTAATGGTTTGAGTTCAGGCAAAATCTAATCTGCTGATTTGAAAAGATGAGAATAGGAAGTGGAATACTCAGCGATAGGACACGGACTTCTGAGACTGGGTAGCTGCACATTTTTCTCAATATCAATCACTTTTCTCAATATCAATTATTCCTGCCATGCTTTGATTAAAATAAAAATAATAAAAAAATCTAAAACCTAGGACAAAGATTATAAACATTTGTCACTGCAAAGGCTATACTACATACAGACAAGATCTTTAGATGAAGGAAATAGGTTTGAGTCTTCTTTTTAAGCAAAAACCCCTACTTTTGACTTTATAAATTTATGACCTTAATTCAATAATCTTTCTCTGCAAAAAATGGTGCAGTTTCTAAGCAGTACCATAAACAGCTTTCCCAGCTGCGTGCACAATGATCTCGTCAACATCACAGTGGTACCAGGGAGCTCACCTCCTGCCAGTATCCTAAGGCCATTAGGAGCAGGGATGGGATTTACAGCCTCTGGCGGTGCAGTTGCTTTGCTTAAGGTGAAGCTATGGATGCACCGCAGATTGGGCAGCAACGCGGAAAAACACGTGTCCATACATCCTGTCATTTGGGAGGCTTTCTCTATAGCACGCTACAACAACAGGATGGAAGGGCACAGCCAGCAACAAAGGTGCCCAGATGCTGCGGAGGGCAAAGGAGAGAGGAGCAGGGTCGGGAGCTGCAGGAGGAGACACAGGTGTTTACAAAGCAGCAGGGCAGGAGCCTTGCCTTCTCTAGCAGAAGATGGTTAGACACAGGACAAGTTCAAAATAGACTGCTTACTGGTTTAGTGACTTTTTTATACCATTTACCCGGCTGAACCTCTACAAGTTAATGCAGGAAATCAAACTGGAAAAGCTATCCTATAGAAAACACTTGCCGCCCACCTTGGAAATGCACAAACCCCTCTCGTTTCCACGGATCCTGGTGAATTCACAAGGATCCAGTTTGAAGCTTCCTCCAAGGAACGTCAATCTGCATTTCACACATGCAGGTTCTGCAGCTGCTTCTACCACCAGCTAGAAACTCACCACTGAGCTTGACTCTGAATATCTACTGGTACTGGAGTTAATGACTCCAATCCAACACTTGGCTTTTAATGATATACTATTTGCTTGTCACTTGCCAAAACAGCGGCTCCCTCCCACTTTCCTACAATAAAACAATCCAAACTGTTGCTGCTGACAATAGAGCTAATATTTACAATTAATTACTGAAAATATTTTAAGTTTTGCGGATCCTTCAGTGAAAGATGACAATTACAGATAAATTTACAATATAAGATGAGTCACAATAGACAAAACTCCTCTGAGATCTGCTATCTACAGAAATTTAAATAATTCTATAAAACATATAGACATTGTACATGCAGAAGCTCTTTTTAAATAGCTGATATGATGATTTCTGCCTCATGCAGGAGAAAATGGATCTATCAGAGTGAAGCTGTATTCCTGTTCAACCCTGCACTGGTGCCAAGGCTGATGTTGGGTGATTTATCATCCCACACACTTGCTAAAACTCCTTCAGAAGGCAGTAGCAGTGTGTGCTCAGCTGGGCTGGCTACACTTCCTTTTGTCTTTGGGCTTTAGAAACAAGAAATGTCTTTTTGAACAGTACCTTTCAGGGAAAAAGGACATAGAGGGTTCAAGAGGTTTTAGTTGAGAGTGAATTTGGATTCTCCTTTTTGCCCTCTTTTCCACCAAGGAAGGAAGATATCAAAAACATGTCTTCTGTTTTACAGCAAATACTATATTAGCTGTAATAAAAAAAAAAAAATCAAATTATTGCCAAAGTTTTGTCATATTTCTAAAAGTTTTTGGCACATTTTTGTGATCTATATTAATAGTTCAAAGGGACGAAACCCTGTCCTATTTTCTGCCTGCCCCCCTTGCACAGAAGGAGATGTCCTATTTGGCTTTAAAGAAATTTGTGGAAGCTGCTAGAGGGGAAGCTCTTAAATAAAATACGTTTCTACCCAGAGAACAAGGGCCGTACCATTTGTTGTTATACCAGCCTTTTCCTTGCTTCCCAGCCTCTGTTGTTGCCATATCCCTGAGAAATCAGCTGCATGAGGCCACACGCACCCTCTTTGAGTGAGAGGACATTTCCTTTGCTTGAAATGTAAACATATTTCTAAGGTGGCTGCTCAGTAGGGGCCCTGTGTTCCCTACACATCCAGAAGCGACAGTGGTGGTATGTGGTGATTCAGGCTGACCAAGGGGGATTGGGATGCTGCTTTTCAGGGCAGGAGAGCCCTTGGTGGGTGCTGAGCAGCCCCTGGGCAGTGGGGTACGGGGAGAGAGCAGCAGGAGGAGCACCTGCGTGGGCAGAGGGACGGCCACCCACCCTGCACCGTGGACCCTCTCCCAAGGAGGTGGCAAGAGAAAATCCCTTCCCAAGCCTTCACAAAGACTTGGAGGGAGCTGCAGCCTGAGGCTTTGCTTCCACTCTAAGTAGGTTATTGCCACCAAGGGGAGCACAAGCCTGTAAATTAACCTGGATGCTCATCTTCTCTCTGCCCCCCTGCAATACCCAAGTGTGCAACTCCAGAATGAGTGGGAAGAGACTCACTGAAGAGAGCTGCACCTGCAGCACAGCCAGCCCCAAACCTTCCGGGCTAAATCAAGCTCCGCAAGAATTGGTAACTTCCTGGGCAATTGGTTCATGCCTTCAAACTTTTCTCCTAGACTTAAAAAGATGCTCTAAAAGGCAGGCTAACATTTTTCCTACACTTGCTGAAGTTTAAGAGCTGAGGCTCAGGGAAAATAAGAGACGTGCCAGCTTGAGATGTTCAAATTGAGAATCCTGCATATGTTCCAGTTTGGAAGCAAGTAGATTTCAGGGGCTGGATTTTACAAAATCCGCATTTCTATTTTATGGAGGTGTTAAGGGTGACTAATTAGAGTGCTGCAAAAATAAAGCTATCCAACTTATTTACAGTGCTCCCTTACACTGCCATGTGTCAGCAGGTTTAGCACCCAAGACTGTGCGCCGATAAATCCTTTCCATAATGTGGTGTCAACAGCAAACTGCATTACAGCAAACATCAACAGAAAACAGTAACACAAGAGATTTTCCTCACATTTGTGAGCAGTTTCATTCTGTAAATATCTCCTTTCCTACTGCTGCCCGATAAGCATCTCTAAGATGGAAACAGAAGGCAAGTGAAAACTCATCTCTGGTTGTGAGACTGAACTTATTTACAGGAATTTAAGATCTCTACTGTTGTTCCTCTAAATTCTCTTTAGTTCTGCAAATATCTTACTTATGCTTTAGGTTCTCTGCTTCAAAGCTACACAAGCCTGCAGAGACTCCAGGCACGTGCACGCGGCTGCCTGCTCTAGGAGTCCGTATGTATGAAACGAAGAACCAAACAGCAGGGAAAAATGTTTTGCTCCAATTTCTGGAATACCTACAATGAAAACAGAGGAGGGAAAGAGACAATTTTGGCAGCGTCTCCACATTTATGCGGACCATGAAATGCAAATCAATTGGAGGCTCTCTTGCAGTACAAGAAACATTCATTTACCAAATGTGTTGTTCTCCGGGAACCAGACCTAGAAACCACCTTAATATTAGCTTTGTTAGAATTTAAGTCATACTCTGCTGTCTTCTCTAGTACAAACACTAACACCTCCATCTCTCTCACCTGAGCTGCTCTCTTCATGCTGCAGACTCCTTAACACCACCTTTCACAGCAGCAAACAGGTTAAAATCCAAAATGTCATATGAAAGATCAGACTCAGAAAATCAAGGCAACAGGAGGAAAACACATTAGTTTACCCTGTCACTTGGCTTGATGTAACTTCAGCTTGACTAAGGATACATATTGCCCTGAATCAGAATAAGGAGACATTTCAAAACGCACAGAGAATTTAAAACATGAAGATTTGAGCAGTTACTGCAGAGTTATTCCCTCTGTACAATATTTTAAAGTAAACGAGACTGAGGAATCTCAGGAAGGCGAAGCTGAATTCCATGTCCACATGGTCCAGCCTTGCTCTGCAGGTTCCTGGCTTTCTCTGTCCATTCCCACACCAGGCAAAGGACATGCTCAAACCTCTTGATGACCACAAACTCCTTCATTGCTGCCCTATATCCACTGTCCACAACTACTTCTGATCTCAAAGTATCATTACAAGAAATCCCTTCTCCTGTGCAAGAGGCATCTCCTCCAGCTGTTCTCTGGGATCTTCACCCACCTTCCATGACGGCTCAGTTGTCTCTCCAGACCTGGTACAGAACAGCACAGGCTCTTACCACACCTGACAGGTAGCGATGGGAGATGCCAAGCTATTCCACTGCCATTTGTTTAATCCACCAGTACTACAAGAGCAACCACACTGTCCCGAGCTCCTTAAACTACAAAGGATTAAACTGGTTTCTTCTCTTCTGTCTGCACACACAGTTCCTAACCCCAAGAGGTGCAGACAAAATTAACTCTCCTGAACTGTTGGAAAGGGTCATAACTCCCATCAAGACATGGGGAACAAACATTTCCTTGCCTGTGCTGAGAAGAGACCTACGCCTGTAGCTATCCCAGCGTCATGTAGCTTGTCCACAGCACTGTCAGTCTTTTGAAGCGCAGCTCTGAAACTGAAACTACCAGCAACATCAAATCTACTGGTTGCTGGCAGAGAGAAAAGCAGTTGGTGACACTACAGAAGAAAATGACTCTGGGACACACTCTTCAAAAGTGGCATTTGTTACTCCAGCCATCTTATGGCTGTCACGTAACATCAGTGACTACTCGCTGACTGAGAACAGGAGCAACTGCTTCACAGAGAAAAGCTTCTACAGGTGACTGCTGTGTCAGACCAGCTGCTTGATGCCATCCTTGCCCTTCGCCACTGGCAACAGCCACAGGGAACTCCCGAGCCAAATGCCCTGTCCGCAGCAAACCCACGTGGCACAGCCTCTACCTCTCATGGTACTCAAGAGGGTGGTCTCTGTGCTCTCCAACACTGGAAAACAGCACTCACAACATGAATGACGATGCTTTAGCTTTGACCCCCCCACTTTCCTAAACCTCATGTGCTTGGGAGCTCTCTCATAACACTTAAGAAAATACAATAAAACTAAATCACAGCAAGCAAGCGACAAGCAATTAACTTAGGCAAAACTCTACAGGTGTAAGAGTTATGGCACAAAAAGGAACAGCAAGTTGGTGAGGACGACCAAGGGTGCCGATGGGCTGCGGCTCGGCTGCATCACCTCCCCAGCCCACAGACCAGCGAATTCAGAGCTGCGGGTGCGGTGGAGACACAGACCTGGTGCCTTGTGTCAGGTCACAGGGAAAGCACAGGCTGAATCAGATCTCCTACAGCATCATTCCCCATCCCCCTACCCTGCCTCTGGAGTTCCATTTATAAGAAAATGAAGCTCTTTAAACAGATTGCTTTATGTTCAGGCTAACAGGAGAGAAACACAGCCATTAAGTAAATGAGCACGATTTGTGTGGGCTTCTGCAGGGAAGCACCTCTCCACAGAAACACAGGGAAACGATCAAAGGCTCGCTCCTCGCTTTTTGCTCTTTCAGGAATTCAGGAGAGTTTGGAACATTCTTGCTGGTGGAAAATATTACCAGATTTGCACGTGCCTCTAGTGTTTGCTTAGAGTTGTTTAGCTATTTTTAAACAGGCTATTCAGGAGATTTGACTGAGAATACAGGGCCTGACCATAAATTATATTGAACATTTTAGGGCACCGGTCTCCAGGCAGGAGTGTGTCCCTCAGAAATACCAGACGCAATAGCGAAGCAGAGAAATGAAGCTGCACCTGCACTTCTCACCGCTGCCAGGGCTGTTGGCTTGGCCCCAGCCCCGGCACTGCTGGAGCCCGAGGGGGAAGCGAAGAAGAAGCCGGGAGGAAGCAGCAGTGCAGTGGGGTGAAGAGGAAGCAGCCAAGGCAGAAAGTGGGGGGGGCTTTGTGTCTTCAGAGGCATCAGAGCCTGAGGTGCCCGAGTGAGTGTGGGCATCACGGGGCTGAGCTGAGAACTTCACACCCCAGCAGGTTCTAACAGCTGTCTGTCTGGTTTTGACCCAGATGGAGGTTAAGAACATTCAGCAGCTAATTCCCCACTATCAGTAATTTCCAGGCCAAAACTCTAAAGGGGCACAGTTTTGCTAAAAACAAACAACGCAAAAAGATGTGATAAAATCCATTCCAAGCCAGAGCATTTCCAAAGTTTCCAAAACATCTCACAAGCTCTGCAGGGTAAAGGGAAGTTTTACAAAGCAGTAGTACGTAGAACGTGAGAGCACGTATCCTCCAATAGGTACAGCACCGTGTTTTAACGTACACACCATTCAGCTAGATGTGAGCTGGGCTGTGGATGACATCCAAACTGGCACAGTGCTGCGTTCTCTCTTGTGCATTGCTGAACAGCAGCATCAGCCAGGGCCCGAGGAAAGCGCACAGCGCTCCCATTTCCTGCACCACATGAACTTTTGAACTGCAAGTGCTTTACCTCCATCAATAGTCAGGGCAGAGGAAAGAGAAAAGCAGCATCAGCTAAAAAAAAAATGCAAATGTAGCCATGCAAAGTGCTATAGCTTATGGTGTTGGCCAGAAAATGTCAGATCAGAAAATTCCCTTTGTTTGCCAGGGTACTTTCCTAAAGGGCTGCGGCGAGTCACGTGTAGCCAATGCTCCATTGCAGAGGTGATTACAAATGATAGGGCAGCAGCTCAGCTGTAATGTCCTCACTCCTGCCAAGTAGAGGTTGCCAAATTGCTATTGGAAATAGCCACTTTTGATGCCTTTAAGGTCTGGAAATGAAAGACACTTTCCTGAAAGAGCAGTCTCTGGGTTGGCTTTCTGTCCCAGCACCAAACCTGCTCTGTGTGCAGCTCCGGCCGCTGCCTACACAAACAGGAATGGACCTTGTGGGACCAGATTTCCTTTGCAGAACTCCACATGCTGGCCTTTGCCCATCATTCAGTACATACAAATGTCCACCCAGGCAGGATTTTCCTAGCACAGTTCTTTGTTTAGATGCCTGCAGCCTGGCTAATTCTGTATGCACAGGACTGCAAACCAGATCTTCTGTCAGCTCACATGTTAAAATATTAGATAAAAACAAACACCATGGTACAGGGATTCAGATCCCCACAAGGACATGCTTTCAGTTCCTGGGGCACTACTGTCACAGTTTAGGGGTCACATTGACTCTCCCAGAGAAGCCTGTAAACTAGTGTGCCAATTAAATTACACAGGCTTGTTGGGATTAGCAGGCAGCAATCCCCCCTACGCTGACATGAAAGTTTTCTGTTCCCATTTTTCCTTTCCATGTGCCTCTCCCAGTTCAGAGGGCAACATATAAGTCTCTTGAACTGTGAGGATTAAGAAGGCAAACGGGTGCTGATGCTTCCAGCTGCATCACAGCATTCACCTGCATGGGATGAAACAGTTTTCCTAAGGGAAATTGTCCTTCCTAGCAGATGCTATGCTGGCTCCCAACATTTTGCAGCCAGGGAGCTAACAGCAACCTGTTGGAACAGGTCCAGCAGAGGGCCATGAAGATGCTCAGAGAGCTGGAGCACCTCTCCTATGAAGACAGGCTGCGAGAGCTGGGGTTGTTCAGCCTGGAGAAGAGAAGGCTCCGGGAGGGAGACCTTACAGCAGCCTTCCAGTATCTGAAGGGAGCTACAGGAGAGATGGGGAGGGACTCTTTGTCAGGGAGTGGTGCGATAAGGATGAGGGGTAATGGTTTTACATTAAAAGAGAGGAGATTTAGATGAGATACCAGAAAGAAATTATTTCCTGTGAGGGTGGTGAGGCACTGGAACAGGTTGCCCAGAGAAGCTGTGGCTGCCCCATCCCTGGAGGGGTTCAAGGCCAGGCTGGATGGGGCTTGGAGCAACCTGGTCTGGTGGGAGGTGTCCCTGCCCAGGGCAGGGGGGCTGGAACTGGATGATCTTTAAGGTCCCTCCCAACTCTAACCATTCTGTGATTCACAGGGCTGTATGCATACCCTATAGAGAGCATGCCTCAGCTTGTGCAGTTTGAGGAACGGAATCAGGGGCCTTGCCTGAGGTTTCACCTGATAATAATAATAAAAATTATGGGGCTGATGTGTAGCTTCACTCACTAGAAGGAAGCAACAGCAGCTTGGGAAAATGTACCCGGGAGCTCAACCCCAGGCTGCAGACAAGCAAAGTTAGAAATGTTGTCAAAATACGCGAGCTCCGCTTCTGGAACTGTGCTTAACTGGCTACATCTTGTGAACATCCATATTTTCCTGCCTATAAATTTGACAGGCAGAAACACTTATTTTGTCAGAGCACTAAAAGCCCCTGATGTTCAGCACTGATCTCTGGCATGCTGTGATTTGGTTCCCCCCTCCCGAGGTGACACCCTCCCTCCCTTTCCACTAAGGGCCCTTCAGCAGAAGGATGCAGGCAGGCACCGCTCAGGTTTCCTAGAAACCTGCCTCCAGCAGCACAACACGTATCCTCAATCCTGTTCTCAGCCACGATTTAGAACGTCCTGCATTCACCCATTGGCTTTTAGAGACGGTAGCTCGGGCCATCTATGGAAATTCTGGGCACTTCCCAATCAGCCGCCCACACAACGAGCTCAGGGGGAGGAGGGTTTTTGTGGAGCAAGAGAAAAGCAAACACCGGGGTGTGTGAAGAGCTGCGGTTGTTGAATATGTCAAGAAAGTAATGTTTGGATTGAGAAAAGCCAAACAGATGTAGCAGAGCTCTGCCAGGAAAGGATGGCTCTGTTACCAAGTTCATGTCTTCTTTAACACTTGGCACACCACAGCTGGGCCAGCAGCTCCCCTCCTGCCTGGTCTACCTTCCCTCAGCCTACCCACAGGTAGGAGCTCAGCCTCTGGGCAGCTCTGCTCTCCTTCATCTGTTCGTGGCACACAATCCTTCCCCACCTCCCCACCAGCCACATTTAGTGCCTCTGAACCTCACCTCATGCCTCCTGTGGTGGGTTTAAACTCTTTGGACTAGCCCCACCATGCCCTCCCAAATCCTGAGCTGCACCTGCACGACTTACATCCCCAGTTTCATGGGCGCAGATAGAAATTAACTGAGCACTATGTCATTTTCAGTCTGGACCAAAGACATCACCCCACAGTGACAGCCAGAACGTAGAGTGGAGCTATCTGGGCTGGCTCAGCTTCCTTCCTTTTCGACTCACCTATTTTGAAAATGTAGATACAGTTTACACTTTTAATTATTTTGTTAAATATAATCCATCTTACAATAACAGTTATTCCCCTTTCTCTCTGGCATCTCAGAATTAATAAAAGCAGAAAATTTAAACACCTTGCTTGGAACCCTAATGTATTTTGGTTAGAAATGCTGCTGTGGCACCACTATAGCTCTACCCTGCGTTTCCCAGTTGGGTAAGACCCTGCCATGCATTTTAATACCTTCCTGCAGGGGAGGATACAGGGTGCCTGGAGCATCCTGCACCTGCTTGGAAACACCTCTTGGAGAGAAACCACTCTTGGAGTGGTTTCTTACCTTGCTAATAGACATGCTGTGAGTGGCAACAAGACTCACAGACTGAGCAGATACCCAGGCTTTCTCCTGGCAATGATTTTGATTAAGAAACAAGGCGTGAGCTGTCCCCCACCACAACTTTACACATTTCCATTCACATCTACAATTGTAATAAAAATACAAGCTGATATGTTGTTTGGAAAGTATTGGTGAATAAACACAATTAATATAAATTTTGAGTAATAAAATATTTCTATTAAAAAAGAAAATCACTTAAATTTTGAAAAACTTGTAAACCATTAGGGTTTTTAATAAAGCTTAAATGAACATAAAAATAAGCATTTTGATTGTGGATTTATAAGTGGAGAAATGAAATACTTGTATTTTTCCCCTCGCGTATGACAAAAACCAGCCTGAGTTTATAACTTGCTTTGGTTGATCTTGGTCTGCTATTTTATAGCTAAGTCTTCCCTCAAAAAATTTGTACGAGCCTGACTGACTCCTATTTACATATTTGGTGACATTAACCATTGTAAAGCTGGAAACTGAGAAAAAAAAAAAAAACCCACAACTGTTCTAAGTATTAAGTTCCAAGCTTTTCACATCTACAGTGTTAAGTATTTTCAGTTGTAAAAATCCAGGTGCTTCCTCGTGCCCATTCCAAACATCAGCTGTCCAGCAATTCACACAAGAAGAGCTGATGATGCTAAAGGCTGGAACTTAACAGTTGGGAAATATTTTCTGTTTCACCCTTTTAGATTATTGTGGAACAAAAAGAAACTTCAAAACCCTGTAGCGTACCGGTGTGCAAAGCTGAAGTCTCTAATCCCCTCTTTTGTGGTGGGATATCATGGCTCTGTGTGGATGTGCTGCACTTTGAGTGGCACTTGGTACCCGTAGCCTAGGGTGGGAAATCAGCAGACATGTACCCTAATGCAACATAACATGTAACACACTACATAATGTGCTTTCCCCCGACCATTTTTCTTTATGCCACACCTCCAAGCTGGGTCCGACGACAGCATTTAGGCAGGCACTGCATGGCTGTAGGAAGCAATCGGGGACACACATTTTAATCTGTGCTATCCACTCCTAAGACCAGCTATTTGAGATCACTCTGCCTCACTGCCAGTAGTTGTATATATAGGGAAACAGACAGGAAACAAAACAAGAGGCAAGGGAAGAAATTTAGAGCTAGCAACTGAGTAGGAGCTAAATAAATTTTGGCTGAAAAAACGGGGGAGTAGGGAATAGAATACAAGTCTGTAAGTGCTACCCACCTCCAGCAAACCCCACATGAGCTCCAGCACAAGGCTGCTGAGGTCACAGAAAAGCAAGGTGCTACGAGCCCCTGCATCTCTGTGCCACCCATCACTGGCATGTCCTAGCCACGTGGCTGGGATGTTTGGCTACCGCGACGCCGAGCAGCCTCCCATGCACCTCTCTGCACTTTGGAGAAACTGAAGTGTTTCACACAGAGTGGCATATTCTGATGAACACTTACTGGTCATCACAATTTTTCTAAATTGCTTCTGATTGAGTGCTTACATCAAACAGTTTTGTTGCTGAGTGCTGTTCTGTAGACCCGCTACAAAGGCAGTTCCCTAGAATAAAACCTGCCTGTCATACCCTCGGTTTTCAGTGCAGGCAGCCGGCCACACACCTGACCTGCCAGACTATCAGATGATCATCAGAAAAGACTAAAGAGAGAATAAATGAGATGTCAGGACAGTGTATCAGGTCTTGTGCACAGGCAGCAGAAACAAAATCAGCCATTTCTTCCATTCCTTCAAGCACCTGCAGGCTCAGGTCTCCAGCCAGGGAAAAGGATGCTGTCCCTGCTCTAGAAGGAAAATGGGTGGGGAACCCAGATCTCATTATTAACAACACACCCGGGACACAAGGCTGCATGGTCAAAGGGTTGAGGACACATGCGTGTTCCTTCACAACAGCCTCAAGCTGTCAAGTTTCTTTGAAGAGCAGAAGCAAGAGAAGAACAACTTTTCAAAGCTTTTCCGTGTGGGAAACCTGAACATATTTTTTTGAGGGATAAAAGCAAGTCTAGCTCCTCCTGGATGAATTGAAAGGCCTATTAAGAAGAAAACTGCTGTAAACAGCTTACAAAAAGTCATTTTGTAATGGTACGTACTGGGTAAAGTAAATACCAGGGCAGCTCCCCTGCTCGTATCTCTCATCTCCATTCTGCAGCTGTAGGTCTAAGGGCTGAGCAGGACCAGTTCCTGGAAACAGGACTGAGCTACTTTTTCTCCTTTGGAACACAAGTGGGACATTCTAGTGCAGGGAGCTGAGTGGGCAACAGCCATGGCCAACAATCTGAGGAGCTCAGCCCAGTCAGATACACTTACAAAGACTGGGGAATCCAGCAGCATTCAGTGGTAAGCAAAACACTTGAAAATACAGCTGGTAAGACACAAAATCTGATGGCTCCTCTTGATAGTTCAGGTTTGTGTGGTCTTGGATCAAAATACATTTACTCACATTAAACAGACTTGGATTCCCAACTGAAAGCCATGGTGCTTCTGCTGGTGCACTCAGGGTAAGAGCTGGAGCTTGGAGCCCTAAAGTCAACATGAATCAGGCAGTGAGAAATATCCGAGTTATTTCATTTTAACTAGGGGTGGGGGGTGTAGAGAAAAGAAAGAGCAAACATTGCTAATCCCTTATTCCTCATTTTTCCTTTTCTAGTGTAATTGATTTTGCCCACAAATTCCAGCGTAACCATCCCCACCGCACACTTACCGCAGAGGTACGGAGCAGTCAAAACAAGAAATTCCCCCCTGCTTTAGCAATCTGCTAATCTGAATGTTTCCATGACGAATATGGAAATGGCTGATTCTAGCCACAAATTTGGTCATGATTGGCTGCAGACTGTAAAAACACATGAAAAAAAAATAAATCTCTATTTCTGCAGCTAGTTGAAACCAGAGATGCATTCGTGTGTGCGTTTTCTGCTCTGTTGGCCCCCTGCCTTGTAGTGCTGTGGGTTCGGGTTGGTTTTGGTTTTTTTTTTTCCTCTAAGTCATTTATAGTTTTATTGCTTATGTTTGCTGGAGGATATACAAGCAACTTGAAATTCTCAAGCCCATCCTAATCTCATATCCAAGTGCTAACTGCTAGCGCACTAAGAGAGGCCCAAGCACTCCTCCGAGTTTCGTTGGCATATCATACGTACTGAGCTCTTAATGTTTCTTCCTGCTCCCAGTACCCTCAAGTCCTGACATCTTTCAAGTTTTTAAAGCAATAGTAAATACAGAGGCAGGGGGTGAATGAGGTTTGGGGGGACCTCAGAAGATTGTCTCGTCCAATCCTTTCCTCAAGGCAGGGTTAACTACAGTAACTACTAACCCGGCACTATGGCCAGTTGAGTTTTGATTATCTCCAAGGATGGAGACTCCACAGTCCCTCTGGGCAGCCTGTTCCAGTGTTCAGTCACCCTCACGGTAAATCTTGGTTTCCTCAGTGGACTCAGTCCAGCAAGTACAGCACCTCTGCTGTACTGGGGAGCCCATGACTGGACACAGCACCATGGATGTCTCACCAGTGCTGGGCAGAGGAGAAGCATCAACCTCCCTCAACCTGCTGGAGATGTTTTGCCTAGCGTGGCCCGGGAGGCTTCTGGCTGCCCTTGCTGCAGGGACACACTGCTGGCTCACAGGCAGCTTGTCCCCCAGAACTTCAGGCAGACTCCCCCAGGACTCCAGGAATGCTGTGCAGCTTTGCTGTCTGAGATACAAGCGCAGCAAGCGTGGTAGAACGAGGTATTAGCTTTTACTAGGCCAACTCGGAGCGCTGGAAAAGGCAGACAAGAAGAATCCCTACAGTGCATGAAGTTAAAATGCCATCAATTGAGGAGATCAGAGGAAACCATTTCTAATGAAATGTACAAATAATCTGTGGAACTGCCCCAAGCCACTACCAACGCAAACAGCACAAATCTCAGAGACTATCCAGGGACATTCCAGTGAACGGGGAAAGCTTCTGCAGCTTTACTGATAGAACTGCAAATCTAAGAAGTAGAAATCTTTGTCCCGCAGGACAGGGTGCGTGGCTCACTCTGCTTAGACAAAATGTCCAATTATATTGGATTAAGTTTTCACATTCAAGCCAAACGAATCATCTCCTGCACAAAGCCACAACGCTGTCCGCTCCCAGAGAAAAGGTCTTGCACCGCTACTCTCAACTTGAAGGCAATTTCTGTGCTCCTCCTGCCTTTATTGATTCAGGCTCCCCATTTTTATTAAAACAAGGAATTAAATCTTGTACTCTTGAACAGTGCTACAATATACCCTCCAGCATTGCTGCTCACAGCTGGAATAACCAAACCAGCCACCAATGCCACTACCAGTGGGATTTTCCAGTCCTGCACATGGCCACGACTGGGGCGCAAGGGGCAGCAGCACAAGTAGAGCTTTGTCCCACGCTGAAGGTTCAGCATAGGCCACTTAAACCCACTCTGCCAGGATCCACCACGTGCTTACTCATATTAACCCATCCCTGGAAACTCCTCACTTTAGACATGACCCGTTTCTCTTACCTACTCTTTAACCAATATACGTGCATGGCTTTTGCTTTTAGTTTATTACACCTCAGACACAACTTCAGAGACATGTGTGAGCTCCTTAGCTAGAAAAGGCTACACAAATTGTCTTCAAAGTACTTGGAAGAGCACACATTTACCAAGATGTCAGCGTATTTACAGAGTGTACGGATCCAGCCCTGGTATAACTACTTTTTCAAGCCCTTATTTTAGCAGCAGTATTTCACTCCTACATAAATCCTGAAATATTCAAATAAACACACAGATAAATACAATAAATAATAAATAACAGTAGATTATAATCTAATAATAAAATAGATAATAAAAACTTGACTCAACAAAAGATAGACACAGCAATATCAAACAGAGTGGTTACCCCCTTACATTAGCAAGATGCCCTGTGGCAGAGAAGGCAACCCCCCACAGTGAACTGCATCAACAACTGTGCAGCCAGCACTGGGACCAGCCATCCTTCCCTTCTGCTCAGCACTTGTGTGAGCATATCCAGAGAGCCATAACCAGTTTGGGGCTCCCCAGTAGAACTCAGATGCAGATATACTAGAGCATGGTTGAGCAGAGGCCACCAGGATGGTTGAGAGCTGGAAGAGATGCTGAAGGAGCAAGTGGGCACCACTAAGGAACCCATCATATAGCAGTGATTGACTGCTACTATTTAGCTCACAGACAAAGAACAAATTTGGATTGTACTCAAACCCAACTGTGTTCATAGTCAGTGTAAAACACACCAAGGAGCCCAGAGGCACATGTGGCTAACACGCCTCTGCCTCTCCTGATCTGGGGGATCTTCTAGGCATCACTCTAGAGGAACATCTGCAACTGGATGAAGTGAGCCAAAACCAGCAGCGTTGTAATGTAATGCTCTTTCCTGCCAGGTAGACAGTGATTCAAAGGTGTGAAATTCTGTACTGGCTTTGAAAACAGCCAAGAAAATCAAAGGAATTTCATCCAACTTGATGTCTCCAACTGGGTACCCTCCTAACCAGCAACACCACATGGACAACACAGCAGAGCCAAGAGGAGATAACTCTGGGAACACAAGTTCTGATAAACAGAGCTGAACAACCACTGCCAGCACACATCAGCAAGATTGAATCCCACTGTAAACGTTCAAATGTGTGACCAGATGCTGGAATTTTACTGCTGGTGAACAACAAAAAGCAATTGCTTCCATCCACAGGAGAGTTGAGCCAACCGCAAGACAACAAAGTAGTAGAAAACAGATACATTCAGCCCCAAACTATCTACATTTATTGGAAATCAGATCCAGCTCCCAGGTTTCTGGTAGATAAGACACCCCTTGGTGTCACAGCAGCCACCATGCTCTCATGTACTTCACAGAGCTTAAACATGACTCTCACAGATTCAGTGTCACTCAGGGCTTAGACAATTATACAGTTGCACTTGCCTTATAAATAATATCATATATATCCCAGATGATTGTACCATTACGGTTGCATTGTAACAACACAGAAGGAAACTGTAAACACATACTTGAATGTAAAATTTTACCCTGCCTGTCTTCGTTCAGGAACACAGGATTTTACACTTGCTCACAAACTTGCCACAACCAAATCCCCTGCACAGCCCTTCCCCATTTCTCTTTAGAGTGATTACTTGATGCTTGGTGTTTCCTAAGACAATTTTTAATTTAAATGGCTAGAAAATCCACACCAACTTGCAATTCAAAAGTATAGTTATGAACTGAACAACAGATCCAGTAGAAATAGAAACCTACTCTATATATACTGAGAGACTGTTAAATGCAGAGGTTGTGACAGGGAATACTGTCAAATAGCAGAAAGACTCGCCAAAGTTCCAGTTTTTTTCTGTTTTCTAAAATACTCATTCTGTATGGTATGGACATGCCCCTGACAAAGCTTTCAACTTTCTGCTCAGCAGCACCCTGAAATTTTTTAATTAACCCTGGAGGAAACTGAGCAAAGCTCAAGCAAACACCATGCAAACCAGACTTCCTGAAAAACCAGCATCTCACAGCCAATAGTTATGGATTTAAGGATTAAAATCCCTGGGATTGCTGCTTACTTTCTCATTTCTCATGAGCCTCTCCTCCTAATTTTTCCCCTCTTGATAATCTTTATAAAACACACATCATTAGTACTGCACACTTGGTGCTGAATTACTGAATATGCAACACTGACCCTAACAATAGTTTCTGAGAAAGAAACCACAAGGTATTGGGAAGAATTTGCTGTGTGTCTACATTTTATTCCCTCCTCAAAGGGTTTAAAAAGCATGGGATTTGGAAATAAACAGGTCTCTTCTGCAAGTGCTCTGCATATGGAGCCACTGAGTTTCTCCTGCTCGTACATGCCTGTACGAAGGATTACAATATTTCAGATGCTTTTCACCCCCCTCAAGCCCCTCCACAGCAATTTCCTCGTGCCCACACGTTTCCTCCACCACCACCTCACATCCCACTCTCCTCTGCAAATTACACCTCACATAAACATTGCTGGGTTACTTGCAAGTGGCACATGTTCATTTTCTCCTCCCTTCCCAATATAAATGTCTCTCCTAGCAAACATACAAAAGGGACAGGAAAAGCAAAACAGGAGGTCTTACCTTTTGATGGTCTTCTTTGTTTCGTTTGTAGAGAAGAGAACGTACCCATTACAGCACCCATTGCAAAAGCTACTTGTGAGTTTTTGGGGGATGATTTCTTTTGGATGGGGGGGTTTTAAATTCTTCTCACCCCAACCCCTCCCTCCCCCCAACAACCAGTGAACAAAATTTATGGGAAATGCCCCCAAGAACAAAACAAAACAGAGGAAGTCAAGAGAAGAAAGAAAAGAAGCCAGGAGGAGGGAAAAAGCAAAGCACTGCAGCTCAGCGTTCAGCAAGCGTTAAGCTTTCAGGGATTTTTTTTTTTTTTTTAAGTCAACACACATGCACTGACTCACAGCCGGCTGCACTGTTATTATTCAAAACAGCTCCCCATCAAAATTTAAATGCTAGGTAGATTCCCTCAGACCAGAGCTGGCAGCAGATGCATCAAAATATTTACTGGAGCACAGCCACATAAACACACAGGCTAATTCTTCCTCCCGTTCCCTTATGGCTCCAACCAGCAGCCTGTAGGTCTAGTGAGGGAGCATCTCTTCCAGAGAATGCTAAACTGGGGTCCTGGAGACACGCTGAGGGCCTCGGGGGGGTGTGTGTGGGGGGAAGCCAGGGCTTTGGGCTGGGTACCAATTCTGAATGAATGGAAATCTTCTGAGTGGGAAAAGGCTGGTGAGCGAGGCATCAAAGCCCCAGCTGTGCGGACTGCGTGCTCCTGCTAATTAAGAGTCTGACAGAAAGGTAGGAAGCCGCAATCTCTAACAGTCTTCTCAAGCAGAAAAGTCAGGGGGAAATAACTAAGCGCAGTGGAGGAAAACAGAAAATTTCACCACAATCCTTTCTCAAGCACCAGAAGCGTGTGCAAGGCAGTTGTTAATAAGTTATTTCTCTGTGCACATCCTTTTTAAGGACATTAGAACAACAAACTGTTGAAACACAATTCTGCAAATGCCAGGTGGCTCGAAGGAGGTAGACAATTCCCTGCATTTTTTAAAGTTCTTTCATATTTCAAAAAATGCAGATATGCCTCTTATTATGTGTTCTTGGAAAGTGAAATAGCAAGTGCACAGAAAGAGTTAAATATACTGAGGCAGGTGTCGGAACCAGAATTAATTTGCTATTTGCAAACGGTAACTGAGATTAAGGCAGCATCTGTGCAAACACTGTATTTGTCTGAAGAAAATCATTCCTAGACCAAAGCACCTTTTCTCAACAGGTTTCCCCAGCTTCCCTCTAACTTTGCAGTAAAGATTTCATCAAACACAGATCCCAGAGCCCCCAGGATCAGAAGCTGCACAGCATCAGTGTCCCTGGAGGTAAAGCCCCAAGTTACCTCCTCCTCACAGGCTGCCAGCAATGCTGCCTTTGCATGCACAGGTGTATTTGCATCCCTTGTGGGTACCAGCAGAGAGCTTGCTATTAGTTGTTAGTCACAAAAGGCATTAGACAAAATCCTTCCCCCCCCCTGCTTCTTCTTCCCCCCCCACTCCGTTTTACAACTCAAATCACAACAAACTTTTTCTGAGCAATACCCGAGGTAAGGTCCTCCTTAGACACCAAACTCCTGAACCGAAGAGGTATCATTCTGCAGGCAAAGTGCTTGGGCCTTGGGGCCCACAGAGCTGCCATCCTGNATCTCTTTTTTATTTAAATATTTATATTTATTTTATGAATGTTTTATTTGTGTTTACACATTAAAATATTAGGCTACAGTACACATGTGGGAAACCACTGCTCTTGGTATTTGTGCACGCAACAAGAGGTGGAGGAGTGACCAGAGGCCACAATAGATGTGCCCTCATGTAACGGTGGCTGCTTCATGCCACGATTGCAGAGATGAGAAAGCAGCTGGTGAGGACATGCCTGGATATATTATTTCTCACACAAACAGGGAGCAAAGAAAGATAGTATGGTTCCTGCTGAGTTTGCACCCCTTTTGCCACCTCGGTGATACATCACTGCCCTTTGGACATAGGTGCCATGACTGAACCTCCATGAGCTGTGCTCCTGCAGCCGAGCAGTCACCCCTGGATCAGACCTGCACCAGTGGGTGAGGGTTACGGTGGTCCTGCCTCCCTATAACAGGAGGTCTCAGTGCCATCTCTGGACTCCTCTACCGGCATCAAGACGGCTAAAAGCATCCTACCACCACAATAGCATCACAAGCAACAGCTGCCATCGGCACGCTGTGCTCCCCTGTCCTCTGCTCCCAGGCATGAGGTCTCCAAGATGTCAAAAATGGACATCTCTTCAATCTAGGCAAAGTTGTTTCTAGTAAAAGTCAATGAGCCACAGCTCCTGTGACATTGCCCACTCACAAAACCATACGTCAGTTGACTCATGCAGTGGGAAAAACAGTGTTATGCACCTAAGAGCTCCAAAGGAAATGGCTGCAAAGGCCTACAGGGATTATCATAGAATCTTTAGATTGTAAAAGACCTTTTACATCACGGAGTGCAACCACAAACCTAACGCTGCCAAGGCCACCACACAACCATGTCCCTAAGCACCATGTCTTTTATATACCTCTGGGGATGGTTACTCCACCGTTTCCCTGGGCAGCCTGTTTCAATGCTTGACAACCCTTCTTGGTGAAGAAGTTTTTCCTAATAGCCAATTTAAGCCACCCATGGTGCAATTCGAGGCCATTTCCTCTCATCCTCTCACTTGTTACTTGGGAAGAGAGACTGACACCCACCTCACTACAACCTCGTTTCAGCAAAAAACCAAGTAGCTGGCTTCAGGATTCCTCCTGACATCAGCTGGATCCCAGCCACGCAGAAAGAGCTTGGCCTGGGAGTGACAGATTAGGCTGCCCATATAGTGAGATACCCTAGAAAAAAAACGTTGTACCCCTAGTGCTGCACTGTTGTTGTTTACTTGAAACAACGTGGTATGTGAAGGCGGAGGGCAAATGTGAATATTCGGTTTTCTTTGAAACTTGAAAGGAAATAAGATTTGTCTTCGCTGGAAACCAGTATTGACAGATCCCTATGAAATCATGGGGATAAACAGTTACATGCATTTTTGTCTGTATCACTCAAATACACAGGAATGGTACACCCAGGAGGGACAGCGTCTGTGCCTGGGCACACAAGCACACAATCCCAGATCACCAGTTCAAAAGCAGCCGCCTTTCTCTCACAGCCCAAACCTAGGAGCTCAGAGGAACAGAAGCATTGTAAACACTAATGAGTTGGGCTATTTGCCACAGCAGGCCTGAACACTCTGTCCCCAAAGATGGCCGTGCAGATTTCTCTTTCCCAAATGAAGTGCACCCAACGGGTGAGTTGTGTGACCGTCCCAGCAGCCACTGCCAGCGTCTGTGCCTGGGCACACAAGAAGGTCCACGAGTGCTTCACACAGGTGATGGGCAGACACACGCCAGGCAAGCAGGGGTACAGCAGCACATGAGAAGTGTCCATCGGGGTATGCCTCTACCCCAGCAGAAGGCTGTGGGGATGCAAGAGCCAAGCACTCGATGCTGGGGGCTGCTCTCCTAAGCTAGATCAGCAGGGCACATGTGTCCCCAGCGGGTCACCACTAACTCAGCATTATTGTCCACCAGCAATTAAACCCCATTCCATCCTTTTCCCACTACTATATACTGTATCCTATTAAGTTCTATCTACTAACAAAACCATGACTTAATACTACTCACTGACCCTCTTCCTGACTGCTTTCCATCTCTGAACTCCATACTATTGCTTTTAATAAGCACCTGTGAGACTTTGAAACATCAGAGCAAAGTAGACAGACACTGGCAGTGATGTAGGCGCCTATCTGTTGGATGTAGCCAGAAGGTGTGGCCAGCTTAAGTTGTTAATTTTTTTGCATACACACAAATATAGCATCTTTAATTAGGGAGTCATATCACCAGTCAGCTGATACCGGTACGGGATGGAAATTTCCTGGGAGCAATGTACAGCTCTGCTCCCTGACACAGGATCAGGTCCTCTTCCCACTAAAGGCGACAACTGGTGCAAAACGGAGCCAGACCACAGGTTTAAATCTATCCTGAACTACACATTTCTGGTACTTTCGTGAATACATACAGGAAAGTTTGGGTTTTTTTAGCCATGAAGAAACATGGACCGTTGCCAGGAGAAAACACCCTCCCTAAGCACAGAATCCAGGGATGTAACCTTGGGTTTATCAGCATCCTCTCCTACAAGACAAAGCTGGCAACGTCAATTTGTAGGACTAGCCTCAGATGTATCTGGATTTTAAACTTAAGGTATTGATGAAATTCATTCTGAGGGTTTCTTTTGTCTCAGGTACAGCAATGAGCGTTTGCATAACAGGAACACAAATCAAACCTGAAAACTGCCTGCTTATAGCAAGCCCTTGTCATTACTCTGTATCTATCAGCTTTGAGTGGTTCCAGGTAGCTTCTGCTTTAAAAAGCCTAAATAAAGCTGGAAGTTGATTGATTCCTTTTCCCTTCTGGGTATTTCAGGAATGAGACTTGGGCAATGTTGCCCAGAGTTTCTTTCCACATGCTTACGATTAAAGGAATTCAATTTTTATTACTCCAGTAACTAGCACTTGTTTCAGGGAAGCATTTTACATTTACCCAACAAGGAGTGCTTCACTTCAAGGCAGAGGTGACTTTCTGTTCCATGAGCAGCTACTGTTTTTCTTGAGATCAAGTGTAAAGCCAGTCCTTCCCACTAACAACTGAGAGCGTACAAGTAGCAGACTGGGAGCTGGGATGTTGCCACAAGAGCACCGACATGGAAATGCCAGGACTCCTGCTTTCAGCTGTGTCCACTCAGCTGTAGCCTTGCCAGATGTTCCTAATTGGGACCCACCATCACTGGCCCAATTACCTCTCAGTGCTCTGGTACAAAACCGCCTCCAGCCATGGCGACAAGCTGGGTCCCCCCAGCAGCACAGATGCAGTTGCTCCTGTGATGCTCCGGGCATGGATTCCTCCAGGAGGGACAGCAGCTGGGGGGGGTGGGGGGAAATCAGGAAACATGGCTTGTGCATCAATTGCCCAGGCACTTGCTTCACACACCCCTTGCAGAAAGCCCCCTTGCAGAAGCTGCCTGTGCACCGTAAGAGCTGCCCACAGGCTCTCACCCTCTTTTCCAGCTCTGTCTGATTTTTAAAGCAGTTCATGAGACACTGAGACTTGGCTATCCACGGGGGAAAAAAAAAAATAATCAAAAGCAAGGAAAACGTTCCTTTTCTAAGAGAAAGAAATGAGACTTTCTGTTGCTTAGCAAATTTTTAACCAGTTCCTGCCCTCAGCTGTCTGTACCAGAACATCCTCTGGCAAGCGCTTTGCCTGACCCTAAGCAGTTCCACAGGTAGGAGCCTGACCCACAACCTGCCCGAACATGGTAGTCACTGCTTGCTTGGGGGTGAGGAGTTACAGAGAGTACATGTACCCCACCATGCCTGAGCACTCCAGACATTTCCCCGGCATCACCAAAGGTCTCATCCTTCAGGTCATTTTGGTGTTGAGGCTCCAGGAAGCAGGTCTCCACACAGGCACAATCCAACTAAGGGAAACCAAGGGGCAAAAGCATAGTAGGAAAAGAATAACAATAACTCCAGCTGGACACCAGAGAGAAAAAGAAGAAATTGTCATCATCATGACCACATGCATAGTGCTTGGGATGCTGACAAGTCTCCATGGTGCAGCCTCCCCCAGACCAAACCTGTAGGACTCCAAGGAGGAGAAAGGCGAGCGCATCATTCCTCTTGCAGTAGCAGTCATCATTCGCCTTTTCTTTATTTCTCTGCTATTATTAAAAATAATTCTATGATCAGACTACTAAGGTTTCAATTACATTAACTGATACATCTGAGGTGTATTTCTTTACTACAGGTATGTATTATTAACTTACTGCTATTATCCCAGTGCAAAGCAGGAAGGCACCCACCAAACAAACACACACACAGAGCTACTGCACACACCTACAGGGATATATTGAACCAACATGGGACAATCTGCTCTGCCACTGGAAACCACCTTGATCACAGAGAGACGAAGATGAGGCAGTTTTTTCTGGTCTATACCTGTAAAAATCGTTGGGGGATCTCTGTCTGCCATCATTTACCTTTTTATCAATGTAGGGACACGTTAGTCTTCCTATCTCTAGGTTCCCATGAAGTCAGAATTTACCACACATGTATTCTTTTTTTTTCCCAGCACCTGTTTTTTTTTTTTTTTTAAATGCTTCTTCTAAAAAAGCAACAACACACAACAGCCTAATTTCATTCTCTTTTTCTTCATTCACGACCCATTATAATAAATGTGGATGTTTTCAAAGAAACCTTTTTGTTCTGGGTAAGGACAAGGTAGCAGAACAGGAGCTATTAAAAGATTCATTACTGCACCTCTATGGGCCCAAAGCAAATTTTCATGCCAGCTAAGCTTTGCCAGATCTCAAAAGCTAGAGGTCCTCCCTTCCGTTTGATAGAAATATATTTTTAATGACATGAAAGGCAGTGAATAATAATGCTGCGAAATCAGATGGAATAGATGTGGCTTAAAGCTTTGGATCTAGATTTTCATGTAAATAAGGTACCAGCAATATCAAAGTCTTGGAAAGCCACTTGCTTTTCCAGCCTAAAGCAAATCCAGCTCTGCAAAACCAAAGAAAATAAACATGATGGTCACTTAATGCCACCAAACAGGAAACAAAAATCCAGGCATCAGGTTCTAAGCAATCAAGGGTGCTCCTCCACTTTAACATGCCCAGAAGGACAGTGAAGAACGGAGCTGGCATTTTGCATCTTATTGTTCAGAGCAAGAAGCCAAGCAGCAGTCTCCTGAAACCAAGATCGGATGTCCCTTCTCTGGCCTTTCTTCTCGCAAATACCAAACCAGATCCCCACTACAGCTGCACATAGGTATGCACGGACATACACCTCTGTGTACTTAAAGGAAATAAAAAGAAAAAAGACTGAGATACTGTTCTGCCTATATGAGACAGCATAGCGAGAGCTGAAAATAAAGCTACGTTATTGTCTGCTGGTTCTTCTTTGTTACAGTAATAAAACTGGGCAGAGCTCCACAGAGCAGACCTAATGTTTGCCCTCAGGATGACACACTCAAAATAGATAGCTGAGAGCTCAGGAACAGAATATTTCACATTTCGAGTGACAACCTCAAGAAAACACGAGGTAGATACTAGTTTATATCATTGGTTGAGGATTTCTTCCCTAAACACGGGGAGACTGATTCCAGATACAAATTTGAAATAGTAGGAGAGAGATGAAATCTGGGCAAAGTACTTGCCCAAAGGTTGATTTAGAGAAATGCCCAAAGGGTGGCAGGAGAAAAGAAATGCTGCAGGGTCACCCTGGCACACCGCTGCCAATGGGAGGGAGCAAATGCCAACAGACAGGCAGCAGGACACTGGGCTGAACCCTGAAAAGGAGATGACAAGAAACTTCAGACAGACAGAAGGCGAGAGAGCCAGGAGATACTCAGAAAAGAGTGATGGCACTGACGGCATCAGGAAGGTAGCAAACAACAGTGATGTGATCCCTACTGGTAAAGGGACAGAGTTGAGCAGAGACCAAGAAGCAGGAATAGGAAACAGCTGCGCTACTTCCCAAAACATGAGGCTTCAGCAAGGAAGCTGTCCATACAAGGTGGGATTTAGTGACAGGGAAACAGAAAAACTGGAAGAATTTCATTACAGCATCCATCTGGGAAGAAAAGAGAGATGGGGGTCAGTCCTGAAACCAGGCTGCAGAGGCAGAGCATCTGTCAGAGCTGGGAAGAGCCTGCACACAGAGGAATCAAGATCTGCAACCTTTTGTTCTCAGGGTATCATTACAGTAATGCCTGAGGATGAAAAAAAGCTCACATTTCAGTAATGAAAGCCATCTATTACCCCATGAAATCTCTTTGAACGTTGTGCTACATGAGTCTTAGCTTTCAAATTTATAAAATCCATACATAAACTCCAAGACAGTTTGAAGCAGGAAACCCTGAGGAATATTAGCCAGAGCCATCAGGCCACAGAGAAGGCTGAGAAGCAGGACACCACCGCTGCACTGTGGTGACTGCACCAAAAAGAGTTAGTGCCATTTGAAAACTAGTATGTGGATGTAAATGAAATGTCTTAAGGCATCTTGCACATACAAAACTGGCTTTTATACGAGGATAAGTGCCCACAAAGGCACTTAAACTAAATGTCTGGTGTCTGATGAGTAAACATCCTTTCTTGATACCCCAGTTTCAAGCCTCCCTGGCTAATCTGTGCACACTACTTTGCCCCCTCTGCTCTGCCCAGGTGAGGTCCCATCAGGAGTACTGTGTCCAGTTCTGGGCTCCCCAGTTCAAGGACAGGGAACTGCTGGAGAGGGTACAGCAGAGGGCTACAAAGACAATTAGGGGCCTGGAACATATCTCTTATGAGGAAAGGCTGAGAGACCTGGGTCAACTTAGTCTTAGAAGAGAAGACTGAGGGGGAATCTGACCAACAGCTATAAAAGGGTGGGTGCCAAGTGGATGGGGCCAGTCTTTTTTCAGTGGTGCCCAGTGACAGGACAAGATGGAACAGGCACAAACTTGAACATAAGAAGCTCCACCTAAACACGAGGAGTAACTTCTTCATTTTGAGGGTGGCAGAGCCCTGGCAGAGGCTTCCCAGAGAGGTGGTGGAGTCTCCATCTCTGGAGACATTCAAAACCCACCTGGACACGTTCCCGTGGGACCTGTTCTAGGAGGACCTGCTTTGGCAGGGCGTTGGACTAGATCTCCAGAGGTCCCTTCCAACCCCGTATCATTCTGTGATTCGTGTTCAACATTAATGGTTCATTTTGGCAGCCAGTGGTAACAGAAGATCCCCAAAGTCTCAAAGTCTTTTCCCTGTGCAGGAAGGGAGACCAGGGAAGAGATGCTGGAGCTGGATCACACCATACCCCACAAAGTCCAGTGGAGACTGGGCTGTGTAAGGGGAATGCAATAATCCAGCTGCCAAGCAGACATTAAGTCCTGCTCCCTCTTTTATGGCACTGGCAGCAACGATGGCAATATTAAAAAAAGTAAGCATTTGGCTGCTAAAAACATCAAGAAGGCAACACCAAGTACCAGGTACACACACAAACCCTACAGCTCAGCTAAGCACCTTTTTAATCTTAACACACAAGCATTTCTCTCCCCTCCACAGCCTCTCTGAGCGTTGGAGGGTAAATGTCCAGTTGGAGCAACAGGCTCAGTGTGACAGACACTGCGACCAAACAGAACAATTGAGCCCAGGGAAATGTGGTCCTGGTCGTGTGTGGGATGACAAGGACATCTCTCCCAACAGCTGGGACAGGCCATGCTGGATCGTGGCACATACGCGCTCTCTCGCTCACGCACCCAGTGACAGCTTGGAACTGCTTGAACTTACAAACTAAACGAGCTGAGCAACAGACAGGAATTCAATGGTGGTTTGTTCCCAGAAGCATTAAGGAGAATATGTCAAAACTATATAAAGAATGTGAACAATAAATGTCAATCCGGGTTAACAGCCAGTTTCATCTCTGTCTTGTGATAATGGTCAAAGAAGCCTTACTGAGAAAGGAAAAGCAATTTTTAATTATTCGGCATTTCCATGGATGACTGACAGATTGACTCCAAACAATTCAACAGTCAGTCAGTTTGCTTTAGAGAGATAAGGAGGGTGGATAAGACATTCAGATGATCCTGGATCTCTCCTTTCCTTTGGCTTTAGTGTGCTTCAAAGAAACGTGCCAAACTAACCACGTATAGTTCAGGTGATTGAACAGATGCAGATACCACTGGGTAACCAACCTGGATAGTTTACCGGCTATTTTTCTTTCAAATTTCACTCATCACCATTAAGGTCTTGTAAAAGAGAACAAGAGCATCCATTAGACACCTCTACATAAGTTCAGGTCGTGTCAAGTGAAATCACCTCAGGTGAAAAGCATGCTAAATAAAATGATATTCAGTTTGCACATTTGTGCTGTTTCATTCTGTACGTGCCAGGAATGCACAACAGACATGGATGTTTGTCTGGTCAGGTCCTGCTAGAATATGCTCTAGAAAGTCAGCATTTTTAGTTTTCTAATTATTAATGGCATCACGCTTTCACTGACGTGACATACAACATTAATTACCTAACTTTCCACATAAGCACAAGTTTCTTAATGAAGATTCATAATTTTATGTTTTTGTTCTATGCTGTAATTTTTCCTGCTGGAAAAAATGTGATAGGATTATTCTACTGAAATGTTTGCCATTTGAAGCTGGATAAACCAATGCATTAAAATGAAGATTAGCTTGGCAACTTTCATTAAGATAAAGTAAGCACCAACATCTTCCAAACTCTTAACATCCTGTGCATCAAACAGCCAGGCTGGTGTCTCTGTGCTCTCCATCCTGCAAACTCCCATCTCCTGATGCTCCACCTGCACAACCCGCTTACAGTAAATTAAGAGTTGGGGTTTACCCCAAAGGTGCCCCTCAATAGATGAGCATCGGTCAGTCTAGCACATGGCCTGGGAATATTTTGATCTGTTGTTAATGTGCAAAAATAGTGTCATTCAATACATGAGATGGAGCAGACTCTTTGCTGCCGACTGGACATAAACAGGCTTTGAAGTTAAGATGTGGCACCTGCCCTGAATACCCAGCTAAGGCCAGATTCTATCTCCCACCCCACTGTAGCTACAGCCATCCCAGACAAAAGCAAGCTTAGGAACAAACGTCAGTCGTGAGCAGGGCAGTGGTTCACCAGTGTCTATGCAAGCAACCATGGGGAATCACATCGTCCCTATGGAAACCTCAAGGTCTGTGACAAGTGCAGTGATTACTGCCAGGAATTAATGTACTGAAGTCATTCACCAAATGAAAACAAAGATTAAATTGCACCAGAAAGATCATGCTCCAGTTTACATATACAAATAAACGCAAAATTTACAAGTAAAGGTAAATTAAATGGTGCTAGGGGTGACTGAGGAAGTAGCGTAATAGTGGAATCATTAAATTGAACCCTCCTTGCACCAGGGACCTAAAGGACAAAATGGGGTTTGTTCTATGGTGATATTATTTCATGTAGCTCTCAAGTAGTTAAAAAGCACTGACATTGTACACTTTCAGTAAATACTTTCAGGATGATGAAATTCTAAAATCACAATGGGGCCCAAACCCTTCCTTCCTTTGACCAAAGGAAAACTGCAGCCTTTTGGGAAAAAAAGGTTTAGAAAATCCATTTCTTAAGCAGGTAATTTTTATCTCTATTCAATTGCATTAGAACACTACAGAAGTACATAGAATTACAAAGTTAAGATGTGGGGAAAAAAAACAGCCTCAAAAGAGACACTCAAAAATCTTGACAAATTTAGAGGTGTCTGCATTTTGCAGAGAATTACCTGTTTTGGAGAATAGCTGCAGTGTCCCGGTAAGGTGTTTCTCTCAGCAGTACCAGTGAGTATTTATTTCCATCTATAACTCCATCTGAACTTCGTTTATGTGAGAGAATTCACATTAAGGTCACAGCAAATGAAGGATTCTTCCAATAAAAGGGACATATGCAACTCCTATAGTGCTAGCTGGTGGACTGAATTATTATTATTACAATTATCTAATAAATTCCATCTAGATGCTGAAGTACTCCCCAGATCACATCATCAGTGACAGTTCTTTTCAAATTCTGTCCGATACACCAATCCAGATACTCTCTGGAGTTATTAACTAATTAAGAACACTGCATTTCAAGATGTACCCTCAGTAGGGTGGGAGACAGCTGTAACAGAAACTGCGGCACTATTTCCATTGCTGACAGCACACTGGTGTGTGCAACCACCCCAGCTAAAGCCAATGGGCCCAAACCTCAAATACAGACATTCAGGTCACAATATCTATATTATTTTTCATTAACCCAGTCACAGGTATCTTCAGAACTGAGTATCATGGCTTTTTGGAACACACAGCCTTTGCGGTGTGAGATGAACCAGCCAGGTTGGCAGAGCGTGGTTCCCCTTCAGCCGCAGAAGGGCTGGCAGGGAAGCAGAGTCCC
This sequence comes from Nycticryphes semicollaris, assembly GCA_013400055.1. NCBI lineage: Eukaryota > Metazoa > Chordata > Aves > Charadriiformes > Rostratulidae > Nycticryphes > Nycticryphes semicollaris. The sequence goes on along the minus strand of VXBJ01003175.1, from coordinate 1,154,749 downwards.
TGCTGTGCCACCGGGGCCAAGCCCTCCACTGGAGAAAGGGACGGGTACATCACGCCGGTTCTGGAAGCTGTGCTGATCTCACACTCACCAAGAAGCCAGCCCTACATTTCCACACCTCATGCACAGCCGCACAACAGACAGATGATAGGGAGGTAGGTACATTTCTGTTTGCAGAATAAAACTTCCAAAGCAAACAGAATTGCTGCCTTGTCCCTCAGGTGCTTTTCACCCATGCAGAAAATGGTACTGTTACTTTTGCCTTTTTCCCCCCTCTTCCTATCAGTGTCCAGAGCATACCTTCCAGCAGCCTAAGAAGTTGACTCACACTAGATTAGTGTAAGTAATATATAAAACTCTATTTTTAGGTTAGAAGGAGGCTTATTTCAACACACACAGACTGCATGTACACCATAAGTCGGTCGGCACTAATAATCTTTGGGCAAAGCAAGTATCTTCCACAAGAAATACACTATTAGCCAGTAGCTATCTGACCTGCTTGGTGCTCTTGCAAGTGAGATGGGGTTTTATTCCTGTCCTGGACAAAAAGCAGTGCTTAACATTGCCAGAGAACCTGTTTTCTCTGTAAAACCCTGGTTTACAGGGTTGCTAACTCATACAGGGTAGGAATTTTTGTATCTCTGCTGAGTAACAGCCTCTCCATGGAAGAAAAGCTACAGCAACCTTTGCCATAAGGGGGAGGGTATGTTAAATAGCTAGACAACTACAGCATTGGCAATTTTCTCATGAAGCTAACAAATAGCTTCTCATCAGGCATAGATCAGTAAATTCCAGTCAGTTCTTTGTTTTCTTTCCAGGTGCCTTCCATTCACCTTCTGCAGAAGACTTATTCCATAGTTTAGATTTAATTCTTGCCAAGGAAATGACAGCAAAAAAAAAAAATTAGCAAACTTATAAGGAAAGAAATGTTCAGCAAGCCTCTCCTGTGATCTGTGAAGTGTGAAGATTGTCATCAAGATGTCATTAATCTAGTGCAAAAAGCCCTGGCATGAAGCAGCCATGAGGAATCTAGGAGATTTAGGCTGGCTCACAAGGGTGGGTGCTGCTGCCCGCTCTGGGAGCAGGCTCTGCAGGGCCCTGGGGCCACAGGAGGTCCCAGCTGCTGCTTCTCTCTCTGTGTCCTTACCCTCCTGCTCCTACAGAAGCCCCTGGAGGAATGAGCTGCCCCCTGGCACAGCCAGTTAATACAAACTGCAAGTAAGTTTGTGTATGAACAGAGGCAGAGAGAGGCAAGGCAGCTATCAGCTTTAAATTAAACCAGCAAACCCCAACTGGACAAACACAGAAAACTATTATGCACAAGGTTATCGTTTTCCCAATGAAATTCCGACTACAGTAACTATTTAAAAACTGAAATAACATATTATCTTCTCTCCTTAACGTGTCTAGATGAGAAAGTCGAATATTTTCCTGCTCTTCTACATGGAAAGATAAGAAAAGGTCCAAATTCAGCACCAGAAAAAAAATGTGAATAAAGGTTCACTGCTTCTGATCTTATGGAGTCACCAGATTCATTGCTGTAAGATACAGCAATAAAAAAAAAAATATATATATATACTCAAATAAAGTCATTCTCTGTTCCTGCTGTGAATATCAGAGCACTCCAGGAATATAAATCTGAGGCTCACCTACCCACTTACAATATAACACCTACCGGGAGGCACTGACCTCTCCTAGTATTCTAATATAGGGCTGGCAGTCCAAACAAAACAGTGCAGGGGAAGGGGAAAGGGAAGGGGAACCAGTTAGCCCTGTTGCACCATTAATGGCCCAATTCTACCAGAATAAATGTTGGGGAAAATCACAGTGATAATTTCATAAACTGTTCAAATTTGAGCAAGCATTACACAAAGGTTAAGTGTATTCTGTATTTTTTTTGCATGAATCTTCAACATTTGCTCTAAATACATACTTATGGGTAACAAAATGATCTCCTAAATCTCATTGTTAATTTCATCCTTGCTGCTATTTACATGATGATAAAGTTTCAGATCCCAAACTAAAATTCAGATTATAAAGACACATAGAGCCATTGTTCTAGAAACTGGATATCAAAAAATACATGTATAGACATAGCTGCAGGCTTCCGGTAGTAAATAGAATTCTTGCACAGATGCTTGTAGTACCAGATAATGAACATACTAATCTGCTGACCTGTTTACATATCCACAGTGGTGTGTAACGTATATACATATAGCTCTTAGCCCAAAACACCTGAAGGAACTGTCTGCAACTCTCAGTCGAATCAGAAGTTTAGCCCAACTAGCCTGGGTTCTGAACACTGCATCCGTCCCAAGAAGGGCTTGTGTCAGAGCTACACCTATTGCTCACGTTCTCTATTTGAAATACGAGCCAAGCCCAAAGGGGCTTTTCCACTCATCTCTGCTTTGCATACAGGCTCAATGGGATAGATTGTTATAAAGCTACAACATGACACATTTTGCATCAGGCAAATAAAAAATAATAAAATATTACTAATGAAAAGCATTCCTCATAATTTTATTTCTTTTCATATTGACAAATATGCAAACCTTTCTGGCTGCAAATCCAAGCTGGTTAGAAAACCAATGCACTACAGAACTGAAACATTGGGCCTTGTGTTCTGGTTGTTCTATAGCCATTCAAAAGCAATTTCTCTGTAGTTTCTTGATTACAAATATTTGTTAAAATTATTTTTATACCTTATCACAAGCAAAATAGCTGTGCCTAGCATTTATATTATGGCATTCATCAACCTTGCTTATGCTAATTGGTACTAAATATATTAAGAAGGCATGGATTAGCATAGCATAAGCAGTCGCATATGAAAATACTGGTCCAGACAGAAGCAAGAAGTGATCAGCAGGAATGCATGCATTTGAAACTGTTCCATCAGTACACCCAATCCAACATGAATAACACTTAGGAAGGGATGTCATATCTCAAGTAAGCTGTGCTGTGTCACACAAACCTGAAAAGGAGCTCGCTGCTTTGGTGATGAGCAGAAAATCTCTCCATTGGATGAGGTTACAGAAATTCCTGGGCAGTGAGGGTAGAGACTAACTATTGCTGAGAAAAGCTGTTTGCCACAAAGAGCTTAAGTGCCCTGTCCCTGCAAGACACTGACCATGGCTCAGAGGCTGGGAAAGGTTTGTCTAGGAAGCAAACTCCATAAGCAAACAAACCATTATGAGCAGCAAAGTCGAAACAATTCTAGATAAATTCCACTCATGAATAAATGCCTCTATATTTTACATGCACCAGTACTACAGCTTTTCTCCTTTACTAATCAGCATACAAGTATCTGACACTCAGCCTTTATCTTGCGCTCAGTCCAGAGGATGAGGCCCACATTCCTGGTGCTTCCTACACCTCAGTTGCACCCTGTGTCCAAGGTCAGGCAGCAATAAACTGGAATTCAGCACGTACCAAAGGCAGCTGAAAGAAGGAGCACAGGGCTGAGCTGTAGAGCATCACGCAGGAGGATGAGAGAGAGAAAGGAAATGCCCAACAGGCTTCTTAAAGCTGGGCTTTGCCTTTAGAGTCTCACAATCAGACTCACCCACAAACGGTAACAGCACATGAAGTTGTGAATTGGGGCAGGGAGACTGAACGCACACAGAGAACTTAAAAAAAAAAAAATAACAGGAGAGGAGGATTAAAAATCTTTTTCTGTTGAAATTATTTGACCCTTGGCCCACTTGAAGTTGATTAAGCATCACTTCACAAAGGTTGGCTTCCTGGAGCTCTAGGAGGCATTACAGGCCCAATGCATTTTGGCTGATCCTGGGTAAGCGTGATTTCCTCCAGCTTTTCCTCCCTTCCTCGTGGCAGGTTTCTCTCTTTCTGGCAGCTGACCTCCACCTTGCCAGGTGAGCACTGAGATTAGGAATTCATGCAGTCCTTCTGAGAAACATCTGCTCCTTTTTGTCAATAAACTGCTTCTTGAAACCCCGCTGAATTTTTCAGTGACCCCTTGTTCCTTTTGTGCCTGAAAAATCTTAAGTTCTTCAACTTTTTGTGCAATCTTCTTTTCTCCCCTCAGCTCTGCTTTGCAGTCTTCTGCTACATTGTGCTCAGTCTTAATCCTTCATCTTCTGATCCTTCTTTTGTAATTACATCTTGCCCAAACCTTTCTGAAGCTGTTTTGGGAGACTGAATTTTCTTGATGGTTCAAAAAATAACGGATCAGCGAGCAATTCTTTTATATGTGTTGTTACCTAACCCAAAGGTACAGTTCAATTTTTGGGAAGAAACTTGGATATATTCTGTATTGAATGGCATTATCCTGTTCATGTTTATTACAATTCCATGCATCTAGTACTTTCACAAAAGCTCTTGGCTGGTGCTTCTGAAGCCAAGAGTATAAAGATTTACTGACAAGGACCTCTTCAAAATAGACAAACTACAAAACTAATGAGATAAAAATAAATATACCTGTTTTTCAAGTATCAATATAGACACAAACAATATGGTAACTTAATTTTAGGCTTTACTATGTGTTAAGAAAATGCCACATAACTCTATTCTTTTTGAACTAATGTATTAAACATGAGAGATGTATCTGAAGCAAACTAATTTGAGAAAAACCACTCTTTGAAGGATATGCTAAAGAGACTGTCATGATGCAGTATCTTAAACAGCACTAAGCAATGAGAGCAGAAGTTCTATTTTAGCAATAAAGGGCTGAAAGGATTTAAGACTTTTTTCCGAATCCCAAACCAGGCTTTTCTTTTTTAAATATTTACTTAGTGAAAGAGGCAATCATTTTTTCCTATATGACCAATTTCCCCCTGTTTCAATGGCAGCCACTCCTCCGGCACCTCTCTGAGAGCCCCTTCTGCTCCCAGCCTTGGGCACCCAGCCTTCTGCGTGCCTCACCTTGGATTGCTCTTGAGGATGAAGTTGTGTAAAAAACAGTTACCGTGCCTTCAGATTCAATTCCAAAGGACACCTAACCCACCCCTTCATTTCCACATGGGGTTGCCTTAAAGCAGGTTTTATTAGCCTGCCAGGAATCGCAAACTGGAGCTCAAGTTAACACAACCTGCCAGCTGCTAATATATTCACACTACACGACTCAAACATTAGTTGGTGGCGTGGCAGCTCTCACACAAGGTAAATTAATTCAGCAGTAATTAATACAAGCAGGGAGATGGCTCAGGTTAAGTCAGCAACAAAAACATAGCCCACAGGACAATTTACATGAATGGGCTTCAGGCAAGGAAACAAATACCACTCTTCCTTGTGGGTAGATGAGTGGGGCTGCTTTTCCCAGGAAGATGATGTTCCAGCCTTGAAAAAAACTCTGAGAAGGTCAGGGGGATGAATTAAGGGGATATGTCTGCTTTTCCCTTCAGAGAAGGTGGAAAGGCAAGAGGAGAGGGAGTTCTCATTCAGATGGTTTGACCCATGTCCCACTGTCTGCCGAGCAAGCCCACACACAGCCAGCCAGAAAACTGCATCAGGGCAAGCAGCCCCTACACAATCATGAAGGAAATTATCGGAAAACAGGATGAATGCAAAACACTGGTGTTTTGAACATGTAAATAAGGGTCTTCTACAAGCCCTACTTCACCCTCCTTAGTGTACCTAGGGTCCTTGTGGGTTAAAGCTGTTTTTCCTGGCTGCCTAAGTCTTAATAACTGTCTCCTTCAGGTGCACCAGATGCTTAAGCTAGGGTCGTCAGGCAGAGCCATTTCACTTTCCAGTGAATAGTCTTGACCAGCAGTAATACTAGAACAGGATATATTTTCCCTCCTGATTGCATATGTAATCAAATATTCACTCTCACTTTCTGTTTAATGATGGTGACTCCAAAGAATTCAGAGAGCTATTTTCCTTGTAATATTTTTCTAATTGTTTCCCTTGGGAGGTGGAAAGACTTAAACTAGATCTTGTATCACAGCTTCCTCACTACTTTGAGGTAGATAATATGCAACTTCAGATGTACCACAATTATTCCCTGCAATTAATACACCCCTTTTTTTTTTTGCCATTAATATCACTTTCCTACAGCCTAGTTAAGTGCAACGGCCTTATTTATTCTGCATTAATTCCATCACTGATGAGATACTGAACACGACAGTACAACAGACCAACAGAACTTGTTTTTTCTATAGCATTAGAGGTTATTGCTGAGGTAATTGCAAAGTATCTGGACTTGTTGATTATGAGTTAAAGACAGTTCCAGGTCCAGGAATGCTGGGATCAATGCACCCCAAAGGGCAAGATCACTACTGCACAAGGGCTGTTAACTTTGTTTACATGGTATTAAAGTTGTCACTTGCTTTTTTTCCAACTTGACTTTCTATATAGAAAACCTAGGTTGGGTCAGTACTTATATCCCTTATCCAGACCAAGCTGAAAGCACAAACAAGTAAGTAACATACACGACCTTGCTTTCTACACAGCACAAGTGCAGGTGAGAGGAATGGAGCAGCCTTGACAAATTCAATAAAAGTACCCATGGAAAGCACTCAAGCTTGTAGGCCCTTGGCTCTCAGATGATACTTTACATTCAGATCTGTGGGAGTACTTTGTAAATACTCCTATTAAGGTGGGATACTTAGGACTTCGCATATCAGTTTACTTTTGAACTACATTCTGCATCTTCAAAGGACAATGGGATAAAGGCAGTCCCAAGATCTGTCACTTGAGGGCCTTTTATGCATATTAAACACACTGCACGACAGAAAAGATGTATAAGGAAGACAGGAGGTGACCACTGCATGTGGCAAGTACTGACAGAAATCCTTGTGCTGCTGCTATAAGGATGCAACACAAACACTGCCCCTGGCTTGTTGGGTCCCACTGATGCCTTCTCAGGTGTGATTAGACCGCAGCCTGAACCAGCATTTTGAACTGATGTTTCATGAAACCAATATTCACCAAGAGCCTTAGTTCTAAAATGCAGTTGAAAACTCCTTAAAAGCAAATTTGAAGACCTTCACACGTATAAAGCAATAACAAATATTTCAGACTTGCAGAAGCGGAGGATTAACTAAGCCTGACATCGGTGCAGCGCGACCCCAGCATGTTATCAGCCTCCAAAACAAGGAAGGCTGCATATCATCCACCCAACACTGAGTTGTCCCTTAAATAAACCAATCAAATCTACAGCAAATTTCTTCTCCCTGAGAAAGTGCATTGCTAAAAGACTCTCTTCAGAGCTTGCAAAACAAGACAGAAACAAACCGCAAAACCAGAAGGTACAAGTAACACACTCCTCTAATTAACAAACCACTTCTCAGAGCAAAGGGTAGAGTGTGGTTTGCCAAAACAAAGAAACCTTGAAACTCATCAATTCTGTCAATTCTGGTAGCCAAAAAACAGGTGGGCAAGCCAAATCTTATCATGTATTTATCATGGAATGGTCAGAGTTGGAAGGGACCTCTAGATCTCACCCAGTCCAACTCCCCTGCTCAAGCAGGATTGCCCAGAGCACATCCCTCAGGGCTGCATCCAGGTGGGGCTTGAAGGTTTCCAGAGATAGGGATTCCACAACCTCCCTGGGCAGCCTCTGCCAGGGCTGCATCACCCTCACCAGAAAGAAATTTTTCCTCATATTTGAATGGAACCTCCTATGTTCCAGCTTGTGCCCATTGCACCTCATCCTATCACTGGAAATCACTAAGAGTCTGGCTCCATCCTCTTTCAACCCACCCTTTAGGTACTTGTAAACTTAGACTCCCCTCAGCCTTCTCTTCTCCAGGCTAAAGGGCCCCAGCTCATTCTTCTCAGAGCAGCAGAATTCTTCAGTAAAACATCCCATTTTTGTACAGCCAATGCTAAGACACTTTTCTCATCCTATTCACTACTCACATGCTATTAATAAATATCCTGGCATGGTTACTTTCTTTTACTTCTAAACTTGAGCCCATGCTGGCAGGAGGTGCAAAAGTGCTGTGCTCATACAGCTTGCACTCCTCTCCAGAAACAGTGGCACGGAATAGAACGTCACAGTATCAGGAATATTTCTCTCAAAGTATCTTGCGATAAAATCAAAACATACAAGAACCAGAACCACAATACCATCAACATCTGGATTTGATAGGGTAAATCCATGGGAAAACTCCATGGGAAAACTCACTTCCCAAACCATTTACTGTGCGTGCGGATTCGCTGCTGAATTTTCTTCATCCTTAGGACAATTATTTTTTATGTGAATTTACCAACACTTTAAAATGGGCTCCAGAAACACAGCAGTACCAGAGGCAGCACAACTGCGACATGCCCACAGCTCTGCTAAAGACATAGCTGTCCTTCAGCCCTTCTCCCCCCAGCCCACCCCTCCCCTTCCCTTCTGGCTGCAGGAAGGCTCTACAGGCACTGCCCAGTTCCAGAGACCTAAACCCAGGGCCCTGCATCGACACAGCCTTGGGCTCTGGCGCTCAGCAAGAACATTCTTTTTATGTAGCTGCTTCTCTGTAATTATAAAAATGTCAGCTCAAAATTGCATGGCAGAATTTCAATTCGTTTTTAGTTCTGTGGAAGATGATTGTGGCTTTTTAAAAGTTCACTTGATATCAAAACAGCCTAGAAAGAGCAAATGTAATTAAAATCTTGAAGGAACATTGTGGTTGATTAAAAGTTTAATCACCAGCAGTCAGTAAAGGAAACTGCAAATTCCACCTCCACTGCCATCAAAAATCAACTGAGCTGCTCGTAGCACATACAGCCAGCTCCAGATTTGATCAAGCCTGTATTTTTACAAGGTTACTTATTGCTATAAGCATATGGAGGTTTCACCAGCTGCCCATAAGTACACCAAAGAGCACAGGAAATGGGAGGTGACTAACTTCAAACCTTTATGTATCTATTTCCATGAATTCCTCATCAACAACGTTTTTAATGGAGAGAGAAACCTCATACCATAGTCAATGCTGAGGGAGATACAAGTTTGCATCAAGCAGCAACACTTATGTATTACATCGGCATCACGTACCTCCCTAGCTCCTCTTTCATAATAAAGATTGACAGCTGACTCAGGATCTTTACTGTTTTCAAGTTATGTAGGAACATTTCTAGTAAAAAAGTAGCCAGAAATAAGACATTTGTTATGCTTTTCCCATTATTAAAAAGAACAGAAAACACATCGAGTCATTGCACCACTCAAGCTTCACTAAACATAAACAAGCTCCAGATTTTATCAACCAACTGTTATAAAAGGATAGGTTTCATTTTTCCCCCTGATTTTTGTGTGAGCTTGCAGACCACAAGCACTGCCTTCCAACGTCTGAAAGTCACGAAGAATAAAATAAGATCTCAGTTGACTTTATGTCTTCAATGACTAAGGAGGACTGAATGACGAAATAAAAAGAACAATTTTTAAGCAGAGTTACATCTATGTTTGCACACAGAAATTTTCACAATTGGTAATTTCACTATTAGCAAGTTTTTTTTTTAAAAAAGATTTTCCTTTAACTTGAGGCCTATACGCATTTATAAAATCCACATTAATTCCCCCTCCTCCCCCTTTATTTTTTTTTAATCAGAACCCTCTGTTTTCAAAGCAGCATACTGGAAGCATTTAATCACAGCATGATCATAGCGATATGCTTTATCAGCTCTTTGCCACTTACACTTGTATCTACCAGATCAGACTAGGTTTGTGAACAATTCAGTGAATGCAGCCCTTAAAACTATGGGGAAAGTAACCGTAAAACAAGAAACAGAAAGAAATTTCAATTTTGACAGTCACCAGCAACAAATGCAAATTTTTATTAGGTCCTACTGAGGATGTGTTAGGTAACTGTAATGATGTTGGTCTTCATATTAATAAAGTCAAACAATGTTTTAATAAGCATAGTTATTAGGCACTGATTACTGCTAGTAAGCAATAACACTTGCTCTGACATTGACTCCAGGTCAATCAGAAGAGAGTTTGTTATCATGAAGATCGGGCTGGGGAGGAAGGATTGGAAATAAGAAAAATAAACTTTATAGTTTTCAGGAAAAAAAAAAATCAGAACTCGGGGGCTGAGTGCAGTACTCATTACTTATGGGTAACAGGAGACATTGCTTATGGAAGAATATCTATTGTAATTCTCTAGTCTAAGCTCCGTATTAGAGAGATCCTATAGCCACACAGAGCACTCAGCAGTAATTAAATCTGAATTTGCCCTTTAGCTGTAGAGGGGAGGGATGATCTTTTCTGCAGAGCGGCAGGAAAGAAAAGTATTTATTCTCAAATAATTTCCTAATGAAGGAAACATCAATAACAGATGGCACACTCTGCAATAAACTACTCAACCAGTGTTGCTTTTTGACAGACTGGGAGTCACAAACTTTGCATGCAGCTTTGGAGGAAACACCAAAGCCAAAGCCCACCATTTGTCACCAAGTTAGGTATCGTTGCCCTTCAACATATGCAAAATGTGACAAAGGTGCCAAATAGAGAGGAACAAAACAAACACTTGCCCTTGGTGCGCTCCATGCACTGGTGCTGGGACAGTTAATGCCTTTCTCAGTAAAAGGAATTTTCAGATACAGCTCCCAGAATTACCGTGGCTTTTTCATGGCCATAACACACAGAAGTAGAGTATTTCATTTGCAGTGAGACATCCAGTCACAGTACTTCTGCTGCCAACCTTTCTCCTCTCTTCAGTGTTACACGTGATAATCTTCCTTTGGAATTACTACCTTTCCCTTTTTGTTCCTAAAATGAGTCAGTCCTCAGTAGATATTCCACTCATTTTTCTAATGGTCATTGATGCCTTTTAAATTTCTCTCTCTTCATCGGTGTTCCAATACCTTCCAATTTAGTATCATCTGCAAATTTCATTACCTCCCTGTTTAACACATCTTCCCAATCAGCAATGTACTTGAATCAAGTCCTGCAATTGATTCTGGCAGCTCTCCACCAGAAGCCTTCCCCCTGTCAATGCACTGCCTTTGGGTAACATCTTTCAGCCAGACATCACTCCAGGTGCCCATGCTCCTATTCAAACCAACTAGGATTCATCATCTTTTTTTGATAAAATGGAAATCTGAACGAGGAAATATCAACTCAGTCATTAAAATCCAGATATATCACATTAGGTGCATTCTCTTAATCTGCTGAAGCAGTTAGAGCAATAATTAAGTGAAAGTAAATTGGTCAAGGCCATTTATGGATAAAACCTCAAAATAGAACACTTGGGAGCTGTTAAAGCAGGTACCTGAAGAGAGGAAATATTTTTAAAATGCAGTGCAATCCAGGTAACCTACTTCAACAGCAATCATGTAATCAGCTACGCTTGACTAATTGCCATTCAAAATAACAAAATAAGAGGAAGACAAATATTGTTATTCCCAACCAAGATGGATCTGGGAGAGCTGTTCCTCTGGCCTAAGTGAGAGGAGACAGCTACTGCATAGGCTTTAGCCCAGATTCGGGTAACCTCCTGAGTCATTACTAGTATATAAAAACAAGATTTGGAGCCATTTCTCATTGTCTAGCAAAATCACTGTTTGATCCCTGAACACCTCATTTAATTTCTCCAAGGCTCATTTGCATCCCAGCTCATTAATACGTTACAGGTTGTGATGCTTAATGCCGGAGTTCCCCCTCTTTGTTTGCATATGACATGCGCTGTGAGTTCACCAAGCAGGGATGCAAGGAGGGAGCAAAACCAACTTAGGCACAAACGTACCAAAATGAGGTCTGAAAATAGAGCAGCGCTTGCACACCATGCCCAAAAGCACGATTTCTGGTAGGAATACACAGCCCCCGTTGTGTTACCCCCGCAGAGGGGGCAGCCCAGAGGCTGAGTAGCTCTGGGGAACCCGGCTGCTCCACAGCTTCTATTTAACAGCTGGATTTAACTACCCCTGTGATGCTGCAATTGATTCTTGAGAAGTGCAATACAACCTCAGGCCTTAAGGGATTTAGAGCAGCTCCTTATGGGTATCCATGTGTCATAAACACCCTAAAATATTTTACAGAAATTTTCCAAAATGTGGGAATTCCCAGAGTACAAAGCTCCAGCAGCTTTGTGAGGTTCCAGAAACCTACTTCTGCCAGGTGGAGAACCCCCTCCTTGGGGCGCTGACTTGGAACTCCCTCAAATTCTGCACTGCCCCATCGTGCAACAAGCAATTAATCAATGGTGTTATTTTACAACTCCCTGGTTATTTTTTAGCGCTTAAAAAAAAGCACATCTTGCTGTAACGTGGTCTGCTTCAGCTCAGAGCCAGCTCTTTGGGAAAACGCTAGAAGCACTGACTACTATTTGCCAAACTTTATCTAAGGGTAAGTAGTATGCAGGCTGTCAAGATAAGCTAACAAGTACTGATTCTGCATCAGCTTCCCCAGAAGTTGGACTTAGGTTTTGAAATAAGTCATCCCTATGAATCCTCCCCTGGTATTAGCAGAGTATTAAACCATCAGACTCCAGGGAAGACTTACAGGCAGTTGCTTGTATTAATCAGTTTAGGACCCAACTTGTGTGCCATCCAGGCTTCTATTATTTACTACTGACATATGCAGAGTTGAATTTTTTCTAATATATCTGCCTGATTCATAAGGACTCTAACAAGAACACCAAATACAAGCCATTAAATTTATTTTGACTTGACTTGGTTGTCTTAATTATTAAGAATTCTATTTAGATTAACACAAGGAAATCTCTTGACATATAGTGCCTTGCAGCACTGAAAAGATTATGGGAAATGACTGTGCGTGAGAAGGCTTCTCTTTGAAGTGCAGTATTTGGGTAAAGCCAGCTTGAGCAATGCCTGTTAGAGACAAGCTTCACATTCCACTGCTCAGGTGTGATATTAAAACCACGAGGCTCAGGTACCTGATGTGCTGCCAGTTCAAGTGCCCGCAAAACGACAGCATCGCCTTCGTGCTGCCAGTCCTGCAGTGCCTTTTTTCTCTTGCAACATTAGCCAGGTAAGAAGGGATGAGTGGTTTTCCTTCACCTGTCAGTTCTTATTCCACTTCCCAGAAGGGACCCCAAGGAGCATTGCCATGGTCCTTGCTGTGGACACCCTCTGTCTTCCCGCCTCGGAGTTCATACACACGTTTCCAGCAGCGTTGCTCAAAGGAACCACTCTCCTCTTAACCCAGCAGCTATGAATGGGCTGCAGTCCCCTCCACCTCGCCTTGCACCAGAAGAAAAAATGGGTTTTCATGGCTACTCAGAAAATAAGCAAGCCAAGAAGCTTTTGCAGATGGAAGGCAGCAAATTTCAGGTATTAAATCCCTCAAGCAAGTAGCTCTCTCTCTCTGATGACTACCTCAGGTACTGGCCACAGACTCATCACTGCTCATGGAGAAGCTCAGAGACTATTTGTGTCTATTGAAACACAGAAGTGAAGCAGGGATCATGTACGTCCCAAGAGAATAATTTCAAAATTCTGCTGAAAATTTTATGATACTTTCAATCAAGAATGAAAAACACCCTCTGGGCCAGCTGGCATTTTTGTTTCAATCCAGCTTCAGCAGAGAAACTCCACTGAGGTTCTTCATGATGTTTAAACTGGATGCAGAATATAAGTGGTTCACAGGTCTTTTCCTAAATTCACTTAACGGTACAAATTTTTCCCACTAAGATACACAAAGATTTCTTACTGTACTGTGAACATTAACTTCCATTGCTTAGCTCTAAGCATCTCCTGTCAGCTTGTCCTCCTGAGTTACATTGGAACTTTCAGCCCAAGTTGCAGAACGTGCTACTTTTCCACAAAGCAGCCCTCACTAGAGGTGACACAGTGCCACTTGGAGACTGGACTGCGCAGACATGAACATCAGGAGCACAACGAACCCACGTGCTGCCTTTTTCTCCATCATTTTCAAAGCCTTTCTCTCCACCCCAAGACAGACTCCCAAACTCACCTCAATCAAAATCATTGCCTACCTAAGATTACAAAATAAGACATAACACATCCAGCAAACATTGCCCTCTCACATACCAACCATTTGTCACCCACCTCTGTGGGTAAATTGCAGGATCTCACTGAAGCACCTTTTGTTCTTTTTTCAACGTTGTTTTCTTTTCACCTGTTTTTTCCTTTTCACCTGTTTTTTCCTGCAGTCTTTTTGAATTTCTGTTTCATTTTCTAGTAACTTACTTTCGGTTTCCCCCCCATTTAAATCTCATTCCCCAAGACCTCACCTTCATTGTTCTTCCTCTCTTCCTATTCCACTCACTTCTCCTGCTGACATGTCAGTATGGACTTCTCTTTCCTAGCTGGATTTTAATCCCTTTTCTTCACACAGAAATCATCCTGTCCCCCAAAATTCACTCTTTCTAGGGCTGGAGAGCACTTCTTACCTTGATACATTCTCTTCCTCACTTTCATCAGTATCTGCTACTTTTTTTCCATCCACACATCTCACCTACAAGCTCTGACTGTTCTTTGCCTTGAATCCTGCCAGCAGGTACCTGCTAGTAGGCACGCCAGGGGTATTTGAAACACCTGCAGGAACTCAGCAGGGGTCTCCACACCACAGAGACCACAGTGGGGTCCCTCCTCCCAGCCAAGAGGTGGTAGCTGCCAGCTACCTCTTACTGGGTCTTTCTGCTACCCAAGCCACAGCTGGTGAGCTACATGTTTAGACTCAGTGCTTCACCTGGAGGTAATTTAATCCAAAGACTCTCACCTGTCTCCAAATTGAGGATATCCTTGATTGTCTCTACTCCCTTTCTGAGAAATGGGATCACAGTCAGCTGCGAGTTAAATACTCAATTAACCTTGCAGGACTCTTGCTAGACTAAATCAGGTAACCAAAGCCAGCAATAAAATTGTCCTTTCCAATCCTCACATTAAATTTTATAGATAAAATTAATCATCAAATCAAAGGTGTGCATTACACCTTTGTGTAATTACAGATTTCAATAAAGTATCGAAATAACTCTGATATTACATTAGCTTGAAAAGGGCCCAGCACTAACAACTGATCTGCCAGGAATACAAATGTTGGCATTGGGGAAGACAGTAACTGAACAGAGTCGGGGCATTCCCTCCTTACCCTCATCGCCAGTCCTTCCATCATAGATAGATATAAGGCACATTCAATCAGTGCTGCTGTTCCCGACTGTCTCCTCTTCCTCCCACGCTCGGGAACAGTCTGCAAGAGGACATTGTCCCTGCAGGGACTGAAGCAAGGCTGGGTGGCCTCCTGTACCCCTGCTCCTCCTCCTTGCCTCTCTTAAACATGCGTGTAGTCAAGACAACCTTTCCTTATCCATCCGACAACCTTCCCTAGTTGCTCTGTTTCTTCACAGATGACTGACAACTGCCTCAGTCACACTGACTAACATGTTCCACACCCTCCAGCAAATGCCATCGGGTCAAATCCTTCCATCTTCATCACACAGTCCCCAGCCTGTGCGTCCGTGGCTGCCTGTCTCCCTCCCACCACTCAGGGGTGGCTGGGAAGAGGCAAAGCAGGCACTGGGAGCTATATTTTTTCCACTATCATCTGCTACTGGGTGTCTGTGCCAGCCACCAGAACACACAGATTTCTGAACATGGTTTACAGAAACTCTTGCCTGGTTGGAAGAGTGGCCTGCACAGACCTCACCACAGAAGCCTCCCCACTGCAAGTCCAGGGCATGCTCCCTCCTCTGACTGGTATCAGGGGATCTCTGTGGTTTCATCACTGGTTCTTACTGGAATTCCAAGCAGTGCAGGAGATATGCTTGCTTCTTTCATTGTAACACGTTTCTTTCTGCAGTACAACTATTACAGCCCCTTTAATGGGACTAATCAGTATTAAACCCAATTAACTTCTTCAATAATTCAGCCTCTTGCTATCTATTAACCCAACAGTGCATTGTATCTATTAATACTATTAGATATTACTTGGTGTAAAACCTATTCATATTATGAAGTTTGCCCACAGCTAGAGCATCACATACACTCCCTGAGTGCATTAGGTGAGCTGACCACTCTGCTGCAGCTTTTGCAGCCCCTCCACACCCAAAACACATGGAACACAATTCCCTCAGAGTACCATGGTGTTCTTTGGTTACTGGAGATCACCTTCTAAAAGCATTCAATACAACTCTCCTGTTCCTTCCCTGCTTGGCTACCCCAATCAAGGGTTTCTTAAATGTTAATTAAAATGCAGTGCCACCAGTTGCACCAGTGGTACACCTTCTCTGGGTGTGTGTTTTAACAGCTTTCCACCTACAGCAAAAAGAGGCTGCCGTGCTGAAGCTGTTTGCAAGACATCACTGTTTTTATGCCAGCTCAGGGACATAAGCTCTGAACACAGAGCACATGTAAAATCCAACAGAATCAGGGAATTATCAGACTTGGAAGGGACCTCTAGAGCTCACCCAGCCCAACTCCCCTGCTAAAGCAGGGTTGCCCAGAGCACATCCCTCAGGACTGCATCCAGGAGGGCTTGAAGGTCTCCAGAAAAGGGGACTCCACACCCTCCCTGGGCAGCCTCTGCCAGGGCTTTGCCACCCCCACCAGAAAGAAAGATGGGGTTTTTTTTCTATCAGGATGATGCTCCAATCCCTCCAGCATCTTTGTTGCCCTGTGCTGGACTCTCTCCAGCAGTTCCCTGTCTCTCTTGAACTGGGGAGCCCAGCACTGGAGGCAGTATTCCAGCTGTGGCCTCACCAGTGCTGAGCAGAGGGGGAGAATGACCTCCTTCCACTACTGGTCACACTCTTCCCCACACAACCCAGAATTCCATTTGCCCTCTTGGCCACAAGGTCCCATTGCTGGCTCATGGATAGTTTACTGTCTATCAGGATCCCCAGATCCTTCTCCTCAGAAGTGCTTTCCAGCAGGTCCGCTCCTAACCTATATCGGTGCCTGAATTCTTCCTCCCCAGGTGCACAACCCTACACTTGGTCTTATTGAACCTCATTGGGTTCTTCTCTGCCCAGCTCTCCAGCCTGTCCAGGTCACACTGGATGGCAGCACAGCCCTCTGGAATGTCAGCCAGCCCTCCCAGTTTGGTATCATCAGCGAGCTTGCTGAGGATACACTTGGTCCCCTAGTCCAGGTCATTGATGAATATGTTGAACAAGACTGAACCGAGTATTGACCCTTGGGGGATGCCACTGGTTACAGGCCTCCAACTTGACCCTGCTCCATTAAGTACAACCCTCTGAGTCCTGTCCCACAGCCAGTTCTGAATCCACCTCACTGCCCCCTCATCTACCCACGCTTCTGCAGTTTCCTAATGAGAATGTTATGGGAGACAGTGTCAAAAACCTTGCTGAAATCAAGGTAGATGACATCTGCTTCTCTCCCCTCATCTAGCCATTCAGTTATAACATCATGGAAGGCTAAAATATTCAACAAGCATGATTTACCTTTGGTAAATCTGTGTTTGATCACTTCCAATGATTTCCTATTCTTTAAGAGGTTTGGAGATGACATCTAAAGCAGTCACTGAAAAAGCACACTATAAAAGCTTCAGAAACTATCGAGATGTTGTAGTGTGCGGTGCTGAGGAAATCATGTATTTGAGGCAGAGGCTCGGGAAATAGTCAATATTTTTTTCGAGAAGCTATTACATAGTTGAAAATCATAATATTAACATGGGAAAATTCTTTTCCCTTAAGCCAAACTCAAGGCACGTGAATCAACTACAAAGAGCTGTTTCATGGATCAGGCAGGCAGTGGAGGGGTAGCGGAACACGTTCCCTTCTATCTGGTTTTCCTTTTCTCTAATTAAACACTTCAGATATGCACAGAGATGTCACTTGGCTCCCACGCCAAAGCAGGCTCTGTGTGGCTCTGGGGTATTTGTATTATTATTCCAAGGCAGCATTATCAAATCACAGGTTTTGGATTACTTTTTCCATATCTTCCGAAGACTTTCAGTCTCCCCAGAAATAAAAAAAATTTCCATGGAAACACACACCCCTGAGATACACGTGACTTTGCTTCTGAGCTGGTATATAAGGCACTTGGCTGCTGCAGCCCTTCTCTGTGGAACGGAATCGATGGTTCAGTCATTACTGGTTCTTTTCTCCTTCTTATCATTTATGCTTCTAATGAATTTGGACTAATTACACACTTGAGTCAGCTTATATTCCAGATTTCCATAGACATCATACTTCAGAAAATAGCTACTAAAAAATAAAAAAAAGAAAAGCTAAGACATTTCTTATAAACATTTTCTTTAGCTCCTTTTTTTTTTTTTGGTGTAAGATCTGTAGTTGTGATTTTCCTGTGCCTGCTTCATAGGGCAGATTTGCTCCTTTCATTTTGCTTTAAAGCTGTGCCGTGACAGGATGTGTGGTTTGTTGATGCAAATCCCCCTCTACCTGCACATTCTTCTACCCGGGGCTGTACCCTGTTCATAGGCTGGAGAAGCTCACAGGTCCCCCACGCAACCTTCCTCCTCACTGCTGCTGCTGTTCAGATCCAGGAGGTCTTGAAAAGGGCAAGGAAAGCAAGTGAGAGAGGGGACAGGCGTCACAAAGGAAGGATGAGAACAGAGAAACCCAAAGACCCTGTTTCTGCAAGAACATGCAACTGTTCTCACAGCCCTGACTTTATCCCCCCCTTTTTGAGCAAAAGCCCAGTTGACAGGACAGACCCAACCTTGTTGCAGTTAAACTCTTTCTTTCTCTGTTATTTTTAGGTTACGTTCCTAAGATGAACACCCTCAATTAAGAAGGGGAAAATAACCCAAAGACCTTTCATAATCTTCCTCCTACAGCATCCCCTTGACAGCACAACCCGGTGCCATGGAACCCCAGAGTGGAGGCCAGGCAGCTCCCCCTCCCTTCTCCACAGGCTTCCCAGGGCACCTCCATGCACGCTCTGCCGTTGAGTTTCCTCAACCTGGGATGTGGCCAGAACCTGATCTGTTTTCAGAAGCCGTTTGGTCGTACTCCCCTCAAAAGGGATGTCCAAACCACAAACAGTAGCTCCGAAAAATACTTATACACTTCTGAGTCTGAAAAAACTCTGCAGTTAAACATAGAGGGAAAGGTGTCACTTAAATTTTTTCCCCCACTACAGCAAAAGACTAGGGTTATTTTTAATAAATATAATTTATAGGGCAATTTAAAAAAAAAAATAAAAAGCACCAGCAGGCAAAGGAGTGGTTGGTAATTCAGATTAACATCACATCCCATGTGCATTAAGTATCCTGACGTGTAAAATAAGTGCTGTACTCGACTGAGCATCTGAGGAGCAGGACATAGGATCCCCATTCTGCCATTTTCTCCATAATAATCTCAGTGTGAATACTTTCCTCTGAACTACTTCTCTGTTTTGTCTAAACACAGAAATGTTTATCTTCAGTAGGAAGAATAAACCTTTTATTAAATCTAGATACACAAGTGTGACTATAAGATTATATTACAAGTAACATTTCCTGTAAGTGTTACACATGAAAGTGGGCTTCTTGATTAACCGTTATAGGGGTCAGATGACCCTCAATTATTTCTGTTATATTTAAAGAGGACATTTAATAACTAAAGGGAAATTCCTCTTGTTTTGCTGAGGAGTAACAGTATTTTCTCATCTGTTGAAAAGTTGCTAAACACGATGTTACTTTTTCATTAGGTGGAGCAATGTGAGGTCACAGCCTTAATTCATTTTAAGGGAGAAAACCCAAACTAATTTTCCCTTCCATAAATGAAACACTAGGATCAAAAAAGCCTAAGTTTACCAACATCAGTACTCTAAAAGAAGCAGCAATTGTTTTCAAGCAGGAGAGAAGCTCTTTAACTCAAGTTTCTGATATGAAAATGTTTTCTATAAGGGGAAAAAAATTGAATAACTTTTTCTTTTAAGGCATAGACATGTCTTCAATAGACGCTGTGGTTACTGAATACAAGTCTTGCACAAGAAATTCCTCCCAGAAGCAGCAGAGGCTCTCGCTATGCTGCAGGAGACAGGAGGGGACTTCACCTGCCATCAGTTCAGGACCCTTTTAAGGGTTTCTTGCCCCTGCAGCTTCCCCTAGGCACAGCCAGACAGCTCTGCCAGCCTCCACAGAGGAGAGCTAAGCCAAGCTTTGCCCACTTCTTCCACAGGCCCTGCCAAGGGCAGCGTTTTTCCTGCTTTATATGCCCTGGGCTGCAGCGTGCGCTGAGCTGGCGGGAGATGATGCTATTCCCAGGTTCCCTGCCTGAGGCTACAGCACAGTCTCTCTCTGTAGAAGCGCTCACTTGTCACCTCTCCACTGCTGCCAGTCTCTAATCTGTCAATCAAGCTGCCACTCAGACCCAGCAGGCCTCATAAAGTCCCACCGAGTCCCATGCACGCAAAGCCACCCGCACCCGGTTAATGCATCACGTCGCCCTCTCACAACTTCTGACATCCTGGAAAAGACAAGGTCCAGAAGAAATCATTCCCAGCTTGCAAAAAACATACTTCCCTCCACTCTTGCCAGCAGCGTGCAGAGTTCACGTGCTCCAAACATGCTTTGGACTGGTGCAATATCTGCTGCAAGTATCCTACCAATCTAGGACATCCACAGAGAGTAAGAGCTGCTTGTGCCTGTAAGAAGCAGAGACGCACTACGAGCCATTGCAGGCAGAACTCATCTCCCACACCATTATGTTCTAGACCATTTCTTTCTGCCTCATAGGGTGAGAAATCCAGCCGACTCGGGGCCCTCCTCCAAGAGACCAGTTCTCTGCTGCACCCTTGGAAGTCAGGTATCTCCTTGCCGTTTCTTCCCCCTGTGGTCTAAGTGATTCCTGCTGAAGGAGTTTCTGAAAACTCTCCCTTCTGCCCCTCTCGATGTACCACAAGGAAAAGCTGCCGACCCCTCCAAGTGCTGAGGCTCCCAGTTAGTGCCAATAAACACAAGAGAGGAATTTAAACATTCCTATAGGGTATTGCAGAGAGTGAGTGCTGAGACTGCTCTACCTTTGCTACCCTAAGAAATATCCCCCAGGAGGACAGAGACCATGGAGGTGCAACTTTCAACTCCACAAATCATTATTAAATTGCCCATTGGGTTTTTTTCTTGGGATTAGAGCTGGAAAACAATGGTAGAGAAAAATTACAGGTGTCAAAATTCTTCCTGCCTGCTCTATTATTCTTTATCACTGCAGGAGATGTCCTGGTGTCATTTTCCTGGTACCACTACGAAGGCAGAGCTTGAAAGCAGAGCATTCTGTGCCAAAGCCACTGAGTTATGCGGGGGCACATCCTCAGGGAAGGACAGGCTCCTGCCTTACTGACAAGTAACAATGTGGTGGTGCAGGTTTGTTTGCATTTAGAAGCAAACATGGCAATCAAGCAAACGGGGTTAGTGATGGGACTGACACCAAAAGCAGGGACCATGACAAGGCAAACGGGTAACTTTCCTGCCAAGGGTCCAGCTGAACTCTTTTAGGGGACACCTAAAAAACATGTACAGTAACTGCAAGCCACCAAAGAGCCCATGTTCTCCACGCAGTGTATGTTCACATTATAATGGGGTTTGCAAAATTCTTACCTATTTTGAGGATTTTTAAGGAAGAAGCAGAGCTGGCAGGACATACATGGAAGCGCAGAGTTACACGTCTTCATTAGCACCTCCAGGGGAGACAGGAGGAATTTGAATTCAGAGCAGCAGTTCAGATAAGTAGGAGCAAAAGGCATCCTATAAGGGGGTTGCTGTAACTTCAGCTTTCCTCTTTTTTGGCTATTGGATGTGATGAAGAGAGAAGAACAAAAAACCCCAGAACAACAAAAAACCAATCCAAAACCCATTCACTTTGGTACACAAAAAAGGTCACGCTTTCATGCTGTCAAACCCCTTCAAGCTTCTAATCCTACCATTGACATTGGAATCTGAAATAGCAGAGCTGGATTCTTGGCTGGACTTTGGGAATCAAAACAGCTCCAGGACTTTACTGACATTACAGCCAGCAGAGGTGAGCCACCAGAGAGTGGTGTCCGATGGCTGCCTGTGCCTCCTCTTCATTAGGAGCCAGAGAAAGGGGTTTGCCCTAAGCAAAGGCAAGCGGCAGAGTTAAGCCTTGACTTTGCATAGGACAAACAGAATTTGTATTTCCCCTGGGTGAGCAACAAAAGGCCAGGGGTAGCTGTCTGAGTTAATCATGTCTGAAACTCAAATGACACACTCAATGCTAGACTTTAAATAACATTTTGAAGTCTCAAATGACATACTCAACACTAGACTTTAAATAACATTTCCAATTAATGTCTAAATATACAGTGGATTTTACAATGAAATTAAGGTACGACAAAAACATATGTTACTGTCAGCTGAATTCTTTTTCTGCTTACAAGGTTATATGCAATTATTTATGATATATGGCACATTGGCAGATTTAGGACATCACCTAGTTCTTTTCTGACTGCTGAACACCTCGCACTCAGTGAGAGCCTCTTGTGTGCAGAGGCTAGGAGGCCTCTGAAGAGGTTACAAGAGCACGCAGGAACCGGCGTGGGGGCACACATGTTGAGAGACAAGCACAAAGAGAAATATTGAACAAGCTCAAGCTGCCACTCACTGAATGGTGCCCTATGGAAAAAAATACTGCCTAATCATGTAACTGAAGGCTGTGGCATGATGCTGGCTCACAAGGGAGGGAAACAGCATTGCACAAACAATATGAATTCTGTTCTTCTACTTCAGGGTGCTTGAAGTAGTTTGGTTTGGTTTTAAAAAAAAAAAAACCAAACAACTAATCACACAGTATTACATAAAAATTCCTCTTTTTCTAAAGAGGGAAAAAAATCCCTTCTGTGTGGCCCGAGGAAGATCTGCACACCACAGCACACATCTCTGTCACTTGGGCTGAAGGTCAGACTAGAGAAGCCAATGTGAGAGGCAGGTGGTTACCGCTCTGTGGACGAGCTGCTCTGAAGATAACGTAATAGCAGGTTAAATGTGTTTGAATACCTCCAATTCACACATAGAACAGATAAGGAGACAGGCACAATGAGTTCTTATTTTTTTTCTGAGACAGGAGGATATTCAGCCAGGTTCTCTTTAGCATAACACGGAGGCTCTCTCCAGACTCCTGTCCACAGCCCACGGTCAGAGCCTGGCTCTGGAGGGTGATTCACACCAGCTAAATCGGGCTCCTGCTCTCAGTCTCTCTCCAGAGGGGCTGCTCATCCGCCACTCTCTTTACGGAGGCCCCTGGAGACATGAGCCTCACCAGGCTGAAATTAGCCTTTGTGAATACCTTCCTGTATCTAAGCAGCACAGAGTCATACTGCTCTCCAAATCTGCTGCCAGCAGGGATTATTTTCATTGTATGACATTGGCAGGGAGCATGGTTTTACTGCTTTCCTCAATCAGTGGAAAGAGTCATATCTCATCCCATCAGTTCTTTGCTATGGCAGGACCCTCAGACACAGGCAGCTCCTGGTCTTACCTGGTCACAGCGTGCAGCACAAGGGTCACCTAATTATCCTGTTGACAAAAATACTTCTGGTCTTTACTACGCATTTTTGACAATGAAAATTGTCTTCTTGGACATCATGAAGGTCACATAAGCCTCCAGTTTTGAGCTTCTCTGTTTCTAAGATGCATCGAAAGGTGAAAGAGTTGCATTCTTAGCTTGAAGGCCTTTGGAGACCGGAAACGGAGATTTTAGTTATTTCTGCCTCAAAGAATGTCCAAAGGAGAGAAACCACCCTCTTCTCTAGCGCCCTACAGTGACTAATGTAAAGAAAAAGTAACACAAGTAGATGAGTGTGGAGACAGTTTGAACGAGGCTGGGTCTGCTCAGTGAATCAAGGCAGACAGTCTGATGGGTCACTCATTTCACACACTGTCCTGTTCAGGTGCTTGGTACAATCTTCACTTCAATTTGCCCAGCAGACTGATTGTTTCCCCCCTCCCTGTTGCCCTGCTCCCCCCACTCCTCCAGCTTAGCCAGGCAGTACTGGAAATAGTTGCATCAGTATCACACTCAGGGTTATAAAACAGAACCTGCAGACTCTTACTGTAAGTACTCAATACTCTCACATCAGAAAGATTGAGGTGGTTTCCAAAAGAGACTTGGCTGGTTTAAGCTGCTCCTTTAAGGAGAGCCCCAGAATTTCATTTGGCAGTGAAAGGTATAAAATGCAATTCTATTAGGAGAGTTAATGAGAGTTCGCAGGCAACAACTCATTTGTATGGCCCCAAACAAGTCACAGAAATCAAGGTATCTTTCTGTACACTGACAGCTTCTAAAAATTCAAAGAGGTACCATGCTACAAGCAGCTGAATCTGAATCCGTATTTCAAATACAAATATTCTAGTCCTGTACTGTTCACAGGAAAGGCAGTGTGGTTTATTATGCAGCAGACCCAACACGCAATGGAATTTCAAATAAGCCAAAGTAATAGTCCCTTCCTCCCGGCTCAGCAGGCACAGTAAAGACAAGATATAAAACCCTGTGAGAGGCTTCATGGACTGTCTTTAAAGGGCAGCACCGGGCAGAGCTGCCTGGAGTTTGGGGCTTCAAGACTGAAGATGATCCTCTGCCCTCGCGGATGCCACAGGAAAGAGCAGAGCTGCTGTCACCAGATGGACTGGGGGTGGTGGTGTTTGTACAGAGAACTGATAGAATTTCTGCTGACTGAAGCCTTATCAATCATCTGGGGTTTCCCCACACAGAGAGAAGTATGTTAACTACCTAAGAGGACACTGATAGAACAATCCAAATACACCCTGGTTTTTTAATAAAGAGAAAGCATTCCTTAAATCTAAAAAAAATAAAATTAAATTACTCTGCAGCAGTGCCCTGCCTATGTAGATGAACTGAATCATTAATATTGAACAAACAGCTGGAAGGCTGTTTAACTTAGCTGTGCTATGAAATAATCAAATGTATAACCTTTGCCCAAAATTGCCTTCTGCGGGTTCCAGCTTCTTGCATTTTTTGACAAGTGACTTTGACAAGGATCCTTACAGCAGGCTCTGGAGCCGTAGCTCTGTAAAGTACCCTCCCCATCACTGAATAAGATCCCTGCAATGGCAGGGACGGCTGGAGAGTACTTCTGTTACTGTGTGCCTCAGCCACAACTATCAACACAAATTATGACAACATTAATCTTCCTCTCTCGTTTAAAGTATGATTTGTCTTAGAAATGAAAGGGCAAAGATGACATCCCCAGATACCAGAGCTGATTATTCATAGCCCGTCACAGACCCCTAGTTACTAGGACTACATGAACAAGCATTAGGAAAGGTAGGTTGGATCGGAAAAGAAGGCAGAGCTTTCGCTCTTTTAAATTCACCTGTCATTGTTACTACATAAATAAATAACAGATGTAAAAATTACCTTTTGGGATTTTCTAGCACAATTTAATCTGTCACTCTAAGGAAGTGCACAGATCTCTCCTGAAGCTCTCTTTAGTTACTCATAATCTATGAGTAACTGTTCAGTGGCATGTCATTTTGTGGCATAATTTACTTCAATTCTTACTGCATACACTTAACTGGCTTGTTTCTTTCCTTGATTTCACATTAACAGTTGCCCAGCTCTTTCATTTAGGAGGCAATCTTTAAGATGAAATTTTTCTGAGATCAAGACTTCCTCACAGGTAAAACTGTCACATTGCTGGTTTTATAAAGTATAAAAAAAAAAAATAAGCAAAAATTAATGTTGGAACATGAAGAACTGCACTTAACCTGAAAGCTTGACATGTTATTACCAAGAAAATCTATGAAAAACTAGAAACAAGGCTGAGATAACGGGCAGCGAACGCCGAGCTACGAGTATAGAAAGCAAGCTTGTAGACGATATGTACAGTATACAACTCTACTTGTTTTATCAGACAGACTGGTTAAATAACCCCACAATTACTAGCAAATGAAAGTTTTCCAGCAACACAGTAGAATATAATTCCTGACATTTCTCATCTTGCAATTCCCACAGCAACAAGGAAGCAGCAAAACCAGATATTTTGCCTGACTTGGCATGCACACACCCCAGCCAGCAATTCCAAAGGAGAAGGAGCAATAGATTTTGTTTGAGACCCCAAGTCACGTTACATCAAGAATGGTAAGACAGCTTAATGTACAAGTCCCACGTTCAGCACGTGAGAAAGTCAAGCTAAATGGAAAAAAAAAAAAATAGGCTTTAGTTGCATGAAGGCTTCCAACGGGATGCGTTCAGGAGCGCACACATAGGTAACCCAGTGACAGGGGCAGACATGTGTCCTCGTGTCCCCAGAGTGGCCTGGCTGCAATGCAAAGGAACAAATGAATCCTGCCTTACCTACAAACCATCAACCTGTCTCCCTTCAAGAAGAACAAGACGATGATGAAAAGTCAGGTTCTTTATCTGCTGTCGGCAGCACCAGTTGGTTCATTAGTGGCACCAGCTCCCAGGAAGCCAGGACTCCTTCTGCAATGTGCATTCACAGAGTTTTTAATCAAAACTCATCCCTCCCCCCGAGCTGGCTAGCTGGGAAAGAGTTCGTGGGGGGGGGAGGGGAAGTCTTCATTAAACATAAAAGCAGCTCAACAGAACCTTTCTTTTACCAGGAAAAACTATTGAAGTCCATTCAGAAAGCAGGAGCTACTTCTCCACAATAGTGACCGTCAGAGGCAAGAGCACAGTTAATTATTCACAACAAAGGCTTGTGATAAAGCCTCATCTCCAGATGGATGCTGACCATTTAATGCAGTTCCTAGCATGCTCTTCCTCAAAGGAATGGCTCATCTGACCTCAATTACCATGGCCCTCTTAAAAGTTACTTCTGAGAAACTATTCTGAAGTTTTGGTGGAGCTGTGAACAAAGTTCAGTTTTATATAATCCCCTGCACAGCCAAAGTGACCTTACAAAGTCAGAATATCCACCAAAGGTTCAGGCAAAGGTGCCAGCATCTCTGCAACTCCTGTGTCAACACAAACAGGTCTCCCATTTGTTCAGGGCAATTACATGCACAAATAATTTTTAAAAATATCCTTGATATGACTTGTGATGCAAGTAAACACATTAAGATTTTTCTTTGGGAAAATCTGATCCCCTGTGGCTGTATCTTTTATCTTAAGAATGAGCTTTCAAGAAAAATAAATGCTATAACCATATAATCTGTTGCTGAAAGGAAGCCGTCTCTTAAAAAAACATTTTCTTCACTTTATTTACAAAACAAAAAGCTATCTCTAAATATTTCTAAGGGAGCATCCATACAAAGTTACAGATTTTGATAAACTTGATGTGACTTATGTAAAGAGACTGAAAACTCAGTTTGGCCACAAGCTACAACACCAGTAGCACTACCAGACCAGCAATTCAATATTGTGTTCCCACCAGCCAAGTTGCATCATCTATTCACACCAACCTGAGCATCCAAAAACCAGTCTAATAGGCAAAATGCAACATTGGTAGGTTTGATTCTGATGCAGGAGTAAGAGCTCCATTTTACTGGCTCTAAGTAGCATTGAAACTGGTCATCTCGCAATACGCATTTAAATTTTCCACCACAATAAGAAGCAAAGTGGTGTGTTCCCACCATCCTGGACCTAGGCATAAAGCAAAGCCAAGCCATTAAATTAATTCTCAGCTTATCCATTAATAGGCCAAGCTGCAAGAGTCCCGCCAAAAAAGACCACCCACAGGAGATGATGTTAGTCTGAGTCTGAGAAGCTCCTCACCGCCAGCAGATGGCTGGAGTAGAAAACCAACACACTCCTTCCGGTGGGATTTCCAGGTCCAGCTCCGAGCACCTCTGACGTCGCAGGGGAAGGGCCACTGCTGCCACGGAGGTAACAACCCAGTAGCCAGAGACAAGTACTGGTTCTACACAAAAACACAGCAATTTTTATGAGTTATTGAAAAAGAGTACAATACCATTACTGCAAGAGACACGAGCGAGTGATGTGAGGCTGCAGTCACTGAGGTAAGACATCTTTCCTAGCCCTAAGACATAATATTTTATTTTTTTTAGATGTGGAACTACTACAGATAATGATCCCATAAAGGGGGCGGAGGGAGAACAGAAAGAAGAAATTAGATTAAACGCCAGAAATTCTAAAGTACTGCTGGAACGGTATGATGCTGCCCGGATAAAACTGAGATGAAATCTCAAACCAACAATCAGTGGCTTAAGCTACAGNAAAAAAAAAAAAAGAGAATATTTTGGGGCAGTTCCGATTGTCTCCAAGAATTGCTGATTTGGCACAGGATCCAAGGTCTCACTGTGGTTGCTAAAGGAGACTCGTATTGCTTTCTAGCTTTTGGATACGTTTTGATACTCATCACTTCTGACACTGGTTATTATCCTCCTCACTGCCTCACTAGGGTGGTGAGCATGAGCTGCTTCATGTGGTACACACCATAGCAGGGACTCACTGACAAGAACAGAGACCACACAGCGACAAGAAAATTAATTTTTCTTCTCAGATATGTCCCCAATATGTACACCCTGGTGGAACGGGAATTGCTACACTGTCCAGGTGCGAAGCAAATACAGGAAGAGATGAGGATAGCACTGAAATTAAGAAGAAAAGGAAGCAAGAAGTAACAATCCAGGATGTACTACACAAACCTGAAAAGTATTATTTGAGAAAGCGTATCTCACATTTTATATTAGTGTTTA
The DNA here is from genome assembly GCA_013400055.1 of Nycticryphes semicollaris. NCBI lineage: Eukaryota > Metazoa > Chordata > Aves > Charadriiformes > Rostratulidae > Nycticryphes > Nycticryphes semicollaris. The sequence continues at coordinate 1,126,317 of VXBJ01003175.1, read as the reverse complement.
AACAGCCTGGGTTCACCCTCTAAAAACTGCTCATCATCACACCAATTCTATTCTCAGTCCCAAAGGACAAGTTATCCAGGCCAGGTCTAGTCAAAAAGCACAATTACACAAGGAACGTGATCTTCCTTTTTTGAAGCTAACACAGTTAACTAAGCAGTGAGTGCAGCTGTCCTGGTGTAAGTGAGACTTCAAGCAGTTGAGCTCAAAACTCCCCTGTGTGAGAGTGGAGGTCCTTACAGAACACAGCTACACCAGTATCATCGTATCCACCGTGGAAAGAGTTTACCCTGGAATTGAGTTGAAGTAACACAATTCTGACACCTCCAGGTCAGGTTTTACTGGTAAGGGAGAAGCAGAAGCAATAACTGACATTTGGGAAGGTATAGATTAACACTTTAAAGCTTAACCAACACATTCACTACTATCAGCAGCCCTTTAAGCATCCCCAGAAAAGCTAGTCAAAGAGGTAGCTGTCTTCAAAACTCCTCTGCTGGCATGACCTCATTCAGCTGCCACCAACTGCTTCTGGATTGAAGAATTCTTATCACCAAAGAGCTTTTCATTTTCACTGATGAAGTCAAGGAAATGCACCCAAAGAAGGTTTATGGAAACAAATGTAATTGTCTAGGCCAAGCTATCACCATCATACATCTTTATAGAGCAGAGATGGCATCTGAAATCTGGCATTTCCAGCACCACAGAGTGGAGCCGAGCACAGCAGCAACTACAAATCGAACTGTGATTTCTACTGATAAACCAGGACTTTGGGTTTTCCCACATGTCCTCCCTGCACTTACTGACCAGAGCAGAAGCTTTGCCAAGTCCTTAGCACACTGCAGCAAGGCAGGCAGGATCCAACACCTCAAACGCAAACTGGAAAAGATGATGATGATGGTAATGATGGTGATGATGATTTATCTACTCTGTAGATTTCTGGCATATGAAGAGTGATTCAGCTGCCACGGTCCCAGCCCCTTCTACAGGTGTTGATTACACAACAGCAGGTATGCTCCTTCAACACTCTTTCTGGCCCTGGGGCTTTTTGTTCTGAGGTCCTCCCCATTCAATGCACAGAGTGGTTCAGACTTTCTGGCAGCACCTACAGGCAACACCTGCATTTCATTCCTTACACCTTTCCCCTCAAGCTTCCCCCCCATTTCCTTGCAACACGTCAATATTACCACCTTTCTCACATCTACCTTCACACCCACCCACCCTTACTTGCTGGTGTGAGGAGCAATGAAGAAACATTTGTCTATTACAGGCTTTTTTTAATGCCCTAGTCAGCAAAACCACGGGGTGATTGCTGACACCTTTCATTCCTGGGCAGCCCCACACAGCCCAAAAGCCCCACCTGTCCCCACTGCAGACCTGGTTCCCCACACTCCAGCCTGGCATCAGTCTTCACTATTCACCCAGCTGTAACCAGACTGGGCTGGCAGCCCTCTACTCCTGGCACATTTGCACATCTCCCTTTTATTTATTTATATTTTTTTTTTCCTTAAGAACACACAGTGGGGTAGATCTTTCTGAGATGAGTCAGAAAAACTTACAGGACAACACGCAAGGTTCCCCCTGTGATTTCGCTGATGTCGACTGGTGCAACTTTCCCCTCTGAGCTCTAACCATGTGCTTGAACTGAAGCTCAGGAAGTAACTCACCACAGCTGCACAAGAAAACAGCAGGCAGCCCATTAATACCTGCCTCAACAAGAAGAGAGATAAGAGAACATTACTACTTACATATCTGCAACGAGATATCTGTCCTCCTGGTCTGAATGAGCTGTGACACGAAAGGAAGCCGAAAATCAAATTCGGAGGGGAAAATGAAAATGGATAGAAAGTAAGACCTTTTATAAAATCCTCTTAAGCTGTTGGGATATCCTGAATGAAACATAATTCTAAGATATGAAGATTGCTTCTGTATGTTCTAGTGAAATATCCGCACTTTTTCTCCCTGCAACTACTGTTTCCATATTTCCTTGTATGTTAATCAAGAACTAAAGAAAATTAAAAAACTAGAACACAGAACTCCAAAGAGAGCAGCACAAACCCAGGGCAGCATCCCTTACAATTTCCAACCTTTCCCCCACGCTGACAAAGTGCTCTTCCATCAGAAAATCAGTTATTTGCCAGCCCTGACCCAGAGAGAACCACTTTTGGTGAGGCACAGAGCAAGTCCCCTGCTTTTGGTTGTCACAGGAGCCCTCATAGAATCAAAGGCTGCATGTTGCTGAGTGGGGCTTCTAGGAACACATCCCCATAGTCGGCTTGACTCATAAATGTCAGCTGCCTACAAATGGCAGCTCAATGTTTTGTGTGTTAACTGTCATGAATTCCATACACACCAAGGGGGAAAGGAGCATCAGGTTTAACCCCAGGGAGAGAAAAAAAATATCCCCAATCAAACCCGTTTCCTGCCCATGACTTTTGATTAGTCAGTTCTCTTATACGCTGGTGTAACACCACTGGCTTCTGAGATAACCTCTTCCAGTTATGAATATGGCCATTTCATCTGAGAATGATGACTTCCCAGCACCTGCTAAATTTCTGTATTTCTACCTATAAATGCACTGAAAATAGCAGTATTTTCCGCTTGGTAGGACACTGAGAATGAACCGGTATTTTCCAGCATGCCATGCCACAAGCTCAGAAACAAACATCTCCACTTTTGTTTCCTGCTGCCAGACTAACGGGCATCTGCTACATCAGGGTTCTTCCCTGCCTCAACTACTGAACTCTGCTGAAGCACCGCTACTGCTCAGCGCCACTTCTTCCCCCCAGTTCCCCATACATCTAACACCGGTGATTGTCCCCAAGAGCCTGAGAATTGAGTTCTCAACCCAACAAAGGGCCACCGTTTGCACTGCTTCCCAAAACCAGGGGCTTAACTGTGCACAGGGGTTCAGGACCACTCATCCCCAGACCAAGCCAGATGGTGCCAGGAGGGTGGCAGTTTCGGTGGCGAGAACCCCCATCCCCACGACTCACGCATCGGTTCCTGACACTGCTACTTTCCTCCTTACACTTAGCTGGTAATAAACTTTTATGTAAGACTTATACATCTTACAACACATTTTTTTCTATCCTGTGCCCAACTTATTTAGTTTGTAACAAGGTACTGATTTTCATGGCATCTTTGTGCTACCCGAGCCCTGTGTGGGGACACTGCACCTCTTGGAGGGTGCTGGGTTTCACATCTCAGCCACAGCAACAGCTCTATATAAACACCAGGTTTATATATCTAAATCACTTTAGGAGACTTAGAAGAAAGTTATATCGTAATCTTGCTGTGGAAAGATTATGCAGTAGGATGGACAGGGATGAATCAGATCTCAAGAAATAAGCAACGTCTGAAAAAAAAAAAAGTCAAGATAGCTGAGTGGTGTTTTATTTCTATTCTATATCCTTGTCAAGATAATATACTGTTATTTAAAATAGTTCACCATCAAGTTCTGCATTAATCTCCTAACCTTGCTGTTCTCCAAAGTATTATAAAATTCATTATTATAGCTATTGAAACCAATCCTGTAGATGCAGAATTTCAAAAGGACGGGATAATTGTATAACTGTGAGCATAACTAGTTATGCAAGATGAAATAATGAGGTCAAGAAAGTATCATGCTTCGAGGCATACATTAGAGGGGTCAGGAAGGAATCACACCCTGTGTACAGCTCTGCAAACCTGGCTTCTCTGAGACAGAAGAGACTGTCTTCCACAGGAGAAGAGATGAGAGTTTGCTGCTCCTACACGTCATTCTTTTGAGTCAAGTAACCACTAAATCCCCTTGGGTTTAGGAGGCAACACACAGGAAGCACAAGAGATCCCAGCTGGTGAGCTCCTTTGCTAAGGAAAAGCTGCATCACAGAAATACATTTAACTCTACATTATTTATCTTTTTTTTTTCAGTAAGCTGCTGTAAGCCAGCCTGCTAAGGATTGCTAGATATCATCTGAGTTTTTTCTTTAAACTTCCTTAAAGAACATCCCATGGAGCTTTCCTGCTCCCTGCAATGCTGCGTTGGTGGCTGTATTCAGCTGATATTTTTCAGCTCTGCGCTTGGGGATGGTAAAATAAGAGATAAGAACCGTAACAGGTAAGAACCAAGTGCCTGGGCCACACAGAGCTGGAGCAGTGTCCCAGCTGCTCCATGCACATGGGAGACAACAGTTTTGAGAGAGCTTTTTTTTTTTTATTCTAAACTTCTATATAAATATATGTATGGATAATATACACCCTTCCATGTAATTTGCCTTTTTTTGCCCCCAGCTGTTATTATGACCTTACACAGTCCTTGACTGAGAATGCTTTAGTCAGGACACAGCTTTTTTGTGAATGTTTTTAAGGCTTCAAATAGACCTGATGCTTTGGCAAAAGACTCTTTCGTGGAGCGAACACCTACATAAGAAATTATTTTAACACTGATAATAAATGACAGAGATGGCAGGGAGCCAAACCTCATGTTTATCTGCAGACTCACTCACCCAGTCTACCCAGCACAGGGTCTATTAAGTCAGCTCCAGTTCTTGCGAGCGCTACCTGAAGTTGAAGGATTTCTGGAATAATCACAGCAGCCATGTAGCAGCCTTATCCCACCGTGTAGAACGGATTTAAAGAAGATAAAGGCTTTTCATGAGAGACTATAAAAACAGCCTTTGTTTCAAAAGCAAAATCACCTGACAAGTGGGCATACTTTTAGAACAAAATTCTTTTCCTCTTTTTTCCACCAAGGAAAAAGCAATCATGCAAACAAGGGAAAATCAGATAGGAAAGGAAAAAGACACAAAAAAAGGGTCAAAACTCAGATGCTTATATTTGGTCTGACATGGACCTTCTTCATGAAAGATTCTATTAGCTTTGAAAAAAATGCATTTGAGAGAAAAGACAAAAGAGAGAAGTAGCAGCATTTTCTGACCTGCTCTATAAAAAAGAAACTATTCTGCATACAGAAAAGCTCCTCCAGCTTGCAGTGCTGCTGCTCGCCTGGGACAAGACCACCCCACGTCAAAATCTGCTAAACTAGAGCCCTTCCTCAGCACAGCATTCATGAGAAGGTACAAAGCCCTTTGTCCCGTGACAGAGTGCAAGTGTGAGGCTTAACCTTAGTCCTGAGACTCCCCTGGGACTCATCCAGCAGCCACGCTACTGCCCCGTGACAGGCAGTGAAGGAGACAGTGCTGGACACCAGCCAAAATCAAACTCTACTTCATGTCACTTAGGTACCTTTAAAGATTAACCTCATCCCAACTGATATTATTTATATTCTAGCAGCAAAAATTCAGACCTATCATCACAAAGCTGTTATGTTTAGTTCGGTTGGTTTCTTCCCCTCTCCCTCGTGTCTGAGTCAGTGTCTTTCCCTTTTTAAGCATCTCCTCCAGTCGCAGTGACAGGAGGAGGTGGCACTGGGCACAGAGCAGGAGCCAGCTCTGCCCTGCTGCTCCCAGCAGCGGCTCTCTGCCGTGCCATATCACATTAGGGGAAAACTGCTATCAGTGCTGAGTGCTGGGGGCTCAGGAACACCCCTTGCCACTGCCACCCGCCGAGCTCACCGGAACCAGAGCTGGGAGGCAGCTGGTACACATCACAAAACATGTATTTATGAACTTCAGTGCTTCGGCAATATGCTGGCAAAAGCCTCTCCTTTTCCAGTCCGATTAGAGGTTATAACCCTAATTTCCAACCAACCACTCCTTATTTGCCTTGCTTCCTAGGACACCAGTGGTTCTCCCAGGATGGCTGGGGTGTTGGACGCCAACCCGGTGGGCTCCAAGCGGCAGCAGGCTGCCAGGGATCCCCCCTCTAACGAGGCTCATATCCCACCAGCACACTCTGTCCTTCTGCAATTTATGAACCTGCCGAAAGGAAACAGAAGGGCCTCACGGATGTTTTGCAACCTTGCCACCAGAAAAGACAACGTGACCTTCAAATCTCTCTTCTAGGGGAATGGAAAGAAGCCAGCTCTACAAATACACCAATGCTCTTCAGTAAGATGCACACAGAGTAAAGCTATATTAAACCAAGCAGAAAACATCACAAAAGTTGTTTTCCCTATCTAGATATATAATGTTATGTAAATAGATTAGTCATTCTATAATATTATATAGACAGATAAAAGTATTAAGACAGAAGTTCTCCAAGGTCAGTCCTCCAGGGCACCTACAGGTGCTTTTATGCCAGCCTGCATCAGCTTTGCTCGGTGTACGTGGCAGCAGCACTCACTGCTTCGTTTCAGAGAATGTGGACTGGGTGGTCCACACGTGGGCTGTGGGTTGCCCACAAACTCATCTCAAGCAAGGCAAGCACTTAGCATCATTGTGGCAGGCAATGATATTTTATGGTAATACATTTTAGTAATAGAAACATGAAGTTTTTTAAACACTTCCTGGGCAGCAGGAAAAAGAACACATAGTTCCAGCCCTGACAAAAGGGCAAGTCATGGTAGACATCAGGCAGCTTCACAGCCAGATCCCAGTCACTGCAGCCTAAATGCCTCCAGATCCAGTGACTGGAGGAGGATCTGTCCGGCTTATGGAGCGGCTCACAGTTTAGAGCCCCAGTGCAGCCTCTCACCAGCTGTGGGTGCCTTCGCTCACCTACATGGAACATGTCACTTAAGGAGATCCTTCCCTAACTGTAGTTTGTCAAGTGATCTGCAGTAATTTAATCTAATTATCCATTCTCCTTCAAATCTCAGTACAAAACACATGGCAGTATCATGACGGGCTGAGAGTACGAGCGTATCAGTCATTGTATTAAATAACTAATATTTTTAAAAAAGTTTCAAATGCCCAGATGACTCCCCACCCCCCTCCCCAAGAAATAGTATTTCAACAGTTTTACCCTATCTTTTAGAAACATCATTAAAAGACAATTTCACTTCTTTCTTGCCAATTTGCAACTTCAAAGGGAATGTAACAGCAGCAGTGAAATAAAGATTTTGATACCAGTAAGAGTTTTGCCTTCATGGATATATAATTTAAACTGCCAGACTTTTGGAACATTTATGACACAAAACATAGTCAGTCAGTAATAATCATGTCCCTCAAGACATCGACTAATTTGTTTTATTGCCTTTTTATTTTTGTCCCCTTTCGTTTTCTGAAATATAATCATAGTTCAGTGACTTCGTCTGCAAGGAATCCAGCAACAAAGCTTTTGCTGTAATGATGTACAGCAAATGAATCACAATTCCTTAATCACCCTGTTCCCTTTATTGTTGTCTCATCTGAATTCACGGGCTCCAAAAAAAAAAATTCAATTATATTTGCAATTTCTTCCCAAAAAAAAAAGCACAACAGAACTGAAAACATCATGGTCTCTACGCTTTCTGAAAAACAAAAAAATAAAAAATAATCATAATTTACTGCAAAAACAGAAAGCATGTTTTCAGACATCAAAGCTTTCGGCATCCTCAGAGGAAGAAGAAATGGCACTGAAGCCCTACATGTTTTTTTCTGCCACGTGATTCTACACAGTGCACAAAAGCAACCTTTCCCCGCTGGAATAAAACCAAAGGTGCTGTTACAAACGAATCATGAGATGAGAGTGGAATTAGAGTCGGGTTTTGATTTTTATTTTTTTTATTATTCCCATTTAAGACTCGATAATGGCTAACAAAGTACTGCAGAGTGAGAGGAATCAGCACCCCGGATGCACAACTGCCACCGGAGCAGGCAGACACATGTGGCCACAGGGCCACATTATTGGATGAAGAATCATCTTGAAAGTAATTTCTTAGTATTTGCAGGGGAGGAAACACTTGTACTGGCTTTTTTTTTTTTTTCCTTGTCTCTTGCTCTCACAATGATGAGAACAGTAATGAAATTCCCCTGTACTGTACCTCAGAAACTGCCTTTTCTGTTGACACACTCCTACTTGCTAGCTATGATCTTGCTTGTGAATCTTTTCGGTTCAGAGCATGTCCCACACCTCACCCTGTGTTCTTATGAGATTCTCAGATAAAAGGCCAGCTTCTGACATACCATCCACAACACTTTCTGCAAGCCTCAAAAGACTGTTTTTAAGCATTTCTAAGGGACCTAGTATCCCAGGGACCTTCAGGAGGGAGCAGAAACCCAGCCCCCTGCCCCTTCCCAAAGCAAATCACTTGAAAGAGGTGCTGAGCAGGCTCGGGCCGATGCACAAAGCCTGTCAAAGGTTTGATGAATGAGAGCCTGGTTCTAGAGCAAAAGGAAAATCCACACAGCAAATTCCCTCAATCTGCTCAAAAGATAAAATGAGACAAACCAATATGTACCTCTCCTTTTAACATAATCACCTTCAATTTCAACCAGTCCATTTTCTTATTTTGGGTTTTCAACCCACAACCCCAAAAGTAATTTGCACATGAAAACTGGGCAAACAGATGTCGTTGCATGTAATCATATCACACAAATGCTGTTTGTGCATATAAATTACATTTTCCTATCTCCAGAAAATTGATACACTAAAAGGAAAATGATTTATCTATAGGCAAGTCAAAAGACATCAAAATAAATATTTAATCATGCAACTAACTTTAAAAACAAGGGGATCTTACCAAGTTTATAACACTAAAGAGGATTCTGTACCTTAATTGAATATTAGCATCCAATTTAAGTACATCCAATTTCTACATTGAGACCACTTGAACATTTGGCTACAGAGCTATGGCCATATCCCGATCTTACTAACACTCTCACAGATCCAGCGACACCAAGGGAGTTAGTCTAGATTTTCACCCAATTTGGACACCTTAGAGAGGTCATCTCTCTCTCTCATTTAATGATCTATTCTTTTTTTAGGAGAGCAGTGTAAAACTTCACCAGTCCAAATTTCAAGGTATTCTCTTCCTGTTAGGAGAGGAAAATAAACCTGTACACGCATTGACATAATTATCTCCCATAAGCTCTACGCAAATCCAAAGCTTTCATTTGTGGAAGGTGAGGAAATGTGCTTCCAAAGCAACCACTCCAGATGTAATTTTGCACAAGCAATTAGTTTTAAACTTGAGAACAAGAGAATTTAATTCTTCCCCTAAGAGACAGTAATGCTCTTTTAAATATATGCACGGGCATTTAGATATTATATGTGCACCAGAATAACAGTAACTAATGAATAATAATTTGCAGTTTGCTCTCCTTTTTTCCATGGCTTTGGCTTTCAGCCTCAGGGGGTCCAACTGTACTGGCAAGGGCTGAGGGAAAGTAGAAGAAACTGAGTTGAAACTACAACTGCTGTCCAGTTTCTCATTCTACAAACCCATCAACATACCCAGCCTCTGCAGCTTCACACTCAACCAAACTTCAAAGCTAGAAACCAAATCGTGGGAAGCTTTTGCATAAAATTCTCAGGTTTGTAACTAATCATTTTTAACATTCAAGTTTTGGGTAAGAAAAGGTATGATGATACAGAAACTTCCAAGCAAATCTGCGGTTGGCAGAACTTAAAGAATCATAGAATTGTCTAGGTTGGAAGAGACCTTTAAGATCACCTAGTCCAACCATCAAACTAACTCTGATAAAGAAAAACCAACCAAACAACCAAACAAAACCCACCCCCATCGCTAAGAAAAAGCAGCGAGGATCTGGAAGAGCCAAATCCACTGCCCAAGAAGCTCAAAACTGATGGCAAAAGTAGCTTAAACGTTACTGGAGAGGTTCAGTAGGAGCCAGTCCCAGGCCTGCTCAGGACTTGGGGTTCAGCCCTGATCACTTCCCTTCAACAACTGCACTTCAGTGGAAATGTGTCATACAGCTGGGCAGTTTACAAAACTGAACCGATTGTAAGAGGACTTGGAAAGAGAGGAGCTGTTTTCTTCAGCGTGGGATTACTCCCGTGAGAACATTCCTGGTTTTGTTCAGTTGTGTGAATTCAAGGTGTTTCTGTGGAAGACTACACATTCACATCAATCTGAATTAGTGTGAATTCTTGCAGCAACAACTTCTCACATACAAGACTTTGTGCTTTGTTTTGCTGAGAAGGGTGTGGACAGACATGCACAAAACCTGTAAACCACCAAATCGGTTTAAAACCCCCCTGAGCCCCAAGTCTAGCACATCTGCTTTAAGAACTTAAATATAAAGGATGTAACAGCAGGGTCAAGCCATTTCACTGGGATTTCTGTAATTCTATCTAGATTTTGAAGCATTATTATTTCAAATTACCTATTTGTTATTTAAACCCAAATACTGCCAATAGCAGATTATACTTAAAATTATTTAACAGGTTTAACTCCCACACAACGAACATTGCAACACAGAATGGGAACCCTGGGGAATTTGTTTCCCAGACGAAAAAGTTTAGACTGAAGCAGCACAGAGAAAAAGAATTATCAAACAGAATAACATGTTCTCCTAATAGAAGTCTACTTAGGGAGTAGTCCACAGGAATGGGGTAGGTGATTAACCTGTATCCCTCCAATTTCTACTTTTTTTTTTCCCCCTAAGCTCACTATTGGCTGGCAGTATGGAAATTCAGGGCAGCAGGATAAGCAGCACCGAAAGAAATAAACATCCAGATTGTCCTGGGACTTCGCTACGGGGCTGCTTCTGAACCATACCTGAAGGTGTTCATCTTCAACTTTGCTTTTACACTATGAAGTTAGATCTTTAAAACTACTATGCCATGCACACTTGTGAATAAGCACATACCTGTGCATCTCAGCAGCCTCCACCTCTTACAGCCGTGTTTTCATTCCCTGTCCTCTACCTCTTCTATGACATTACACACTTTCTTAGCAAGTGGGAATTATCTTTTTGCATGATTCTTCATAAAATCTGGTTGTAGAAAAGTGACCCTGGACAAGTCTATTTAAATTTTTCTCCTCTACATGAACCCACCCCCCTTAAGAATTATTTCTATCAATCTTGTCTATCACCCCAGAAAAATTACATTTCTAGAAATGCTCTGGAGATAACAGCAAAGCTACTCATGGTTATACAATATGGAAAATGGAATATGTGCACTAGAATCTTATAGTTACCTATACCAGTACCTCAGCCACTACATCCCTTCCCTCCATGCACCACAACTGCCATAGCTTAAGGTTGTAGGGAAGCACCTAGCAGATACTCAAGAGGGAAGAGAAAATCGGAAAGAAGGCATTCTGGCACATCCACCTTCCCCCTATGGAAAAAAAGGAACAGCAAATGTTTGCTAGAACAATTTGCAAAAGTATAAAGCAGCCTGCATTAATGTGCCTCCCCAGCACCTTTACTGGACTGCTCCCCTTTATTTCATACTGGCAATTCTCAATAATATATTATTTCATTTAGTTCAAAACCTCTGAGAAGGCTTATCCCTCAGGTTTGCATAAATTGCTTCCCTTGACAACACACTCCATTCTTTGAAAAATCCCAGCGTGTCTCCAGGTTTGGCGTGTTTCACTCAGGAGGATAAAATAAATTATTATAGAGTAAATAGTGTTGCCAGTGAAATTACACTCACTCTGTAGGCACCTGCCTTATATTGTGCTCATAAAAATGCATATGGCAACCTGCTGCTAGAAAATTCTCCAATTCTCAAACCCCATCCTTACTTGCTGCATGCAGTGCCCTCAGCGATAAAAATTACACTCTTCAGTGATGCTCTTCCTTTACTGCTTGTACAGGTGACATTTATGAGACCCTTGCCATCCTTGCCTCCACCATCCTACTTATTCCTTTCACCCTACCGATCTGTCTCTTCATTTTGCAGCCTCCACTGTCCCTTCTGTGGCACAGGCATCTCCACTCAGGGTGGCTCTGACAGCTTCTGCTGATGAGGAAAGCTTAAAACCTCTCAAGAAGCCCTACTACATAGCACCTCTGCTATGAAGACAGGCTGAGAGAGTTGATGTTGTTCAGCCTGGAGAAGAGAAGCTCTGGGGAGACCTTACAGCAGCCTTCCAATATATGAAAAGAGCTACAGGAGAGCTGGGAAGGGACTCTTGGTCAGAGAGTGGAGTGACAGGACAAGGGGTAATGGATTTAAATTGGAAGAGGTGAGGTTTAGATTAAATACCAGAAAGAAATTCTTTGCTGTGAGGGTGGTGAGACCCTGGGCCAGGTTGCCCAGAGAAGCTGTGGCTGCCCCATCCCTGGAGAGATTCAAGGCCAGGCTGGATGGGGCTTGGAGCAACCTGGTGTGCTGGGAGGTGTCCCTGCGCAGGGCAGGGGGGTCGGAACTGGATGATCTTTAAGGTCTCTTCCAACACTAACCATTCTACGATTCTATGATACTTGACAAATTAGGTGGTAGCTCCCAAGTAGCCTGTACTCTGACAGCTCAATACTTTTAATTCTTGAATGACCAAACCAGCATTAAATGTCTCTCCTATAAGGGAATTCAAGGTCCCCACTCAGCTGCGTTGCTAACACAACACGGCCAAGGCCAAGCAAAGCCGGTTCGGGTTAAACCAGATTCAAGACCAAGTATAGAGAATACAAGCAAAGCTGAAGAAATCTGTCTGATTGCCTTAAACACACAGACATGGTATCATGATCCCATCAGTATTAATATATGATCCATGCCAGGGATTTGCAGAAATTGGGCTAAGCATTTTGAAGCCATTCAGTTTCCTGGAGCCATTCACTAGCTCATAGGAAAGGGCCCAGGGTAAGTTCAGAGATACTGGAATTAACCCAGGGTCTAACTTTCTTTTATGTTCAAATATGTTCATTTTCAATATTTTTTTTCTCTGAAAGTACAAAAAGCGTAGGTACTTCAATACGAGATTTTCCATGATTTCCTAAAAGATACTTCAACAAAAAAAAAAAGCCACCTCTAGACTTTGCCCCAAGCTAGAACTATTTAACTATTTAGTTTCTCTTCAGTTGATGAATAAAGTTCAGCTTCTCCTTTTGCCAATTTTACAAGGTAGAGCATCAAAGAACAATTTTCCTCCTTTTCTGTCTGTGAAAATAATCATTTTCCCTCACATTTTTATCAGATACAAAATAATATTACACGTACATTGGTACAGCACTTCATCCAGGACTGGTACAGATGCAGTGAAAGATTTCAATATCATTTAAAACAAAGATTCAAAAAGATTCCCCATCATCCAAGACAAACATTACGACAGTCAAAACCACACATGTATAAGGAAGACTTTTCGAACCATAAAAAATAGATTTGAAATGATACTTACTTACATACACCTTCACATTTTAATTTGAAGCTTGGGATAGGCGCTTTTAAAAGATGCATGTAATAAAACCTGAAAGGAAAAATGGTTCAGAACTAATCTCAAACTATGAATTTCAGAAGCTTTTGGATTTGAGTTTGCTAATATGCCCAGTATAATGAACACTTTTGCATATGAATAGCATCGTGGGCTATCAATAGCCCATTCCAGTCTGCAAAAGGAGAAAAGAGATGACCTAGAAGCATCTCCAGAATTGTCTTCAGTGTTGACTACAGCTTTTTCTCTTGCTCTGTTTCTTCTTTGCCATGATGAAGTCTGTTAGTATGAGGAAACATAGAGTTTTGAGAGTAATTATCTGAACACAAGAAGAGATGTCATGACCCCAAACAGGATAAAAGCTGCAGAGACTGCCCAACAGAGGTAAATATGCTCCACAGCAGACAAAAAGCCCATTCTGAGGCTCCTCTCGGTATTTACCACATGCCAATAATGGTTTGCACTATATTGTCTCGGACATAGACATCTCTCCTGCCACAATGAAAGCTTCCCCTGCATTTCATGGGAGACAGGAGATCACTGCAATCTACAGAAATACCCCAGTGACTGATCATTCCAACCAGAGGTTTGTCTCGGAGAAAAAGATTTCGCATTTCTGTGCGAAGGACAAAACAGAAGCGTAGATCTGCCCCTACTCACCAACAGACCTTTTCAATACGATAACAATCTACCACTAATAGCCCAGTCAGTGAAAAAGAATCTGGCTCATCACCGCTTTCACTGTGGGCGAGTTAAGCTGTAACAAGGCACACGCTGAAGCAGAGCGGATTGTCGTGCATCTACACTCTCTCTAGATGTAAGTCACCTAACGGTCTCCCAGCTTGGGATGAAACCACTGAAAAGAATCCAGCAGGATACTGCCTTTCCTATCTGTCCCACTCCCAGGTTCAAACAAATCCATCTATTACCTTCTAGAAAAGGTGAAGCAAATAGATGAGTAGCCATAAATCGATCAATAACTGAAGAAATCAGCTCCAACCTGCTCATTGTTGGGCTTGTCAACTTCTTCCATTGCATTTCCACATGGAATGATTAAATTCACTATGTTACAGGTCCAAGGAGAGCCCAGTGCATAAAAGCAGGAAGCAGCAGCAGGTTTGCTGATAACACATCACTAAGGTGAAAGAGCTGCCCAATAGCTACACAGCTAAGTATGTAGACCCTAAAACAACTTTAGGCATGAATCATAGAATCATTCAGGTTGGAAAAGACCCTGGGGATCAGAGTCCAACCATCAGCCCCACTCTACAACGTTCTCCCCTACACCAGGTCCCCCAACACCATGTTTAAACCACTCTGAAACACAATCAGGGATGGGGACTCCGCCACCTCCGTGGGCAGCCCATTCCAGGGTCTGACCACTCTTGCTGCAAAAAAGTCTTTCATAATGTCCAGCCTAAACCTACCCTGGTGCAGCTTGAAGCCATTCCCTCTCCTTCTATCACTCATCACCTGTGATAAGAGACCAGCACCAACCTCCAATGTCCTTTCAAGTAGTTGTAGAGAGCGATGACGTCTCCCCTCATCCTCATCTTCCTCCAACTAAACAGTCCCAGCTCCTTCAATAGTTCTTCACAAGATTTGTTCTCCAGGCCCTTCACCAGCTCCATTGCCCTCCTCTGCACTCGCTCCAGCCCCTCCAGATCTCTCTTGTGTTGAGGTGCCCAGAACTGGACACAATCCTCAAGGTGCGGCCTTGCCAGTGCTGAGTCCAGGGGGACAATCACCTCCCTGCTTCTGCTGGTCACACTATTTCTTATACTACACAGGATACCATCGGCCTTCTTGGCCACCTGGGCACACTGCTGGCTCGTGTCCAGCCGCTTGTCAACCAGAACCCCCAGGTCTTTTTCTGCCAGGCAGCTCCAGCCACACTTTCCCAAGCCTGTAGCGCTCTATGGGGTTGGTGTGGCTCAAGTGCAGGACCTGGCACTTGGCCTTGTTGAAGCTCATACCATTAACATTGGGCCATCCATCCAATCTATCCAAATCTTTCTGTAGAGCTCCCCTGCCCTCATGCAGATCAACACTCCCACCTAACAGTGTCATCTGCGAACTTACTGATGGTACCCTCTATATCCTTGTCGAGATCATCAAGACAGACATTAAACAAAAATGTTCCCAACGTTGAGCCCTGAGGAACACCATTTGCGACAAGTATTTCCTTGATGACAGCTTTGTGTAAATTGCAATAAAAAAGCACCTTCAGCAAACATTGTCCTGTCGGTGTTAAAGCACAACATCTGCAACACCATGTTTGCTCTCTGAAAAAGGTGAGAGTTTATTTCCAGTGTCAAAGCTGAAAGACAACCAAAGCGAAACGAGCAATTTAGACAAGAAAGAAAGAAAGAAGATTGTTACAGTCCTTTTGCTCTTAATTACTGAAAAATTCAAATCCAAAAGGAATTTTGGCTTCATATTTTTCCCACAACTTTGCTGAGATTTACAACATCAAATCTCCTTCCTGGCACAGGAAAGACGGAGTTTACTGGGAGACATCCATTTGCAGTATTTGGTTTTTAGCTCTGTCATGCCCTGCTCTTCTGAGGAAGATTTTCCTGGTTTTACCACTAAATACCTGACTACACCAGAGCATGACACTATGGGCTGTGATAATTCTATAGATAGATGCTATGCAGTTGAACTCCTGGAAAATGTAAATGAAAAGCTGAAATCTTGGAAAAAGGGATGCAAACATTGCCACGCACTGAAACATCTACTTATTTTTAGGTCAATCAATATCTTAGTATCAAATCTAACAAGAGATTTTTATGCATATGATGGATTCCAGTAAGCACAGCTTTAGTCCATCCTGCATTACTACTGCAGGTTAAGAAGAATTCTCCGTAGTTCCTTCACAAAATTCAAAATATTAACAACTTTGAGGTTGAAATGACCATACTAGGCACCTGTCCTAGTACAGAATATTTTCCTGGCAATGATTAAGATAAACTGTTCAGGCAGCACTGTGGTACAGGGCAGGGAGGACTGCATCACTTGGACAACATTAAGCAATTCTTTACATCTGCTCAGCTGAGACACCCTTGCAGCTCAGTGCTTTGTTAGAGGGAATTACAAATTTGCAACCAGGTAGTTTTCATCCAAGTTATAAACGTTTGGAAAAAAATCTCATCTTGTACATGCTCAATAGAGACCAGTTACAGTTAATTAATTCCCGTGTTTATGTGTTCTTCCACACCAGATGGCCTGGTGAGCTATTTGAGCACTCCCAAACAGGACATTTTTTGGCAAGTTCCTTACAGAGACTGGACACCACTGGCAGTTTGGCAGCGGCTTCTTACTGCTATGAACAATGAATAAGGAACGCTGACAGGCTCAGCTGTTCTGCTGTTCCGGGAAACGTGCTTCTGCCTTGATAAACCAGCTTAGTGAGCATAATAAAAAGCCAGATCCAAACAGGCTTGGACTGGATGTTTACCCATAACTGCAGAATATGCAGCCTTTCTCCAGCAGAAGCCATTTCCATGGAAATTCCAGCAAGACACCATTACAAATGGATCCTCTGGTTTTAGGTCCAAGTACAACACAAAGTGAGAAATCACTCTGACATGTATGTCTTCTATACTTTCCACAGGAAAATGAGGCATCCATTTCACAGATGAAATGGCACATACCCAGATTTATATTAAGCCTCTAAAATGCTCTTGGTAAAGTAACAGCTAAACTTGGAGAGCACGTAATGGTAAAATAAGGCTGAAGATTGAACTGTCAAAAAGTCAGAATTCTATAATTTTTCTGCAGAAAAGCCAAATCTATGTCAGGGAAAAAAAAAAGACTATTTATGCAAATAGCTGTTGGAAAATACCCAGGAATTATTAAAGAGAAAGGAATTCGGTTTTTAAAAGCCATCCATTTTGCAGGTTTCTTGTGTGCCTCCCCTCACAGCCTCTTCTCAGATGTTTTTCTTTTAATCTTTAAACTGAGAACATCTACTTATTTCCAATCCTCTGCCACACAGTTATATACGCTACTTTGCATTCAGCAGGGGCCACAGGGAGCTGGTAAATGATCTTCCTGGAGTTTTTGTCTATCAGGAGTAGGAAGAGAAGTACTCAGGAAAGAAAAAAAAAAAATTAATACTCAGACATGGAACTTCCCATGAAGTTAGAGTGATCTTAAATTTAACTGATATTAGATCCAGCCTTCATTGAACACGAGCAAAAGTCTGGCCCAGCTGATTTCCAAATATCTCTGAAGGGTTCCCATACTGAAAGCTGTACCTTCAAATAAAAGCATCTGAAACAACCACCCCCTGCAAAAAAACAAACAGCCTGAACTTGTGAAGAACCACCTCTGGCCCACCCAGCAGTAAAATCTCAGCAGCATTACAGCCAGAGTTGGTTAAATATTTATCACCTGGCAATTTTAGTTCTTACTTAGATGTTATCCACTAAGAGATCACAACTGGAACAAAGATGTTTGTAGATCATTGCTTTCATATACGTATGTGGGTTTTCAACGAGCTAAAAAATCTCATATCCAGACTTAGCGTCACATTTAGACTAATTTTATAGAGGTTAAATATAACGATTTCCAAAAGTTATCTCCAATTTCATCGCTGCCTAAAAGGTGTGTTCAGCACAGCTCCCAAGCCGTCCTACAAGAAAAAAGCAGGGCTGCATCATCCTCGGTCACAACCCCACTGTTTTTGGCCATAACCTCATCTCCTAATGCTTAAGAAATGGTCTTTTCATAACTCAATTTTTGGGATATTGTACAACATATTCAAGAAGCAGCAGGAGACAAAGCAGGAACAATAAATAATGAAATATTTTAGGCTTTACTGGTGCCAATATTTCACATTAACTGTTTTCAGGATGTGGCTATAATCTCTAAGTCAAAGAGACATCAATCTCAACCACCCTGAGGTCCCAGCTACCATCCACTAGGAAGTGTGACACCTTGGCTCTTGCATATTGCTGCAATGTTCAGACTAGGGAAGACAGCTCCTGCTGTGCTGCTGAAGCCCCGTTAAGAATGCAACTAATCCATGAGGATCATCAGGGCTGTGTTCCTCCAGTGGGAAAGGCAGAGGCTCAAACTTCCTTTAGGCTGTGCAGTTGGCAGTGAGCCCCATCACAGCCACCTAGGGCATGACAAGGACATCCCAAGACCAGCAGTGCTAGTGAAGGACAGACATCCAGCAGAGTATCAGGTGTTGGAGGAGCAGAACAGAAATACCTGGTTCCCTAGGACAGAGAAAGGCAGGTTTGCACTACGAGAAAGCCGTTTCCCTAATGTATACATACAAACAGAGCTGGAAAAACATTTCACCTTCACAGAAAACAAGAACATGATTGTCTTTCTAAGCAAATCATATTTCCCTCACAGACAGCAAGTGTCAGTCAGCATCAGCCACCGTCATTACAATTTTTTTCTCCAGCCTTTCAGCTTCACCTCAAAAATAATTTATGATCTCCGTGGCATATAAAAACACCCTTCTTCTTTTAAAAGGAGTTACACCCTTCTGCTAAGAAAGCAGCACCGAAATGGGTCCTTCGGTTCATTTATTTTTGTAACATTCACCTGAAACATGTCTCTCAACATGTAACTGAATTACACATGATTGAGATGCTTATGATTACTGGATCCAGTTAAAAGAATACGAGACCCCAGGAGCACAGAAGTCTCTGTGCACTGAGGCAACACGTCCCTCCCACGGTTAATACCCAAAACTGGAATAGACTCTAACTGCATTAAGAGAAGCTGAGACCTCCAAGCAAAATTTTGATAAATGAAAATAAGAGGAAGAGGGGAAAGTCACTTGGGCCTGAAAGAAAAAAGAACAAGAAGAGGAACCATTAAAGCTCCTAAACCAGTAACCATCACCAGTGAAATTTCAAAATCCTGGAAGATTTAAAGAGAGCCCTGGTATACATAAGGAAGGAGATGGACACAATAGAGACGCACAGAAAATAGTGATTTTTCTTAAATGTTGCCCTGAAGATATTTATCTCTTAAATATCATTCAAGTAAACCAGGATGAGAGGGCAAGCTATTAACCTCCAGCTTGCAAGTCTGAAGAATATCACAATAGGGAATACACCTGTTAAGAAATATGCATATTAAAGACTCCTGCAGAAGGAAGGAGAGTCTGCTGAAGCATTTTTGACTGCTTTTAATGAGCCAAACAAAATTGTGATTCTTTGGTAGGTTTTCTTATAAGACAGCGACTGCGCTCAAAGAAGAGACTGTTGACAAGTACAGTTCGATAGGCAAGGCTGTTTCTGCCTTCAGAAAAATCATACTGCATTGAATGAAAATGCTATAGTGAAAGTAAGGTGAAACTAGACTGCAGAGTCTCCACTCACAGAGGAAACCGAACACCAGAGGGCTGTAAGAATTTGAATTCAGAAGAAATTTCACAGGTGAAAGAGGCAAGAGAAATGCCAAAGAATGCAATGCAAAAGATACAGTAAAAGTACAGCCCAAAAACCTCAGGCATTTCAAAAACACTGTAGCAGAACTACAGAAATAACTATTAAGAATCCTAGAACCCACTAGTAGCAGATACAAAAGAAAGCACCACATGGGACCACTGGCACGGGGGGCAGTCAGAGGGTCTGCCATCAACAGCCTGGGAACACAAGTGCCGAGTCAATGCCCCAGTTCTCTCAGCACACCATGAAACAACTGGTTTTGCCATAACCCTTTCAATTACATATCAGTGTTCATAGTTCAACTACAAAATGTGTGGAAATCTGAAAGGATTGTCAACAGGTGAAACTCACAACTTAACACAAGGACAGCTCCTTCAGAAAGGCTGTGGCTACATTTGTTATAATTACTGGGAATATTAGGATTAAAAGCACGTGTAGCTTTGGGCTTGATTCAGTGAACAGACACTATGAGACAGAAAACAATTAGTCAGTCCTCAGTACTGTAGAATAAGTTTACAAAGTCTCAGAGAAACATTCAAACCCCGCAGAAAGCCATCAAGGTTGGTAGAACTACAAATGCAGTTCAAAGCCAGCCCACTCCAACTCAACTGGAGTGTCCTGACACAAACAGGACACCTGATGTTCCCCTTTCAAACACAGCTATGCTACTACACCAAGGAACATCATTTCTCATGGGTGCCAGGACACAGCCAGCAAAAGGACATCACTGTGCAGAGTTATGCAAAAAGCAGCTTTCAGCGGTTTTAATTGGTGTTGGCTTTGTACTTCTTTTCCATCATGAGTGTGAATGAACCCAAAACTTCAAAACCAAGTTCCACTGAAATTAATGAGTTCTACGTGACCAAAAGAAACTGGCTGAGCTGAAAGAGAAGGCAGCAAGAGTTATTGGAAATTCCTCTGAGGTTCAGTTGAAAAGTTAATGAGTTTCAATTAACCCAACTGTTAATACAGGTTCTGAGCCTCATCCATACCATGGGCAAACAGAAACACAAGCAGAACCTCACACAAAGAAAGAAGTATCTTGCATTTCAAGCAATGCCAGGCTGGAGAAGGCTGAGAAAATGATGTGCAGATGATGGCCATAACCATGCTTTCTCACTGTGTGAAAGGGGACCCCGACTGCCTTCTTCACCATCCTTTTCATTTGTTTACACCGCCACGAAGAAAGGAGCACAGGGGAAGTATAGTACTTGGCATCCCTCTTCATCATAGCAGAACTGTAGAGGATAACTGCTGGAGCCAAAGGGAGGAAATTATACATTCATGAAGTGCAAAGTGACAAATGAAACAGAAGAAAATTGCCCAGCTTTGCAGCCAAACACCAGACCACAGACCGGTGCAATTAGAAGCAGATGAAGGCCATCCAGAGCAGCAGGCAGTGACATCTCTGGGGATGGTTCACAGGAGTAAGTTTTTCTTGGACCTCCCCAAGGCAACTGGGTGGTTTAGCCTCTCATGTGAGCTTTCTGACCTTTCCTGGCAACAATCACCAATTTGGCTCAAAAATTTGCAGATGAGAAGTTTGCTTTCTCACTCTCCCCAGTGGAGAAATTCTTCCTCTGCGCGATGCCCAAACTTTATTTTATTTCTTCACTCACTTCTGCAAATACAGAAAGTTGTGAGCAAATCATCCAAGGAGCAAAGCACAGGCACAAATCAAGAGAGATCTGAATCCAGTTAGCAACGTTGCTGCTTCCTTGCACAAGTAGGACAATCTTCTCCCCGCTGTTCTGGCAGAAGGGAACCATGAAGCTTTTCCATCAGCAATTTTCCACAGAACTTGTCATTCAGACAATTTTTCACGCTCTAGAAACACAAGGAGAGCTTGTGGTTGCAATCCTCTACTGGATGCCTACATTTGGCTGCGGGGCATAGGAGCTCCCGCCGTCTCCAGCTGTAACTGAGCAGCTCATTACCTGTAGTCGGGGTTTATGCAGAGTAGCTCAGCTGTTCCCTGCGGTGAAACTTCAGACCTGCCGAGCTGCCTGTAGTATTTGCTTTAGGTAAACAAACATATATCTATGAATCATTACAGCACAGGTACAGACAGGTATTATTTGCACCATTAGAAATATTTCCAACTTCTAAGTACACTTTAAAAAAAAATTTAAAAGAAATCCCAACAAACCAAGTAATACATTATTACATCACCTACACTTGCATTTATTAGTCACCTCATTTTTAGCACCTAAGACCTCCTGCTCCATAACTGTGGTTCTGTTGCACTAGTGAGAAAAATGAGAAAAATCTCATTCATTAAACAGAAAACTTTTACTGAGAGATGTAACATACATTGGGGCTTCGTGTTAACATACCCAATCAATTTGATTAAATACATATTCTTATGGCATGTGTCAATAGAACAGGTAAATGAATATAAAAATTTATTTAAAACCTGCAGAAACAGCTCCCACCAAAGACTCAATGCAAGAGAATTTACAGGTAACAGGCTCCAAGCCATAACATCTCCCTGGGCTAGCAGGAGCAAAGAGAAATGCAAGTGTGAATGTGTACTTGTGTTTATGCAGGGTGGGAGAAAAAGTATATCCAAAGTCAACCTCCCTTTGGATGCAACAATTGTAAAGTGCTTTTAGAAAGTTTACATAAAGAAGTCTTGATCCTGGCACTTGAGAGGTCTGCAGATCCTGAAAAGTCTGGTAAGGATGATGCTCAACGCTGCAACACTCAGTTAAGTACATCTCCCATTACCACAAACTGAAGCTGGAATAAGAGCAACAAGAGCAACTCAAACTGGCAGGTCAAAGCAGCGCCACCGATGTCACCCCATCACATCTCTCCAGGAACAAGCCAGTCCTGCAAACCATGCTGTGGAACGAAGTCTTGCTATTTTTTTGCAACTCAGCTTAATAACTATTACAGTGTAGCTATGCTTGGCTGTATCCATATGGGAAATAAAAGGGCTGTGTACATCTGCTAATGAGGACAACATCAAGCCATGTTTGAGAATTTGTGCATTGACTTAACTTCAGTGTTCCCAACCACCCAGGTGCTGTTTCAGGTGAGAATATATCATAACTTCATTTTTGCCAGGACAGGAGGTGATAGCATATTTGCACCTTTGTCTATCCTGAAGCTGGGTGGCTCCTTCACAGTTTAATGGAGGTACCTACTTGGGAAAAAGCCTCCTATAAACTGGTCTTGAATCTCAACAACAAACTCTGCAAGAAAGCCTCAAAGAAACCAGCACTTTAAAGAACGAGAGGAAAACCAAACCAAAGAGCAGCACGTCCACAACTGACAGATACTTTGGACCAAGGTAACATTTGAACTGAATCATTTCGCTTCTCTATTCAGCTGAGCCAAAATGGTCTATTTTGGGAAGGCTGAGTTACTCGGCCCTGACACGCTGCCACTCATCCTTTGCCAAAGGAAAGGGCTGTTTGGAGAGCCCAGGTCTCCAAAAGGAAAAGGCACGTTTTACCTCGTGAGAACTTGCCACAGAGCAAACAGTCGAGTGCTCAATGCCCTGTGTGGAAAAGGCCCAGGAAGATTAGTCTCCTACATGCACAAGCAGAGACAACCTGCCAACTGAATTCTCAGCAAGGCCAGAGAAGCCTGATTTCCCCCCCCTCGCACCCTCAACATCACCCACCAGCCCTCCGCCAGCCCGAGAAGCCCATCTCTCCATTGCCTCATTCACAGCTTAACAACGCATTTGATTACCCCCTTGGCACCTATCTCCCTTCCCCTCCAGACAGACCCCTTAGCACCACCACAAACATTTTTCCACAGAAAAACTTAGGTTATGTGTTCTTTGGGAAAACAACTCTACAGCATAAACAAACACAATAGGATATATTTCTTGCTAAGAATGGAAATTTTGTTGGTTTTTTTTTTCTGACCATAAGTCATGCATTTTTTTAATACAGAAAGTAAATAACATTTGTTTTCATACACACATGAATACATAAACACACACACTTGTTTTTAACCTGGTCAGGCTCTCACATGCTAACTGACTGTGGTAAATCCAAAAATTGATATACAGTCTTAAGCTGCTTAAAAAGTACATGGATTTTTTTGGTTACATCTCCTACTTGCTGTAGTTTAAATAGAGCCAGTAAAGTGGATGCACAAGAGTAAAGAGTTTATGGACTATGGTAGGTGTCAGGTAGGTGAACTGGAGTAAAATGAATCAGAACAAGATGGAGCCATCAGAGGTGCCCCCAAGAAGCGAGAGACCATCCAGGCCTTTATATTATATCAAGGCTAAAAAAATTAGAGTGACTCCAATGAAAGAAATAGGTACATCTGCTTGTAGGATATTTATAAATACTTATTATATACTTAGAAATAAGAAGTCTGAGCTGTGACTTATTCCTTTCACTCTGATGTCAAGTTAATACAGACACACGCCTCAGAGCCCTGTTCAAAGCTTCAAAACCCCAGTCCACCAGTGATCTCCAAGGCCACATTCAGAGCTCTTGAGTGTCAAGACAATGAGTTTATCTCCCCCTTTGTTATCATTCTACTCCAGTCCTGCACTAATTCTTCATGCAATACCTGTATTGCAGTCTCAATAATTACTATTATATTTATTACTGCACATCAAATACTTGAAAACAGTTTTCTTACAATACAGTTAGACTCTTATCTGTGCAGAGCACATCTTTGGAACTCTGTCTCAGATCTCTACAGTCTTATGTCTTAAACAACAGCAGGTGGAATGCTACAGTTTACAAAATGTCTTTAGCTAGTATCGGGTGGTACTGCATCCTGAGGTTAGTGGTTCCCAAGGCTTGCCATAGAAGGTTTAAGAACAGGTAAAAAACTAAATAAATCTCTTAATATCTTGGGCTCTGCAGATACATCATATTTTAAGCACAAGGAAAGTTTATGTTCTCTCAGACTGGCTAAATGTAGCAACATTTAAATGAAGACCACTCGCTGCTTTTTTTAACAGAAACTTTACTTTTTCACACCAGTTTCTTAATGCACGTTAACTCAGACCCGCAAAATTCTTTCTGCCCTGTCTGAAGAAACAAGAATATTTATGATTTTATTTAAATAATTAGCTAAACTATAATAATAAAAAACCCACAAAGATTCCTGTGCGTGAGCTTATTTTGCCAGTCCTTAGGCTGCTATTTGTTAGTTCAATGCAACACATGATCCCCTTTCAGCACCATAATTCGTCACACTGAATCCCATAATTTTAATCTTCTCTGGCAAATACTGTTAAATACAGGCTCTTTCTTACACATGGTAATTTATTTGGAACTTACTTATTTGCTGATGATTTCAGACTAGGGTATTTTTAGAAAAGATATTTTTCTTTCTTTCTTTCACTTTTGAGATCAACTCTTTCTTAATAAGAGACATTTTGACTTGCAGGCCCATGTGCACACCTTGCAGCCCCGATTTTAAAACTCCTAGTGCCTTCCCATTTCTGAGTACAGAGGTATACACACGGAAGCTGAGCAAGAGTTATGCAGGTAGAAAGTACCAACAGCCCTGGGAAGTTAAACTAATACATGCATCGTCTTGAAGTAATCTCCCAAGAATTAAAAAAAAAAAATCCAAAGTGACAAACAAGTTGTATTAAGCCAAAAGTGATGGTGTTGCCTCTGCAGAGCAAAATGTGCATTCTGGGTGTTCCAGCTCAGAACTGTCAGAGATCTTTTGTGGAAGCAAAATAATCAGGCCTTAAATCCCATCTTTGCTCAGCACTAAATGTTCCCTCTCACAGGATTCGAGATTGGGCTTCCTGTGTGCAAAAACTTACCTTATGGGAAGTGATAGAATCAGTTTTCGTTTAAGGAGATTTTTAAAGGTTTTTGTTTTGTTGTTTGGGTTTTTCTTCCCCCTCTTCCCTAAAAGAGCAGTGATTGGAAGTTGCTTGAAGGTTTAGACTGGCTGTTACTGGTCTCTGTGGGAACTTAGGAGAGAGCAGAGAGTGGAGAGGGAAGTCAGAGGTGCATGAAAAATGCAAGTTATGACAGTGCCGAAACAACGCATTTCTACAGTCCATTCTTTCCTAGCCAATGCCTGACTTGGGGCATGAAAACATTCTGCAGAAATCATTAGGGCTTTATTTAGAGGTTTGGTGTCTTTTTGTTTGGTTTGTTTTTTTTTAAGCAAACTTTTATCTTCCCCCAATCCTTAGACAATATCACTTCCAAGCAAACTATCAGGTGTAGAGAAAACACATCTAGGGATGATTTAGGAAGTTTAAAATAAAACACAGATCTAGCCAGATAATTGCCAAGCAGTGGTTTGCCATATTTGATCAGGTCAAGAGCGCATAGAGTCTGTCATCCTTCCTGAGGTACTGCCCAATATTTGATATTCAGAGACAAGAGCCAGGGAAAGACTTAGTTATCCCCGAGTTGAGCACAGCCCAGGTCTGTGTGTCCAGCAGTGCAGGCCGTGTCACAGCTTCTGCTCAAAATCAGAGGGGAGAGACGGGACACAGAGCAGCAACTTGCAAATACAAGTGAGACACTTAAAAACCTAGAAAATTTCAATATGCAGAAGTAAATATTTCATCTCTAAGCTACCTATTAAGCTGGTTTCACTTTCCTTTTGTATCACTTCAGAAAAATTGGCTTTCGGTTTTACCATTTCTTCCTGCCTTGGCAACGTGATGTTCCTCTGTCAGCCCGCTGAGGACAGGCTGGTGTTGAAGGCTCACAGGCAGCCCGAGGGATGCAGCACACACCTTAGCTCCAGGACTTCAGCCTTCAGCTGGCTGGGAGCCATCGCTGCCTCTCCAAAGACCAGCTAGCAACATGAGCTCAAACACATTGCCAAGTCAAATAATACTCCCAGCCACAGCACCACAGCACCAGCCGGCCTTGGGTGACAGTGGCAGTGCCCAAGGGCTGTGGGACAGGGCACGTGTATGGGATGTGGGCTCCTGGCTGGGGCACCATGCCACTATGGCAATCCCAGAATTGCCCCCAAGCAGTGCCAAACAACTGGGGACAATAATTATATCATTATCTTTAATTTGGTTTTGCTGCCTATCTCATGCACCCAGGAAGAAAAGGATTTCTGTAAAAGGTGTAACATTTGAAAAAATAAAATTTTACCAAGAATAAAGCAGTAAGATAAAATGCTAGCAGGGGAAGCTATTACAGGTGATACAGTCACGCTCTCAGGAAATCAGCAGGCCGGTAAGCTCTGCAAGCTAAATATCAGCCCTGTGGTACAGAGTTAGAGAGCTAATGAGTTCTATATTTGCTTCACAGAAAAAAGATTTTCAGTGAAGCAGCAAAGATGTGTATATGTCTGCTATAAATATTTAGCGACTCCGCATCAGCTTGAAACAAGCAGACTAAATACACCCATCATTTTGAATGGATCTCTGTTGCCAGCACCGCAGACCAGGGAACACCACCCTCTGCTGTAGGAAGCCACACAGAGCCAGCCCAGACAGCGCTGCTGTTGGCACAGCCACCAGCCCCACACAAGCCTCTGGACCCCGTCCCCTCCTCACTGTTTTCCCCAGTCACCCACAGCTCACCCTGGTGGCTGTCCCGAAGCCACTGTGTGGGGTACAATGGCAGGGGGGGAGCTCCGAGCTCCCTACAGCTCTGGCACACACTGTGCCCTTAACTGGCATCCCAGCCACCCCACCAGCTCCGACTCTGAAAGCAGAGGAGTCATTCCTTGGTTTTGATATGGACTATCAGAGGTTTTATAAAAATAAGTGCACTGAATTACAGTTTAAAGTGTATCTGTACTGAAATATACTAAGGCCTTTGTTCTTTTTTATATTCATTTATAATTCATATTACGTATAAATTATTTCCAAGTTATGTTCTGTCTTTTATTACCCATTTCTTACACCAAATTCTGTTCCCTGCTCAAATGAAAAAGTGATCTCACCCAAGTATTTTCTTCCTAGAGGGCTGAAAAAGAAACATGGTTGCTCTGTTGCAATCAGCAACCTAAAATCAGTGCCTGCAGCTCAGCCTCTGCCCTAAAGAGCACAAGCCAGGGCTGCTGAAGCATCTACTCTTCCAGGGTACCTCAGCTTGTGCTAAGGGTCTCTCCTAAACCCTCAGGCACCCTCTTCTTTCCATCAGGATGGCATAGCTTGACAGCACACAGACAGCAGAGACCACTGTTATGCGCATTATAAATCCAACTCTGAGAAATTCCCACTTCCCAGACTGTGCACTGAGAACAGGCAAGAGGGATTCCCCGAGAGCTGGATCTTACGTAGCCCCGTACAGCAGGTTATGTTTGTGTGTGGAGAAGCCCAGCCAAAAAGGGCAGTCGTCCCAGTCCCCAGGGGCTCCTCTGAAATAACATTTCAGGATATATTACAAAGAGAGATGGTACAGGTGAATTTGCAGCATCCCCAACTGCACCTCTCACAAGACAAGGCAGCTGGGCTGCAGAAAAGGGTTAAAGCTTGAGGTTCTTTAGCCAGAAGACAAATTTATGCCCATTTCAAATCGCATCGGTACAACATCAGCTTCTCTTTTGCAAAAACAAGGTTAAAGCACTAACTTAAGCCATTCAATAGAGTAGGTACAGAGCTTTCCCGTAGCACGTGAATGCCCTTAGCTAAGGGCCAAAACACCCCAGAAGTGCTGGAAGGACACGTTTAAGGAGGACCTGCAATGGCAGCTGGTCACTGATGTCAAATGAAAATGGGGCATAAATGACAGTTCTTGCTTGCTCTTATTGACATCTAGGCTCCAGAGCAGGAGCTGAGACCTCTGAAGTAACTAAATGGCTTCTTAAGTAGCATGAAAGATATAAAGTCATCTAAGTCTCTTTCTCTAGCAGCTCCTGCACTGAAGGCATTTGAAACCCCACAACTCTACATAGTTCAGAGCAAAATGAGATGGCATCAAATCTTCCCTAGTCTGAAGGAGGTGGGAGAGAAGCATTCCGCCTAGAAATGCTTTCACAAACTCACACTTGCGCATCTAGTAATCTCAATTATTTTAAATCCTCTACACAATAGAGATTTGATTTCAAAATAGTGGAAAAGCCTGTAGGGGCTGTTAACTTATATACAGCTCTGTCCAACTGCCCTCAAACAGCAGCACGTCCCTTTCTGCATGGCCCTTTTTGTCACAACCCCAGACCGCAATGCTGACCGAAGACAGGAAAGCCTCAGACTACAGAAGTTACCCAAAGAAATCTTTGCAGCTGGAATAAGCCATCAAATTCAACTATTGAGACCAGAGATTGAGCACAAGGAAGGTATTTCACTGGGTAATTAAGCTGAGGAAATCCTTCCCACCACTCTTGCAGGATATAAAGTTTCAAGAAGTGACTGGAAAAAACACTCATGGACAAAAAACAAAAATAAAAATCTTTGAAGTCTTATTAAATTCAAAGGTCTTACTTCTAAAGTTCAGTAAGTTTCTAAATTACTGGTCTCTAGAGATCAGGAGTTTACTTAGGGAAGTATCTGGATGTGCTTACCACGCTCTACCAGCCTCTCCTTGGCACCTGGTACCCACACCAGCTACAACAGGATATAGGGTTTAATGGGCTTTTGGGTTACCAAGTATGGCAGCACTTGTGCCCAAGTGAAACACATTTTAGAGACTGCACAGTTAAAAGGAAATGGAGATAATTATGCAGCTGCAAGGTTTCTGTAAAAACAGGCAAAAGCTTTTGTAAGTTCCAGTCTCAGGCTTTATGTACAGAGCAAATGATGTTTTAATTGCTTTTAAAAGCGGCATAGTTATTATCTATGACACCCACTTGTTCCTAATGCTTATGGTCTTTAGCCAAATTTGAAGTACCCATTGTTGGATTCAGTTTATTTTGAAAGAGAAGTAAAAGAAGGAGAATTACAGGTACTTGAATCCTGAGAAAAAGAATCAGCAGCTCCAGGACTTAATGCACTGTAAGAAATACAGGCTGACTTCACACGTTAGGTCAGTGTGCCATGAACAGAGCTGACCTGAGACAGGAAACTCAGCCAAAGATCTGCAAAACGGCTGCTCCGGAGCCTAAAGTAACAGCAGAATTATGGCCACAGAAACAGAGAATTTCCCAGGGGGCAGGACAAAGGGAAGACCAAGCTGCCCTCCTCAGGAACACAGTTCCCGTGTGACTATTTGCATTTTCCACCTGTAATGCAGAAATAACAGCATTTCCATCTCTCACAACACTCAGGCACAGATGAGCTTGCTAAAACCAAGATGCTCAAAAGCCGTGACTACAGCGTTCAGAAATAGCTGAGGTAGATCTACTGGACTTCAATGCTGATTTTTGTAATTTTTTTTTCAGCTACCAGGGGAATAATAGCATATCTGAAAGATTCAGAAGAACATTATTCAGACTCAAGGAAGAGGTCTTTGGACAGGCATTTCCAGCACCAGGAAGGAAAGAGTAATTCTGTGTAGATACCTGTGATACCACAACATGCCCCTCACATCAACTTACATGCTACTTGCTAGGCTGCTCTGGTCTTGTTGGAAGAAACTGGGCTCCCAAACCTCACAGGCCAGACTATACCATGGCTCAGTTGTTTTTTAAAGACCCTTAGGACAGCGCTGCTGAGCAAATGATAAACATATATCCAGAATTTGAATCACTGCCTGCAAAAACCGCCCAAGTCCAGAAGGTTGGTGGAATGATGCCTCCCCAGCTCTGCTCCAGTATCTGAGCTCCATGCTGCGGAGCCTGAAAATGAATTCAAAGATGTGGCACACCACCAGCACTGCTACAGCTTTTTCGCTTATGAGTAAAGCATAAACTAATAACACTCTCAAATGATTGCTGTATCTGACTACGGGAGTGCTTTTTAATTCTATTATTTTTCATTCAATTTTCATTATTGAAGGAAGAGAGGGGAGAAAAGCAATTAATGGGAAAAGATAATAAACAAAACCCATGTAGATAAAGAAACATCCATGCTCACATGATCCACTGCTGCAGGCAAATTGCATAAAAGGAGAGGCAGGCAGAGTTTTCCGAGCAATATGTTCTATTGCAAGATCAAAATCCTAAAAATCAGACCTTGAATGTATTGAATCAATTACTACAATAACTAATATATAAAAATACACCACTGTACAGCATGTTGTTTGCTCACCCACCCATACCCATGAAGAGCAAAACAAGTAGTGTGAAATGCTTTTAAGCCTGGCTGTGAGATTTAGGTGTTTTCAGAGATTGACACCCACGTTTGCCAGAGATACACTTTCCGGCCATGAGCTCAGTTCCTTTGCTCAGCTTCTACACCTATGAAATGAGTGACAACCCAGAACCCCTGGAAATAAGCCCTGTCCTACTGGCTAAATGGTACTGAACTGAGGATGGGCTTTTCCAAAGTAACACCTCAAGCAGTGCAGAGCTCAGATGTGCGACCGTTAACCATCCCAGCTGCGCTACAGCTGTACTTCAGCCATGCTGCTGTCACCTCACCTCATCCGCAGAATTAAAATCAGAACGACCTTACCTGTCTTCATGACAGCCCTCCTCTAAAACTCTCAGTGTGCATGCTTTTGCAGAACTTGTCTTGGATGAGAAAGTAAATACCAAGGTAATACCAAGCTGAGTAGGAAATTTTGTAAACACCGCCAAAACAAAAAAGCACAAGCAACCTGTTTGCTAGAGGCAGGGTACAGAGAGGGTTGAAATCCTGCTTACTGACTGAATTTGACATTGCAAAAAAGATATTCCTGCAGAAACACGAGCAGTTGTTCCCCACACACAATTATCTCTTACCAGCAGCTTTATGTAAATACTCACAAAAATTTACAGAGGGCTGGTGATTATTTGAACTGGCGGATGAAAGCAGAGCACATGTAGGACAGCCTGGTAAGGGTCAGGACTTTGGCAGACCACACATCAAATGGTTTTCACAATGTCAGTAAACAACCTCCGCTATCACCGCGTTCCAACAAGTAGGTCCTTGCAACAGACAGACCCTGGCTGTTTGCACAGCTTTAAACCTCCTTTCTGACTTCAATCCCTGATACTTGTGTTGCTTGGGTTGTAACAAGTAGAGGGTGATTTGCTAATCAAACTTTGTTAAGAAGAACCAGCTTGCTGTACCAGACATGGCAACATCCTGTGTGAGGAAAAGCTTAACCACAATGTTATCTTAGACAAACGTTAAACTGCAACCACCTTTGTTCCAAAATCGCCTGAAGCAAAAATAAAGGTAAGAGAAGTCACGGAGGCGGAACCGACAATGGGTGTAACAAGAATGTTGAAACCAACACCTGAGAGGATAAAAAGGACTGCCTGACTTGCTCAAATTTGCCAGCCTTTGGTGGAGCTGTGACTCCCTGGCTGCCCAGCGCTGCTTTTGCTTTCCTACCTTAATAAATATCAGATAATTCCATATTGGACTGGAGATGTCTTAATTGACTTATGACACATTTGGTGCCAGGACTCGGATCCAGACAGCCGGCTCAGAAGTCAACTCTGGTAGGGTGCCCCATCTTTGGATGGTCCCGGAGGAGATTCTGACTTAGGTCACCTGGATTTTCCGAACTGAGACAGGAAAGAAAAAAGAAACCAAAAAGAGAAACTGCAGTTCCCCGTAATTTTTGTGCACAAAGAGCTGGAGGAAGACTCAGGAGTAAGTTAAATTGCGGTTCCGTTCGGTCGGGGATTGGGTACCCGGGGTGCGAGTGACTGAGACGTCCTCTGGGCTTAGTAGTCCACCGGGTGAAGCGAGTGTGGACCTCCTAATAGTGCGGTTCCCCTTGTCCATGAGGGCGTGGGCCACGAACGGAGGGAAATGAGTGAGACCAGAATGAAAGAGGGCACTCTTGGAAGATGGGCCAGAAGAAGAGTAAGGCTTCTGGTTCCATACAGGAAAACAGGGTGGGGGTGGGCTCCCCGATATACTTCCCCCCCGATAGTCCAGTAGGTCTAATAATCCAGTACTGGGATGGTTCCCCCATTATTGTATGGAAATATGGGGAGGAAAACAGATAAGAAAGATCTATATTGGCCATTTATGTGTGTGTGTGTGTGTGTGCATGTGTGTGTGTGCGCGCCAACAATTAAACATATATGTGAACAACAAAAAGCATTTGATAAGGAGGAGAGTGAATATGCCTTTCTATGGATCTTGGGCACGGCTCAGACCGCTAATTTGTTCCCATTAAATGAAAAATGATAGAAAGAAAAGGTGGGATATGGATGAACTTCCAGCCCCCGCCATGTACCACCCCCACCCCCACTACAAGGTCCTGAGCCAGATCTCCCTCCAACAGCTCCTCCAGAACCTGACCCTCCTTCTAATTGAAGGATAACTAGAAGTCAAGCTAGAGAAAGAAGGGAGGAAGATTTGTTGTATCCATTAGGGGAGACTGCTATGGGGGGCAGGCCATAACCCAGAGTTGGATTTGTATCTGTACCCCTCAGCTCCGGGGATGAGAGGGAATTTAAGAAAGAAATGGGACATTTGTTAGAGGACCCATTAGGTGTAGCCGAACGTTTTGATCAGTCCCTCGGACCTAATCTTTACACTTGGGATGAAATGGAATCTATTTTAATGATTTTGTTCACAAAATGAGGAACGGGGAAAGATCAGAATGGCGGGCGTGAGACACTGGGACCAAAGGCATCAGCATGGTCCCAACCGGGGATGTAAAATGGCCCTTACAACGGACGAATTGGGACAATCAAGACCCTGCACATGGAAATAACATGGTTGATCTCCGGGATATGATAGTTCAGGGGCTCTATTTGCTGAGGACCCTTAAGGTTACCAAGCCCTTGATAAAATTGAAACTGGGTCCTCAGCATGAAGTCTTTGAGTTCCTCGCGGACTCGGGCACTGAAAGATCAACTGTCCAAAGGTCACCATCTGGATGTGTTGAATCAAAAGATAAACTCCAAGTAATTGGTGCAAAAGGGGAACCTTTGAAGGTGCCCCTGATAAAGAATGTAACAATAGGAGCCCCAAATAAATTTTTACTGATTCTGGGAGCTGAGTATAACCTTTTGGGATGAGATCTGATGGTAGAACTGGGAATCAACTTGGAGGTAGATAAAGAGAAATTAAAAGTAAGATGATGCTATACTGAGGGCATTAAAACTATTAGAAAATAAAACTGGAACCATTCATACAGAGTCAAAATATGCCTTTGGGGTAGTACATACCTTCGGAAAATTCGGGAAGAAAGGGGCTTAATTAACACCCAGGAAAGGGATTAGTCCACAAAAAATTAATCCAAGAAGTTTTGAAGGCTTTAAGAGGTCCACTAAAGATAGCCGTAGTACATGTAAAAGGGCACCAAAAAGGATTAACCCATACTGTAAGAGGAAACAACCTCGCTGACGCAGAGGCAAAATGGGCTGCGTTACTAATGATCCAGGCCTTGGGAGAGGAAACTGAAAAATTGAAAGTAGACAACACTTTCACTTTCCAAGAATTGGATAAGCTAAAACAAATGGGAGCAATGGCTACTACCAGATGACAGGGAGACTCTTCCAAAGGGATTAACATGGGGAATATCGAACAAATCACATAATAAAACCCATTGGGGAACTCAAGCTTTAGTGGACCAATTTGAGACAAATTATGCTTGTATTGGAATATATGGTCTTGCTAAGAGGATCTTAGAAGAATGTTTAACCTGTCACAAAGTAAACAAACGACAACTTAGGGAAAGGATTCAAGGGGGTCATGAATTGGCTAAAAGACCCTTTGAGAAAGTACAGGTGGACTTTACCGAGTTACCTATTAGTCTTAGTTGATCACCTTATGCACTTTGTATAAGCCTTTCCAGTAGTAAGAGCTACTGCAAAGACAGTTATTAAAATTCTCTTGGAGGAAATTATTCCGAGATATGGAACTATCATGGTAATTGACTCGGGCCAGGGTCCACACTTCACCTCCAAAATAACAAAAGAAACAACTGAGTTGTTTGGTACAAAATGGGAATACCATACTCCATGGCATCCGCAGGGTTCTGGGAAAGTAGAAAGAACGAATGGGGAAATAAAGAACCACTTAACCAAACTTATGATCGAAACACAAATGAATTGGGTTAAATGTCTACCACTGGCATTGCTTTATATTAGAACTCAACCAAGGACAGATACTGGTATATCCCCCTTTGAAATGTTGTATGGGATGCCTTATGATTTTGGAATATTGGTAGCACGTCCGAAGGTGGAGGATAAAATTTTAACCGAATATGTTCTAGAACTTGCAAAAAGGGGACTGGCACTGAGAAAGAAGGGCTTGGTAGTACAAAGACCTCCCTTGAATATTTCTATACACCGAATCCAACCTGGAGACCAGGTACTAATTAAAACCTAGAAAGAAACTTCCCTAACACCCCATTGGGAAGGACCCTTTGTTGTTTTACTCACTACAGGTTCAGCAGTCCGGGCGGCTGAAAAGGGATGGACTCACACCAGTAGAGTCAAAGGACCTATCCCCCCCAGAAAAAGAGACAAAGATGAGAGAAAAGGCGATACTGGTAAATGAACTCCTCCGGGAGAGAAGTAGGAGATAATTTAAATCACTGGTTTCAAATACCACCTGAAATTAATTCTGCAAAGGGTACATTTTGCACCTTGGAGTGAAAGGAGGATACCCAACCAAACAGAGGGGTCCGGGTTATATAAGATATCCGGAACCCCTCAAGTCCTCCCCTTCTGTTGTAAAGTTGAAACGAGCATACCGGGAACACCCAAGACCGAGAACTTACATGAATTACCTTGTTGAAAACACCCTGCGTCTGGACACTTAAGTTGGGTTGTCTGTCAATGTTTTAACTGTAAAAAGAAATGGTCTTGTGTCTCATCCAAAAGACAGTCTCATTGTATGAAATGTCGTGATAATTCGATGCCTTTTAGAGAATCTCATGTGCAAGAAGAAATTTGTGTTTTGTGAGTGGGAGTTATTAATAGCGGTGTTTTGGGAATTCGATGAGGAAGATTAGTATTACATTTTGAGAGAGCCCATAAAGTTTACATGGAAGAAGGCTCAGCAACGAAAGAGGTGGAAATATATTTGAGCATATAGAGGATATAGCAGCCAAGTACTCCCCTGAAGACTACCTGCTGGGGCCGAGAGGATACTCACATCCCGTCGCTCTCTGCAAACGAGTAGACGAGGAAGGCAGAGAGGTACTAAGCCATGGGGGAAATGGAGGCTGGTATCCTATTAATGATATTAATTGCCACAACCTCAGGGAATTCACATCAACCTTACAGATGGATTATTCAGAGGTGGGATGATTCCAAAATTCTCAAAATCAATGTTACAGCTGGTGCCCCCTCTTTCAATGTAACCAACTGCGAACTGTTGAACTCTGCGTTAAGTTATGGGGGAAGCACACAACACAATGATTGTGATCCTTCCCGGCTATATTCTTGGGGGGCGACAAATCTCAAGGCCACCTATTGGTGTCCCAGTTTGAATCCTGGAAGAAGTTACTGTAATTACTCAAATCAGTATTATTGTCCATATTGGGGTTGTGAAACCATAACAACTGGTGGGTGGGGGGTCTCAACTAAAGATAAGTTTCTTAGTGTTACCTGGTTACCAGAAAATTGTCAGAGACCTACCTATAGCCATGATGGTGGCATAAGTGGACCTGGGAATTGCAAATCCTTAAGAATCTCCATAATGCAACCTCAGGATATCGGATGGATGAGTGGACGAACATGGGGAGTAAGATTGTGGGAACCTGGGACTGATAGAGGAGTACTAATACTTATCCAAAAACATGAAATCAAAACAAGACCACAAGCAGTGGAACCCAATCGGGTCATCCAGAAGTAGAAAGATAAAACAGAAAAACCAAAGGTAGCAGACTCCACAACTTCAGGAACCCCAGGGACAGACTTAACCCCTATGAATAAAGTGGATGAGACACCCAAGGATGATGAACCCTTATGGACCGTAATGCAGGCAGCATATCAAACTTTGTTAAGAAGAACCAGCTTGCTGTACCAGACACAGCAACATCCTGTGTGAGGAAAAGCTTAACCACAATGTTATCTTAGACAAACGTTAAACTGCAACCACCTTTGTTCCAAAATCGCCTGAAGCAAAAATAAAGGTAAGAGAAGTCACGGAGACGGAACCGACAATGGGTGTAACAAGAATGTTGAAACCAACACCTGAGAGGATAAAAAGGACTGCCTGACTTGCTCGAATTTGCGAGCCTTTGGTGGAGCTGTGACTCCCTGGCTGCCCAGCGCTGCTTTTGCTTTCCTACCTTAATAAATATCAGATAATTCCATATTGGGAATTGTTGTCTTAATTGACTTGTAACAGGGTGACACCAGTGCTGTACATACTTGAAAGCGCAGCCTCCAAAAAGGGAATAAGGGCTGAGGCTGAACTCACCCGCAGCGTTACCGAGAGTGGAGTGCTATGAAATGCCCTCGATAACACTGCTGAAGTGGAGTAAAAGCAGTGGGAGATGTGCACAAATGGGGTTTGGGGAAGCTCCTCTTGCTGGCTGAGCAACCTCCCCATTGACATGAGGTAGAAAAGCAGTTACTGAAGGCTTGCAGTTACTCGGGAAATGTAGATAAACATGTTTTCCCCAAAAGACCCCAACAGCTTTGTAGTTCAAATCTACCTTCTCTGGAGCTGTTACTCTGCCGTTCTGTTGCAGAAGGAGGCTGGGTGGGAATGTCTCCCTTGCATTGCAGCTCAGGGCTTGTGGCATGAGAGCGATGGGAAGAGAGAAGCTATTTCTTACGTAACCCACCAGGCACTGTCCCTGGCATAAGGTTTGCCTGTTCATCACATCCAGCCTCTCTTTTCCCTTGTACCTTGTCATTTTAAGGCATGGAATTGTTTGCCTACTAGACACAAGCTGGGGCCTAAAGGCTAAGCCACCTCTCTCCTTAGGTGATGCAGGAGCGGTGAGCTTGGTGCTGAGAATCCTGGAAAGATCAATGTCAAATGTCAATAAGCAAGAAGAAAGGTGTGCATATTTTAAGACCCCGGATTTCTCTTTAGATTAAGAAGGAATGATTTTAATGGGTTTATTAAGAATCAAGAAAGCATTCCCTGTAAGTCTTTTTTAAAGGAAACAAAGCAAGAACACAAGCACAAAAAAAATCCACAAATTCTATATGCTACTTTGTATTTGTGCATTTCAAAGCACCCCTCCAAAGATAGCAAGCGCCACAGTCCATTTACAGGCTGAAAAGCCAGAACACACACGGAATCTGAAAGATCTCAGGGTCAGCAGCCTACCTGTGGCAGCAAGGGGACATATCCTGAGACAAGCTCTGCTGGGCTGTACCACCACCATGTGGCATGAGTGTTACAGCATCAGTTACTGCTGGTACAATACAGCCAGCCTGGTGCAGTTATTAGTGTCTCCTGACCAAATTAATTTTCCATCACAAACAGGTAGGATGTATGCAGCATCCAAACCCATATCATCAATTATCATGAAATACATTTTCATTCCTTTGGTTAATGTCATTAGGGTAGTTTTTAGTTCACTAAGATAACATTAATGCATTCACTGCAACATGGTCAAATGACCTAAACATAAAAAACATTTTTTTAAAATCCTGGTTTACTATTATTTAATTTACTTCATTAAAGTAAACTATTATCAAGAATTAAATACAGAAGAGAAGCACAAAGAGTCCCCAAACACAGACAGTCTCAACATTCACATGCAGCATCCATAATAATTTAGAAATATTCAGTAAGTTTTCACAAGCATCCTGTTTCTGAGAACGACCACTGTAGAATTTCTCACTCCACAGTGGTCCAGAGTTCCTTTCCGAGCACAAATTTAGGAAATAAATTATTTTTATGAAATGCTCCACCATGAAAATGCAAGCAGAAATTACATTCTGATTGCCATAAGTGCCATCAATTATTTATTTCCTGTGCAATGGGTACAGAGGCAGCTGCTGTATTTTAAAAGCATCATGCAGACACCATGAAACATTTATTAAAGTGGCTGCACACTGCAGAGAGCTTGATTTAACCAGACTTTATTGTGCCCCTCACTGGAATGAAGAGTGGCAGTTAGATAGTCAGCACTTTTCATGGAAGCTTAAGCTCAT
This sequence comes from Nycticryphes semicollaris, assembly GCA_013400055.1. Lineage (NCBI taxonomy): Eukaryota > Metazoa > Chordata > Aves > Charadriiformes > Rostratulidae > Nycticryphes > Nycticryphes semicollaris. The sequence goes on along the minus strand of VXBJ01003175.1, from coordinate 1,087,752 downwards.
TCAGAGCCACTGAACACAACATTTGTACCCGGGCAATTAAACGAGTACGGCACTTTACACAGCACGACAGTATGGGAGCCTGAGAAAAAGACCACTTACAAATAAGAACCACGAACATGTTAGGAAAAATACAAAACCTCCAAAGAACAAACTACAGATAAAGAAAGAAGACAGGGCAAAACCACCGTCACCCAGCCAAGTTCTTAGCACATCCAGATTTTAACTCGACCACAAAAGTATTTTTGCACTTTTCTACTCGCAGTTTATTTTTCTGTGTGTTTTGTTTACAACTCTTACGGTAATTTCGCAAGTAGCAGGACCAAATTAGCTGGTATGTCCCGCTGATTTTCCTGTATCATTGGCACATCATTTAGTTTCTCTTTTGAGAGGTTATAAAATTTATTTAACCCCGGATTAGCAGATCTGAAGAGCAGACTCTTCCTGAGCTTACATCATTTATCCAAAGAGCAGGACAGGGTTCACACAAAGGTCTGTACCCCTTTGCTAGTACTTCTGCTCCTGACAACCACGTATAAGGAATTCCTAATTTAACTTTCCATCCTGAAGGGAAAAAGCTGTGGGGTACATGAGCACAAGCCTCTATATGACCAGAGAACACACAAGTGCTGCTTCAAGTCTTTCATCTTCAGTTTGGGCACCTTCACCACGTGTTTTTCTCCTTAAAGTCAATTCTTAGCACATGATACTTCCACAAGGAAAGAAACAGCATCTACTGCATCCGGGAAGAATAATTCTAAGAATCAAGATGAAAATACACTCTGCAGATGACACGTGCTCAGCACTGGAAGAATTTGCATCCCAGACAGTGAGATATTTTTGGTCTATCCAGAGAAGAGACTCCACAGTAGGCAATCTGCTGTGGTGCCACCTGGTGCCTTTTTAGAGCAAGGAAAAGAAAAATATGCTTTTGCCATCATTTTCAAACACACCCACAACTAAATCGCTATTTAAAATTAAGAGGTCCCAAGTAACCCATTAGGTTGAGGGTGGGCACAGCATAGTACTCTCATATCTGTTATTTTACCAATATATTAAAGGAAAATATAAAACCCTCATGTTCAAGACAGATTGTAAATACACAACCTCACATTGCGATCAACAATTGAAAGATAATAGGGCGAGGAGATGCATTTGGATGAGATGCCCTTTCATCCAGCTCAGTCCCTTCCTCGTTGTATTTGCACAGACAAGAACAAAAAAGGAAGAGGAATATCTGAGATTCCACCAGTTAAACTAAAGAAGCGACCATGAACAGAAAGAACTACATTTCTTTTTTAAGAGTTAAGTACCTACTGAAAGAGAGACATAGTGATTGCCTGGGGCAGGCAAATGACCAGCTGAAAAAGTGTGACTTTTTTTTTAAAAAAAAAAAAAAAGTCTTTTTCTCCGATGCCTGTACACCCTCCTTCCACTGGAGTGTGCTGTTTGTTTGCAATAGGAATATCAGCTCTAAGCGGGCTGGGGCTGCAGCAGCGATCTCCATCCCTCGGTACCCTGCCCGTTGCTGTGTGGATCTGCATTTCTCTAACAGGACCCTGTATTATAGATGTGGGCAGGGTTCCATCAGCTGCTCTCTTGGGAGGAGCCCACGCCAGCAGCACAAAGGCAGAAGCTGTTCATCTCCCATCAAACTTCCCCTGGGACTCAGCCTAGGTAGATCCCCTTGCTCTGAATTCAGCCAGCCTGGGGGCCAACAGAGCTGGTGACACCACCACGAATATAGACTTTCCTTTTTGTTTGCTTATTCAATAGCTTCATTCCTTAGCCATCATGCAGGTTAATTAAAATAGAAAGCAAAGAGGGCAATAGCAGCCTGCACGTTGATTGAGAACTATAAAGGAGCTCAAATTTGTTTCCTTTAAGAGGAGATTAAAATATATATATAAATAAATGGAAGAAACATCAATGGTGTTGCAAACAATCGGTGCATGAATAACTTTGTCTTCCCCAGCAACTATCAAGAGCCAAACCTCCAGTCAGGTAAACTGGTCTTGATTCAGTGAAGCCAGCACCGGTTTATGCCACTGCAGGCTTTGACCCTTTAGACCCAAATTCATAGTGCCTGCTCATGCAGAACACAGTCATTCTGTGGGAAATCAGTGGAAAGGAGTGAACTCTAAAATTGGATACCCAAACCTTTTATTCTGTCTTCATAGTATACACATTAATAGGAACTATTCTGTATAGTGGCACAGAACTTAAGGAAACACATTTAAGCTAAGAAGAAATTCTGTCACCAGTCCTCCTCGTTCTTTTACCTGTTTACTGGTGTAAAATCATCAACTCCTGGCAGGCATTAGAAATAAAAGTAACCATGATGATTAACTTGCAAAGTTTTGCTCCTGTGACTCAAGAGCCTCCTTTTANTGGATTCAAGCTTCAACAGCTGCTGCCAGAGCCTGGACACTTTCCACTTGCAAATTACTACATCACAAGACGGAACAAAAAAAGATCTTGCACAGTGGGGCAGAAAGATCTTTTGCTAGCTCTTCTCTTTGCTTATTTCCAGCGACAAATGGGAAAAGTAGTCAAGGAAGCCCAAGCCTTTAGACAAAAGGCTTGTTGCATTTTTGGTAAGGAAATGACACCACGGAGCAGCAATCCAATGAAGACGGAGACATCAATTTATCCCAACTCTGCAGTAAGGTCCTGTATCTACTCGTTAGCTTCGTTTTCCTATTGCAACCTCACTTTCCAGATCCCTCACAGCTAAGCCTTAATCTGGAGATTAAGAAGGGCTCCTAAAGCCACACTATCACATCCAAGAACCCCTACCTTCACTCCAAAACAGCAGCAATTTTGCTGGTCCTCACAGTTCTGAGGACAGGCAATGTAATGCCAACAAATGCCTGCCATGCTCAGGTGTGTCTCACAGGGCCGTGTACTCCCTGGGACTCCAAGGCTGTCCATGAGGAAGATGTTGAAAAACAGCTTAACTCACTTGCCTGGGGTGCACTGTGCACCCAGAGATTCACACCCCCACCGCCACCACCACTGAAGGGCAAGCAGGGAGCCTGGCCATCTCCTTGATGGCATAGCCAGGTCTGGGGCATCTCTGCTTCATACATAGCACAATGGGACAACAAGGGAGCTCCAGTCCCTTCAGGAGAGAACAACCACCCCTTTCCCCAGCAGGTGGTGGGAGGCATCACAGCCTGTGTGTAAGGGAAGACATAGTCGGTCTTGAACAACTTCAAATCAAGCTGACAAGACTTCAGCTTCTTCCTTGAAATTACCCAGTCGCATGCCACATGGCTATTAAACAAACTGACTACCATCAACTTTTACTACATCGTATATAATGCATGCATAATACAAACACAATCTACTGCCCTAGCCCACAGGAGGGGACAATTTGTTTCCGAGATGAAGTTTGCACACTAATAATGTCTGTCAGCAACTGCTGCTGCTGTCATAACGAGCACTTGCCTATTTTTATGTCTCTATTCCCTGCAACATTCTAGGAGCCTCACCGTGAACTAATGCTGCCATCCAATAAAACATTAAAAAAGGCATTAAGTACAGCACCACGCCAAAAGCTACTGCAATCACAAACACAAGTGTCTAAATGGCCCTGCTTAAGAGTCTGGAGCACACTAAGGAAAATATTTTTCTTGTTTACATCATGATGTCCTCCATACGTTCCTCACTGAAAGCCGAGGTTAATGAGGTCAGGAGCTGGTCACCAACACGTAGGGACAAAGACAAAATTTTCATTTTCATAGCAGTGTAAATAGTTAGGGGCTGCCCTAGTCCCAGGCACTGCTGTGGATCACACACATACCTCCCCCCACAGTCCCCATATGCAGTAGAAGGCACAAGCCTTTCTACTGCTGCGTTGTACTCCCAGAGCAGGGCAAGCAGGAGCTCTTAAATCTGCTGCTGCAAACTACCAGGGATAGTAGTGCCATTTGGATCCAAGCACCCTTCAAATCTACAACTGAATGAACAGGGATACAGAGATAACTTAAATTCACCCTATGTCATCCTCTGGGACATAAGAGCAGCCCCTATGCTGAGAACATTGATGAAGGAGGGAGGTGTTAACGAAGTGCAGATGCATGGGTGAAGCTGAGTGCACAGCTGACTTGGCACTGCCCACCCTCTGGCACAGAGACACTCCTGCAGCCAAATCAGAGCAAACCAAGCCCACCACTACACAGGGCTTTGTTAAGCCACAGTACGTGGACGTTCCTACTGACTGGCATCCAGCGCACACTGCCTCATGTCTACCTACCGGTTGCTACAGAACAAGCTTTTGCATCCCACAGGATGTTAAAGCTTTCGAGGAGCATTAACTGCCCACATACCCCAAGAGACAGCTCTTGGGAGCGCTGAACAAAAAGATGGCACAACTCAACCCAATCCCGACACCCCTGCAGCAGCCCCCACTGAGGACTCAAGGCTCCCCCGGCGCAAGGGGCTGCCCAGTGTTCAAAGTCATTTACCCAACCTCAAGGGGAACCTCCACCACTCGGCCAGACCAGCCTATGAGTCGGGAAGGGCTTGCCTGTGATTCTCAAGTCAATGTAGCTCTGAAACATGAAAGGCAAGGCCTGTGCCACAGCCGTTTCACACAATTAATGGCATGGCTGTGCTGGATAATCCCTGCTGCCATCTGTCAAATGGCAGAGGCCAGCAAGGCGGACAGTCTAGCATCGTCCTAAAACAGCGCAGTGGGTCTCTTGCAATCAGCTGTCATGGCCTTCCTGAGGTATGTGAAAATGGAATGATACTGTTCAACACCCAAAGAGATGATGGCTATAGCTTACTGACCAGGAACCTCACTGACTGAGTGTGAAGCACTACACCTTTTCAGCCTCTGAAAAATCCTGTTGTTTCCCCATGCAGTCTTAGCCCAAGCAGAAAGTCAGCTGCTGACAAAACAAATTTTTGAAGAGTTGTTTTAACTGTGTGCAGGAGATCAAGCAGTGAGAAACTGGGATATAGGAAGGACCTTCTCACCCATAACCTTGGCTCGCTGCAGTTCTGATTCTCTCCAAGCCTTGGGGCAGATACAGATATCAAATGTAAATAAAAGCACAGACAAGCTGGACAAAAAGCAGACAATGATTTAATTTTTTTGTTGTTTTGTTTCTTTTGTTTACTAGTTCTAGTTCTCTCTATAGATTAACCACCATGCAGGTTAAAGTAACAAGAACGGCAGCTGACAAAATACAGCCACCATCAAGTCCAACCGCAAAGCCAAAGCCTCAGCTGCATCCCTTAACTGGGGGCAGAGTATTCAACCAGAACTAAATGCCTCAACCTCAGCACTTTTTCTGTTTTTCCCAAAGCAAACATTGAAACAATATTCAAAGTCCCTAGTGTGGCTGAAGAGGTATGTTATTTTAGCAGATTGATAATTACCATTTTCTCTCTGCACTGATACATTATTGTAAACTTCAGAGATACACAAAAGGGAGAGATTTTCCCCAAGCCTATTATAAACACAAAAAACACTTATCACAGAATGCATTTTTTATTACAGATCATACTTGACAACAGCTCACAGTTATGTTTATGTTAAGATATCATCTCTTCAGAAAATACATTAAAATACACCATTCTCAAGCTAATCATTTGCAAGAGGAAAAAAACTCAAAAACCAAAATACAGAAAGCATCGCTACCTACTCAGAAACATCTATTAAAAGTCCTGAGGTCTAGTTATTTTAAGAACACAAAAATTATTTCTACGCTATTGCTAATAACCCTCTGACACTATGATATTTCTCTGTCTCCAGAGAGCTCCCACCCTCCCTGGAGTGACTGTCAGAAAAAGCATCTTCAGAGCTAAAAGTTCCTGTGTCGCAGATACATCAGGAGAACATCAGCCACCGAGTACCTGCCAAACATTTTCCATAAGAAACAGGGTGAATACATTGGATTCATTCAAAACACATTTACCTCAGAGTCCTGAAAATAAAACTAATACTAGAATTTTTAAGAAAGATGTGTAACTTGGCTGCTCACATTTCTTGTTGTTTGTTATTATTATTTATAATTAGACTATAAATGTTTGACAAACTATTTCTTTGCTTGACTATGGAGACTATGTTTGTTTAAATGATCAGGCTGCTTTTTTTGGAACTGGATTTAGCACACACAAAGGGAGGGAAATTCTCAGGTATCCTTGCTAAAACAGGGTGCAATTACTAAGGAGCAGTGTTAATAAACTAGAAAAAAAATTTAAAAATCATGCCTGTGGTTTAGATCCCCCTGGTCTAATATTTATTAGAACCTATAGATAGCTCTTGCTGTTAAAGAATATTCCTCTCAGGAGGGTGAGATGAGCTGGTCAAGAATGCAATACAGGAGAACCAAGGCAGGAGGTCAGGAAAAACTGGGAGAACTGCCATAGTCCAACAGAAGTGGCTACTGCCAGGTTCCTAAAGCAGACCCTGCATTTGGAAGTTGAAGCAGCAGAGCTTACAGGAGAAATATGGCCTTCTTCAAAGTTTGCTGGGACCTTCAAACTCTTTTTTTTTTTTGAGCCTTGGTTCCCTAAACTGCTTCTGCAAACAGTGCTACAGCAAGGCTCAGCAAGATGAGTGAGAACCTGCTGCAACAGCTCCAGGTCCCAAGGACTAATCCCTAAGCGATGGGGGTCAGGGAGCCATGTAGCCACAGCTCCTGCACAGCCGAACGCTTGGCTTATTTCAGTTTTCCCTGCACAAATAAAAGCAAAAGCCAGCACTGTGTAAGTAACACAGCTGCTAATGCCCGAAAGCAATAACCTAAGTCTGTAGAAAATGATACTTAAGAGCTGCCTGGATAGGAGAGCAAACCAGCAATGAGTGGCTTTGGCCCAGTTGCTTAAGAAAATAAGCTTTATACAATTGCACTGTCTCACCCCAGTTCTCTTGCCCCAGGCTGGCCCGTTTCAACTATATTTGAACAAGAAGTGACCCCTAAAATGATAATCAGTTCCCAAAATCAAGCCAGGCAGGTAGGTTGGAGTGAGGTGCTGTGTTAATGCCCCAACACAGGGCAAGGCATAGTCACTGGCAGGAATCAGAAAATCCACACAAAACCAGAAAGCTATGAACGCTCCAGTCATACAAAAAACTTAACTTTGAAGTTAGACACCACCCAGCCTAAACACGAGAGGCAAAAATGAGGTGAAACCAGGGTTCTGTGATTCTGTCTTCCACTCTGGGAACCACTTGCCTGGTTTCATACCGTGATAGGGTTTATGGAGGGATCAAACTGAACCAAGCTTGAACTCCAGCTCTACAGTGTCATCAGAAGTAAACGGAAAGTTTTCAAATTATTTTAGTTCAAAGGGTCTCTGCTTTCTATAAGTCTGGTGATATTGCAAAGCACAAGGTGAACGAGTACACAGTGCGACTGATTAAATCAGTGGTTAAAAATGTTAAAACATCAGGCTCCACATGATCTAGTCTATTGGCTTCACCTTTGCGTTCCAGCCGCTGCACAGTGGTGCTTCTCAGCATCCTGCCGTGGGAAGGAGCCAAATACCCTGAGCGCTGGGCTCCCAGGGGGAGACACATAGGACAGCGGCTGGAAAGAGGTCACCTGGACTATGAAGTGCAGCAGGGCTAGAACTCTCCCTGGCAAAAACTGTAGATGGCACCCAAAAGCTACGCGCTTTACTACAGCCAAGCAAAACCTCCCCCGGCAGCCTGTGCACATTTGCAAGGGTCACTTCTGCCAGCCTGATGTTGCTTTTCCAACAATTTGTATTTCTACCCAAATCTGGTAGCATTTAAATACCACACTAGAAAAAGGGCAGCAAGCCAGACACCAGCTGCTACATGGGTTTTTTTTTTATTTATTTACAACACTGTTATCCTGTTTTCCTGACAGGATATTTAATACGGAGGAGGGGGGTGGAGAAAAGGAAAAAAAGTCCAAATTGACACGAACTTCTACAGAGGGTGTGAAGAAACCACATAGCCGAGTGGATAATTGCTCTGCACAGCTTCTCTCTGGTAAATATTTGAAGACTATTTCCTCCAGCAGACAGAATATGCTAACAAGGAGCTCTCTAGTACTTATGCTCATCAGATCCTGAAAATAGATGTCACTTTTTTCTCCATATTATAAAAGTGGCAATATGTTTACTTCAGGAATGTACAGATTGCAGACTCTCACATTCATCTCTCAGTTGCGGGTGACAGGAAATTTGTTTCCCAACAAAGACACAACAGTTGAAGTGACACTTCTTGTCTTGTTTTACGTAATTACCGCTGTAATAACTTGGTCAGCTAGATCACACTCAAATAAACTTCTTCCTGTAAATACTACCTTTGCCACAGAACTCAAATTTAATACTAAGTTCCAACTGGAACAACTCCATTAGGAACATTGTGATGAGACACATCAAGAAGCTGTTGGTGCCTTGCCCCATACTCAGTTCTGTTTTGCACAAGTAACTGCATTCACAGCACCAGCCTGGGAAAAGGGATTCCTGGGTCCCAGACCCTACTGCAAGGGATTTTTACTTCATACAAAAGCACATTTAGTTACTAAGAACATGCAGAGAACGTGGCCTCCCATCTGCTTGTCTAACAATTTGGCTTTTAGCTTTTCTGAAAAGTAAAAGAGGACTCAAAAGGCACTCAAAAGTACATCTCATTGCACTTGTTTCTCTCCACCTTAAATGCATGCCATCAAACGCCTGCAATATTTGGTTACCTCCCTTTCCACACGTTTCACTTTATTTCTGTCATTTATTCTATATGTGCCCACAGCAAAACTTTTTATTCTGCAGCAAAGGGGGATTTCCTTTTGCAAGAAGAAAAATTTTCCGTCATTATATTTGGCAAGTAAAATACAAAAATTACATGTTTATCCCAGCCTGAAACAATTCCCCATTTGCCAACCCTGGGTACAGCTGTGAAACCGAAAAGCCTTTCCATAGCACTAATCATGACATCTCCAAACTCATGGTGGAGTTGGAACCAAAACCAGAAGCACATCCCAGAGTTAATGCAGTGAGGAACATTAACGTGAATTATTTTGTTTACTTAAGCCCTGTTTTCCCTTAAGAGCTCATGATTTTGGTAATCCACAAACTCTGATGCAATATCCTTTTCTCTTATGTTCATGTGTTTGTCAGAAAGAGTTAATAGGATACAAGGAGGTTGGAAATTTGGCCTAAGAACTCTTCAGCAATGCTCAGGATAGACTCTTCAGTTAGAAAAGATACCAGATGAAGATGGAAAAGTTAGACTTGCCCCCTTTTAAACTGCTATTTCCCTTGTACTTTTTCCTTGAGAGCCATTAATTTTACAAACCATGCTTTGTCTTGAGCTGAAAATGATGAACTTCACAACCAAGCACCCACTTGTTTTGGGAATAAGAAGGCAACAGAAGCCACAAGACCATGATCTGTTCCTATTGTGCTCTCAGTAAAGGTGCAGCACCTAACTTGGAAGCACGTTCCAGGGTGATGACTGCCTGGCTGTCAGCATAGCCAAAGCCTCAGGGCATCGTGCCCTGGGAATCCCACACAGAAGTGCCCTCAGGTTTTCTCCCCCCTCTCCCAAGAGCTGACAAAATTTTGCATGCATTTTGAAGCCACGGATAATATCCTTGAGCAACGCACATACCGATTATACCAGCACCACAGCTAAATCACACCCAACTTAGTGATACAACAACACAGGCAGTCCTTGCTGGATGCAGATGGCACAGAGACAGAACTCCAAAATCCACACTTAATCCAAAGTCCCTGGGAAACACTAAAAGAAAACTATACAGAGCACCTCTGCAGTATTTGAAGAGCAGGATGCTCACCTGACATTCCTCCTGCACACATTGCCTACCTGTTTTCATGCATCTGAAAGGGGCCTTTTACATCAGCCGGTGCAAGAAACAACAGGAGAGAAAAGCAGCATGTGGTATCTACCCCTGCAACCCCAAAGCTTCCAAAGGGCCTGCATGCAGATGAAAATATTCATTTTCTGTTAAGACATATAATTTCATTCTGAACGTCAGACGAAAATCAGCCACCAGGACAAATTCAGACTCCTCTGGAAAAAGTGCTACATCCTGCCCCATGACTTTCAGAGTGCTGGGTTCACAGCTGATGCTTAACAAGAACAGATAAACAAATATGTTAGTGTAAATGCAAACAGAAAGAAAGTTGTCTTAGTCCTATACAATGACTAGGCTGTCAGATGCACGTGGGTAGGCCAAATATGATCTGAAATCAGATAAAACCCTGAATCTACCAAAAAAAAAAAAAAACCAAACCAAAAACCTTCTAAAGGAAGACAAACCAGTATTTAGTTTTCTAACAGGAGAGAAAAGCTTTATGCACAGTAGAACATCTCCCACTGCTCTCAGAGTGACAGCTAAGAGGAATGACAGAGGGATCTGCATCCTTGGTGAGGGCCCAAGGAATGACAAGGGGATTAGACAAGGAACTACGAAGGACCTGGTGTAGGCGTGACTGTGGCAAGTACTAAATCACTCTCGGGGACGCTTGTTGCTGCAGAACTGCCTGAACAGCAAACACAGGGCATCACTCGGGGGCTTTGTCCCTACCACTCTCACTCATGTGGGCCTCCTTCTGCTACTGTGCCTTCTCCGTTAGAACATGGAAGCTGCCAGTATCATATTTGAGTCACAAGCTCTTTTTATCCTGTGGGCATTAACTCAACTTTAAAGAAAGCAATAGTGATGAAAAGGCATAAAGTTTTGTGTGACCTGAAAGAAGAGAGCAAAGCTAATTGATCCCTCACTGTTTCTGCTCTCACTACCTAAAAGTTATTTTGATGGCTTTCCACAAGACAGTATTTCAGCAAGCAGTACAGACAGATAAATGTTATCATAAGTCTTATCACCAAAGGACAAATCAACCCTGGAACAGAATTTCCTCAGGAAATAGATTACGGGTATGAGTTTTAAGAAATATGACTGCTTTCAGCTCCTACTTTCCCTGATTTCCAGGACAGCAGGATTCGACCCGCCAGACTTTACAAGTTTTGCTAGTCAGGAGAAAGAATGAAAGCAGCAACAGCCATTTGAAAGAACATAAAATGCAAAGAAAGTGCTAGGATCTGCAGAACTATTTCTATATAGCATCTGGCTCCCTTTGCAAAAAGTTTGACATTAAGTCTGCAGCTGGATAATATTTCAGTTTATTGCTCTGAGCAAAGCCTCACATGAAGCTCTTTGGAAAAGGCAACTATTAATTAGCCCTAATGAGGATACAATTTGCTTTCAGCAGGCTTACTTTATTGAAAACAGCGGAAACAATTGAGCTGAACAATAAAACAAGCTGCAATTAGAAGCTGAATGTCCACTGGCCCTAGAGCAACATGCACAGCTGATGGGTACTGACAAATTCATCTACACCTCCCCTATTAAACTTTGGCCAGGTTGTAGAGCACGGGAGATGTATGGTATCTATCCTATCAGGCATGAACTCCTCAACTGAAAGTTGATAGGGGAAAAAAACTAAACACTAAATTTATTTATTTTTTTTTCTCTATTAAGAGCCAAGACACATCTGGAAACTGCAGCAGCAGATCTGAGGGGGAATCATGAGACTGTTGCCTCTTCGACATCCCCTGCCACTCTGAGAAGTCACAATTATTTCTAAATGCTGAACTCGGTGCTGTGTGCAGACAGGTACTGGATAAGATGAGCTACTGTTATGCACACAAATGCAGATTCCTGAACTTGTTGAAGACCATGTTGAAAAGAAGTAGGAAAGTGGTACAGGGGAATGCTTTAGATGGCTGGTCATGATCAGTAAGCCAAAAAGGCCCCAAAGAATATTAGGTCTTATGAACAAGCTGACATTGATTTTTCCAGATGTCTGGTTGTCTGTCTTCAGGTACCTTTCCTCATTGCCACAGAAGGTGGCATCAAACAAGAACTGCCTTAGGGGAGCAGGGACACAGGTGATCCCCAGCAGTGCGTGGGCAACTTAATGCTCCCTTTTCCTGGGACTCAAACCCAGTAAGTGAAAGGATATCTAATCCTTCTCCCTATACTCATCTGGCTTATTCGGCCTCTGTCCATCCTTTGTATCCCCAGCTGGTCCTATTTGCATCTGGAAAGGCAGAAGAGACACTAACAGAAAAACAGCTTGACAGGTGTCATCAAGGCGATAATCTCATGCAATGGAGTTGTATAGGAAACCTTAAAATAATTTTGAAGAAATCCAATTCCAGCCATTTCCACGTGTTTTTTCCTCTGTAATCCTTATGTTGCTCCACCAAATGTTATTTATTTCCAGTAGAAGTTAATCCATCAAATGAATAAAAAAAGAGGTTTTTTTCAGTATCTCTTGACCTTAGATCATGACCACACCGAGTTGAACACAACCGCAATTTAAATTCTTTTCCAAATGCTTTTATGCAGCAAGAATTTTTCTAACACTCATTGGCTGAACCTTGGTTATTTGTGGTACTCTGTGTGCTTGGGGAATACTTTAAGAACTATAGTCAATCTAACTTCTCCATGCAATCAATATTAAGATTTTTAAATAGCTCCTAACGTACCAAAGTGACCTTATACAATCCAAAAACGGAACCGAAATGGGACAAAAATTATCAGGAGTTAACAAAGATAAGAAGCTGTATATACAGCTGTACATGCTCATTTCAGTGAATAAGAAATGTTACACATCATAAAACAAGCAATACTGAAGAAAATAAGTGTAAGTTTCCTTAGTATCAGTGAACTGATGTTTTCCTGTAATCCTTGTCATTCAGAAATATATGAAGGGTGTAGTTATCAGAAGCCAAAAGAGCCAAGGCTTGACCAGTCCCTCAGAGTTCAGTTACAAGGATACCCTTGACCTAGTCCAGTCCATCCAAAGCCAGTCTTCCCTCCATATCACAACCTACTGCTTGCCTGCTCTTCATCTAGAGATCACAGAACCAAGGTGATAAATGCTGAACTGTACTAAAAATTAACGCTGCAATAAAATGGGTAACTGGAAAAAATCCCTGATGTGCAATGTGCTCATGGGAACTTTTCCAGTGCAGAGGAATGGCAGGAAAACACTACATTCCTGTTGTTTCATCCAAGGGCAATCTCATCCAATGCACTTGGCTGCTTATATACTTGGCATCAGATTGTAGAACTGGGTGAAGAATGAACTTTGAAGGAGAGGGCACCAAAATGGGCTTAGGTGCAAAGCTCCCAGAAGACAAAAGGGCCACTGGGTCCTACCACAATCCTTTGCTTTTTGCTGTTTGACTTCTCCAACCTTCAGGCCCATAAAGTCCAGTTTGTCCACATTTAATGCCCTTCATTCTTTAAGGTGTTTGTCATTAAGAAATAGAGTATTTTTTTTAAATGCATCAAAACCCAACAAAATCGCCTCTTCTCATCTGTTGTACAAAAGCTATTTGACTTGGTGCAGAATGAAAAACTAATCAGTATATTTAATCTGTGCACCCTACTTTCAGAATGGCTTTGCCTCTGTTTTCATACATCCTTTATTGTATAGAAGCAGTGAAAAATCCCACCAGTTTACGAGTTTTGAAAACTCAAGGCACTCTCTAAGGAAAAGTATTAGTGCATGAAATTAAACTACACATAGAATTGTTCCACTTGAAATATTTGAGCATGACTTATTTTATTTGTGATAATGCAGTTTCTTCAGATTTGCGGTATAATAGATAGTGGCCAAAGAACAAGAGGCATGAAAACTGATTGCCTAAGATTACTGACATTTCCCATGCACTCAAACCGAAATCCTGCTTTCAAATACTTTCCAAAATTATTTGTTCACAGTGTAACTACCTTTCTTCAATAACCACTCTCCAACGGAGCTAACTGAATATTAACCACTTACAAATTTTGGATGCGGTATTCAACGGACATAATCTGAAGTTTGTTCCAGTGAGTTCACTGCATCTATTTAAAGCAGCAGAGCCCAGTCTTCTCTTTCTGAACCCCAAATGCAGCAACATTTCAAATGCAACTTTTTCATAAGTGACCACAGATTACACCGATGTGAATCTAGGACATGTCTGTATTGTAAAGATACGCTACTACACTTCTGTCTTAACATCTGGGGTGACAGCTTAGCAGAATTAATTTAAAAGGAAAATAAAAAGTCTTCTAAATGAAGAATAGTTAAGACAGAGTAGCCATACTTGGTACCTAGCCATAGACTAAACGCAGTATTTGAGCATTATGGTCCCCCATTTTGTACCAAATACCATTTTATCACTGCAACTTAAGTCACGACTAAATGTTTTTCTCTCTCTCTTCCTCCCCTCAGAATGCTGCCTTCTGGTGATGGATATATTACATATTCATACTCTTTTCTAGCAAACTTCAGCTGACAAGAACCCTGAAAGGCACTTTGTCGCTATACTTAAAAGGTCAAAAACCTCTACACAAGGCTAAATTCCTCCTCTCTCATCACTTTCAGACTAAGCTGCTTCATTCTGTGAAAAGGAGCTTTTGGGCAATGCAGAAATGCAGTGCCAGGTGTATCTGATCAGGTGCCAATGCCACAGATTTTCTGACCACACACTTAAAGCAGTTTTTGAAAGATACAAATTTTGTAATTTTGAAGATGCAATATTTGGTTTCTTCTTTTGACACAGGATTCTTTCACATAACTATAGAAAGTTCTACTTGTCGTGTCAAATAAATTATTCAATGAGTCTTTGTCTTACAACATATTTTGAACTGGTGCATACTGAAAAGCATATGGTATCTCTCCATATGCTGATTACATCTCTCCTATGTTTTTCAACCAGGAGGGTAATGCTTCCTTACACGGTTTGCCCACCCAACAGTAAGAACTGTTGGAAGTGATGCTCTGAAGCAAAAAAATTCTGAAGTCCAAGCTCGAATTGCAGACCTGTTGCTAGGACATCAGAATAGAACAGTAATTTATTCTCTTTGCATTTCAACTCCGGTAGCAAATCTAATAATACTTTCATTGTCCCAGCTCATCTTTTAAGATTTAATTTCTGAAAAGTTTAGAACATCCAATATGTCACAGTTCCTCACAGTGAGGCCACAATAATAAAAGCATCAATGGGTGGTATATAGAGCTCAATTGCTGTACACAGCAGCCGAGAAGCAGGTTAATTACCTAATACAAAATCTAGGGCTCCTGCACCAGTTTCAACAGGCACAAGAAAAGGTACAGTGCATTCCCAAGCAGCCTGAGTAAGTCAGCAGCACAACAGCGCACGCCCTCATCCTCCACAGTTCTAACACGGCATCAGGAGCTTTAGTAAATGGTTCAGTGGCTAATTCACTTGAACTCTTGCCCAAAACCAGCTTCTTATTCACTGCCCTGAGTTCCACACAACTGCCAGGTACCTGTTAGCAGGTACTTCAAAGCAGTACAGTACTATGCCAAATGCATGCTCTCACTCCATTCGTTTTGCAAGTTTAGCCACATTAGATTGACTCTGAAAATACTGAAGACAAGTTTTACTATTTAAGATAACGTCTCCGTAAAGATACACTTTAAGACTACAGCAATAGAGACGTACAGAACACACTGAAGAATTTTTCTGTAACTGTTAAGTGATGTTGAATAGCATGGTAGCTGAATATTCAGAAAAGAAAACTCTTAAATAAAATACATGTGATATCTCACTCTGGAGTGGTACTCTCAACATAAAATGTCATCCATAGTTACCTATGTTAATGAAAATTAGCAATCATCAGTCAAGGACATCCATTCAAAGCTTAAAAGTAGGTCTGTGTGAATACATTACAGCCCAAACTAGTTCTTCTGGAAAAAAAATGTGAACTTATGATTGAAGTGCTTACTTCCCATACTAGACACAATATAACCTGGGGAGAAAAAAAGAAAGAGAAATCAAAAGTCCAAAAATTATGTCAATTGTACATTTAGCAAGTTCCACAGCCTTTAACAAGTCCTTTACCAAACTCAGTACCTCACACAGGGTAAAACATAAATCTTCATTTGAAGGGAAGAGACTGCTCCTGAAAGCAGAGAGGAACCTGACTGCAATCCCTTCTACGCAATCACAGGCTTCTAGCCTTGTATCTGCAAGCCTCTCACTACAGCAGAACATAGACTACCCAATGCCTTGGAGAGAGGAGGGATTTCCATTTGTAGCTGTCCCAGCTCTCAAAGTGTACAGATCTACCAGGTGCCAGAACAGACCAAAGCATTCCTAACCAAATTTCTCCTAACAGGCTTTTCATACAAGTAGAATTCATCGAAGGAAACTAACATCACGCAAGCTTCCCACTCCAGAATTTGCTTGCTGACTTTCAGATAAAACACTTAGGTGCATTCATAGAATGGAGCCCTCACAGCAGATGAGGCTCTTGACAAGGGCTGTGAGAAATAAGCACACTGGACACTTTGCAAGTTCCTGAACGTGATTCAAGAGTCACCGTCCAGCTGAGCTCTCAAACACAATTGCTCCAGTCAACTAACATTTCTTCACAGCAAACACTTTGCAAACAGCACTGCAAATTCAACATGTTCTTCCCTGGTGGAACAGCCTGAGCCTTGCCTTTTGTTAGAGCTGCACCTCCTTGTTTTTGTTCCATCCTTTCCAGGACAATATCAGCCCAGTTTTGGAAATACAATGTATTTGAATTGTCTGTTCACTGCTTTTACATTGGGGTTGACAAGGAAAATTAAGGAAAAGGCTCTGCTTTCCTCCGCATAAGTTGCACAGAACCACCATCAAAGCATCTGAGTACATTTTGCTAAGAGAAGCCCACTTTGAAGGCTAAGTCCTGCTGTGCTTGTTTAAGTCTCAGGCCTGGGAACCAGGGGCTGTTCCTATCAGACTGCCCCGGCTATGTCTCTGTATACACGACTGTACTGCAAGCAGGCAGCTGGGCTGGGAATCTCTCCCCAGGTGGAGTCACCTTGGGCATAGATGGCATCAGCTCTAACGGTGCTGGCTGCTTTCACATTGCAGCCTTTCAAGGATAATAGAAAAGAGCATGTATTTGGATGATGCTCATCCAAATTACAAGCTGAACAGGACTGCTGGCATGTTGCAGCCATGTGTTTTATAGTTGCTTGTTTCCTCATTTATCATAGTTTTTCAGAAAGATAAAATTTACTAATTTATTAATTAAAGGATTCCTGTAATTGCTTCCCCATGAACAAGCTTATTTTCTCATGTACCTACAGAGACCTTGAATATAAAAAAAAAAAGCTTATGCTTTGCTGAAGTAGCTAAAAGCGGAAGAAAATTTATATTTCTCCACTTGACATGCAAGACACCAGGAAGATTCACTGACCTCATGTGGCCTCTTGGTGCAAAAAAAAAGAAAAAAATTGGGGGGGTGGGGGCAGAAGAATCTAGGGCACAAAGTCCCTGAATAAGGAAGACTTGAATTTGGCTCCTCCCCAACCCTTCCTGGTCTCCTTGTGTCCTTTGTCACCCATCCGTAGAAAAGGCTTTACCATCGGTATCTCCTTGGTAAAGCACTCTGGAATAACCAGTGAAGCCTGATGAGAGTTACTACTGCAAATCATTTTCCACCACTCTGACCTGCAACTGTCGTAAGACAGAACACCACAACTAAAGTTAACTGAGGTTTTTATACATTTTTTTCTGCACCCTCCCTTCCTCTAAAAGACTCAAGTTTGAAGACCCCTGCATTCAGTGCAGAATTTTAGCCAAAGCAAAACCAGACAGTTCCAGAAGAGGCTGAGCCTGTTAGCAGGCTGCAGATGACGGGTACCATGCTGCAGCAGCGCTCTTGCAAAAAAAAAGTCCTCCTGTGCCCCCTCTCCTGTGTAGCAAGTAAACAAGACAAACACCACTGTCACCTTCCAGGAATGCAGGGAGAATTTAGGACTGATCTTCCTTCACGTACCATCCTCCCACAGGACGACTTATTACAACCAGCTCTTCCATTTACAGATTTTGTTAAAAAACCAAAACCACAAACCAAAACACACACAGAACCTCACAAAATAACCCCAAAGCAGGATTTTGATTATTCTTTTACTGAAGAGTGTGTTATCAAGCAAAATACACTGCCTTCCCAGTTGTTGGACTGGACAGGCAAGTCTTATTTATGTTCCCCTGCCTGGCTCTGAGAGCACATCCCAGCCCTCACCCGCAGTTCCCCCAGCATCAGAGCCATTTCAGAACCAGCAGCACTTCCCTCAGCTCAGTTGTGGCGAGGCACAAGTTCCAATGAAAAATGCTGCTCCAGAACAAGCTAATGCTAGAAAAAGGCTAAAACCCACCCCATCTCTTCTTGCTGTGCATCCTATGGAGACAATGAGTTTTATTGGACGAGCCAATATTGTTTGGAGAAAATCCACTCACACGTACCTTGGCACCAGCCCATCTTCAGGTGCCACAGTGCCACCTGGCATGGGGCATTTGCTTCCATGCATTAAATATAACACACCAGAATGAGAGATGGGAACAAAAGGTCCATGCCCAAGAAGGCTGTGAATGCAGTGCCAAGAGGTTTATTGGAGCAACCTTTACTCTGTGTTAGCCTCCAAGATGACAGTGAGGGAAACTCGGGGGAGAGGACAGGACCACAGTAAAAGCTTTGCCAATTCCTCAAAGACTCGCATCACCAAAGCCAGTGTAACTGCATCTCTTCCACTAAGCATTCTCCCTGGTACACCTATCATGCTATGCATGCATCTTCTGCTACAAACACACACAGTTATATAGGACAATACAAATCTAATTAATAAAAACAGGCTAGAGAGCTTAAACATGAAATTAAATATGCTAAAGCGATCCTCTTTTGATGTTTCTGCTCAGAGGCATTGATCTGCCTGCTTTTAATACAAGTAACACTGCTGCATGCAAAGGCACGTGATTTGATGACATTTTAAAAGAAAAATATTTGAGGTGGAGAACAAAGGTGATCTTTACATGTTTTAGGAGCAAAGAAAGAAATGTAAATAAGCAATGATAACATTTGCAAATAAGGTCTTACATAGTGACTTAAAACTGTAACTGAGCAATAGTTTGCCTTATTTCTGTAAAACTAAAAAAACCCCAAACCTGTCCCTTTCAAGTACCATTTGAGATTTACTGTTTTAAGCTGCTACTCTTTTTTTTTTTTAATATGCTAAAGCCAAGTTTATTAAAAGTACGTGAGCACATAGAAGGTTTTTACTGCCTTTACTGTCTGGTGAAGAAATATTAATGTCTGAGTGAGTCATAAATACATCCCCATACAGCAAACCCACAGAAACCATTTACAGCATCCTCTTTTGTGCATAATTCTCAACACATGCAAACTTTGCCCCTTCAGTTATATTTACTCTTCATCAGTTACTTGGTTTCACATCAACAAAGAAGTCCATTTAAAAATTTCTAAGAGAAATTTCAATAGAAGCTTTGAGCCCAGGCAACAAACTCTCAGGACGGGGAAATACACCAAAATCCAAGATTAAAAATGCTTCTGTTTTAAAACTCGTTTCAGGGTTAATTGCACCTACTTGCATCCAAACAGCAAGACTTACTGATTTCTTAACATTTCCCTGCTGTTCACACTTAGCTTGACTTTCAGTTGCCATGTGCAGTGCAATGCCATCGTACCAAAATGTCATCTGAAGCGCTTGAAGTAAAAGTGATTTATCTTAGTGCAGTATAAACATTGTCAGTCACAATTATGCTTCCATTCACCCCTCCCATTTTTATTCAAAGTATCTTTTTATTCATTCTACCATCAATTACTCTGTGCATGCTTAAGCAGTGACAAAGTGGTTTAAAGTATCTGAAATAAAAAAACCAAAACTAATTTAGCTTACAGTATATTACCACTCTGATATAATAGTAAAACTTAAGTACTTCCTTTTCAAAGGATGGACATACTGTTTTAAAAGAGGCTGAAACAGAGAATGGCACACACTAATAAGATTAAAATTAAGTTATAATTGAGTAAATATTTATGAGACTTGCTGCTCATCAATTATGGACATCAGAGCTTCAGAGCAACACAGCTTAATGGAGGTTTGTCCTCACAAAGTGACAACAGGCCTTTAGCTGAGGAACGAGCACCTACTCCAAAAAGAGGGTGAAAAAAAAACAAACCACAATGTGCTGATTTTTTTCCCCATTGTGAGACCAATCAGCAAAATACAAGCTCAATTCTTCAGCACATGTTTTTACCTTCAGCAGTTGGTTTTAGAAGCAGAGTAAATCTATTTATTTTACATTTGACTTCCTATTTCCTTGCACCAATATGAAATGCTATTTGTAAATATTAAAAATTCATACAGAAAAAGCAATCACTATAAAAATTGTATTAAGCATGAAAGCATTAATTCAAGATGTTAGTCACTCAGCAAGAGAACACTAGCTGCCACATCTCTGTCTCCTTTTCAATTCTTTTAAATGGGCAAAGAACCCATAACACAAAAGTGAAAGATGGCCGATTTGTTGAAATTAAAATGAAGTACATGGAGAAAAAAAATCCTTACTTCTGAAGCCCTGTCTGTTTTAAACCAATCCCACTGAAAGTAAATACCATCATCTACTCCATATAGGCACAGGCTTACCCTGGTCCCTGTGCCTTACATCAGGCTGCCCAAACCCCGGGGTGGTCCTTGGCAGCGGAGCTGGGCATCGCTCCAAAGGACAGCAAAAGACAACGGCAGACTCTGCTGCAGCATCCCCTGGGTATAAATAGTCTCAGATTAGAGACACTTGGCATTTGCAGAGTGGATGGGCTGGGTGGTTTTCTGCTTTATAACCAGTGTTCTATTAACTCATTTTATTGGTGTTTGCACCAGCCTACATCTGTGCATTTCTCACTGAATATGGCAGGCCAGCTCAAACAGGCGCAGGATGGTGAAATGGTTCAAACTCATCCCCAGCTTTCCACTGAATATCAAGCATTTGTGGCAACCCACAGTAAAGCTTCTGACCTGCAAAGGAAGACCTGTAATTTCAGATCATATACTCCTAGTGCCTGTACATCTCACAGTAGAATTCCAGGGTATTTCACCAATAGGGATTTCCTAAAGGAGAAGTGGAAGGGTTGTTTGCTAAACGAGCTAAGGAGAAAACTGATACAAGACATACCAGACTCAGTTTGTCCGTCATGTCCCAAAAAATAAACACATGCACAATTTTTGTTCCCAAATCAATACTGTGTGCTGAAGAGTCTCTGATCCAAGCACATAAACCCAGGCGGCAGCTGGAATAAAATGTCTTTTCCTTTCTATGGAAATGAACTGTGCTACCAGAAAGCCTGGTTTTGGAGCAGAAGGACTAGGTTATCATTTGACAGGGTCTGAACAAGAAGTGGTTTTATTAGACTTTTAGATGATCCATGTGCAAATATTCTGCAANCACAAAACCCAAACATATTCATGACTTGCCTCTTCCAAACCACGGGTGGAGAAACAATTTTGGTTTTATTCCCTGCCAAGACACTCAGCTGAAAAACACTATTTGTGTTTTCACACACTTAGCTGGTGCTGTTGCACTGTTGACTACATTGTCGAGGCTGTTGTGCCCGTTACCACATTCCTGTTAACAGATGGACAACCATCTTCAGCCTCACCTGGTGGAAGAGGGGAGATCTCAGCTGGGAGTATCTGCTGTTACATGCTGTGCAGGGCTTTAATCCTGATCACCACTGCAACGTTGAAACTGCAGAGACATTCCACTAAAGACAAGAACTTTTCATTAAAGGGCAGACATAAGCTGTAGCAAGAATTTTCTTCCCTAGTTGATTTTAAGGCAGAGGTCCAATATTCATATTTCCTTCTTGTACAACACAGAAGGGCATGCATAGAAATTAAAACCAGATTATAAAAAAGGAAAGTTTTCCATAAGAACACCACAATGAAATACTACTTTTTGCTGAAGATGGTATAAACCAGTCAGAAACAAGACCAGGGTTGTTCTTTCATTCTTTTATGACTTTTGAAGGCAGGTGTATGTTGAATTTTTGTTTTTATTTCATAACCTTAATTTTTAATAATAGCACATTTAATATTGCTTAAGTTTAGCAAGATATAAAGAATTTGAAATTGATCCTGCCAAAAGTTTAGGAATAAGAAAATTAATGTACAGCAAACAAATGTACTTGGATGTCCACATGCGTAGTAGAATACTAATACAGGAAAAAAGTTAGAAATAAAACTATAAGTTTTTTTTTTTCTTTAACTATCTTTGTGAAGGACTCTCCTTGCTTGAAGGAGTCTTGGGAAACTCCTAAGCAAGCTTGTAATCCTCTCAATATTATCTCTCCTGCGTGCAGGTGGCAAAGGGACACTCATCCTTCACCAACTCTACTCAGGGAGGTACTAAAAAAAACCAGCACTGCCCCATTACCACATTGGCCACAATTTTATTTCCTGACTACAAAGCCCTGAAACTCCATGGAGCTGAGCCATTTGGGCTCAGTGCCCCACTGAGGCAGCTGCACTGGGTTGGTTGGAAAGCAAAACAAACTCTAACTAGGGCAGATTTTTTTATTTGCGTACCACATCTTGACTGCCGATCACATTACAGTCACGAAGGGCTCCTGGTTCCTTAAAAATAAAGAATTATATGCTCAAATAGCATGACTTATGTCAAGTAGGATCAGTCGTGTTCAACTCCCAAACAAGGAAAATGGAGTCCACAGCATGCAGCAAAACTGCTCTGTGAGATGATGCATCACTGTCTGCATGAGCCCACTGATCACCCTCTCTCCTCTGTGCAACTGGACTCCTTCCTTTTCCTTCTTCTTCCCATCCCTACTGAGATCTGATAATTATGTTTGCTTTCTAATGACTCATTTGTTGACTTCTCTTTCCATTTGCTTTACAATGACAGTGAAATAAACCTAGATGTGTTTTCACAGACATACTTAGAAATACTGACATACACTTCACAAGATCTATTTTTGCTTCTTTTGCTCCTCAATAAACAAACTATTCTTAGAAATAAAGGGACAATGTAATTAGGCTAATTTTAGAGATGCTGGCTATCTGGCTATTTTCTTGAAAAATCTTTCTCAAGTAATACAGATGGTTAAAATAACAGCAATTAAGACTGTGTGAATCAAATCATACAAAGTTCAACCTTAAAAACAAGCAAATCGAAAAATATTACCTTAAACAATCCGATTATAGAAGAAAGCATTGTCTGCACAATTCAGAAGCTGACCTAGTTTCAAGTTTCAAAAGCTGTATATTTTGCAAGTTCAAGAGAGCAGTGATCCATATTTTAACTACAAGAAACTGTGTAGGTATCTCCCCTTCATGATGAGGTTTGTTTGAAATACTTTCCTTGTCAGAGTCTGCACAAAGATCCCCAAGATTTGAGAGGGCGACAGTTTCTGCATCTCATTTGTCTTGAAATGACCTGGTGTTTTCACAGTATAATTTGTACCTGTCCTTACATACAGCTATGCTCAATGAAAAAAACACCACAAAAAAAAGTCCACATTGCAGGGATTAAAGAAATAACAACTTGACATAAGTGTTACATGGAGCAGCGTGCTTAGGGAGGCTCAGGCTCAGAATAACGTGATAAAAGAACATCTCCTGGGGGAAACATGAATAGCGTAAAATGGAAAACAAGAACAAAACAAACTAAACTACTGTGGGATCTACTGAGCATGGCAGATGTTTACATGCCTAAGACTGATTTTCTGTCATTGGTATCCATTAGCACTCTGCTCTTTGAGGATGGTACGTGCAGGAAAACACAATCATCAATAAAGCGAGGCAGTGTTTGCTGGTTTAAGAAGAGGAAGAAACAAAAAGCCAGGAGACAGGGAAAAAAATGAAAAGAAAACAATGCAAACAGAACCGATGCCAAGACATCTTTCAGCATCTCTCTTACTGAAAAGAGCTGCAGTAACAGAAAAGAGCTCTGATTAATATTAATCAGGCAACTTTCATTAGCAAGGTTTTGACCTTAACTGACAGGTAAATTCATCTTCTTACAATAATAATAATAAAAAGGTATACACACAATTTCTTTAAAACTGCTGAATTTAATTAATACAAATTAAATACCATTAAAAACATATCCAAGTTATAATACAGATTAGGGAGCAAATCACTGCAGACTCCTTTTTGCACCTGAGGATTGAAAAATCTTTAAAAATAGATTAACTTAAATAACATTCAAAGTGTCTCCTTTCCTTAATGTCTGAAGTTAGCAATGACACAATGGCAATGAGAGTATATATTAAAAAAAATAAAGATGATTCTCTATTAAATTTCAGAAAAAAAAAACAGTTTTAGAAGTATGACTGCTTTGCACTGAGGCTAATAGGCTCCAGGTATGATTCTGTGCCCATGCAAACGTGCCCAGGAGGGGTGTACCGCAGAAGCGCCTCCTTCAACCCCATGCTGTCCAGGACAACTTTTGAGACTCAAAGAGGCTAAAACCCAGTTTTCTACCTTGCCAGAATCTCATGCAGTTCAACTCATTAAACTCTCTTCAAGCATCCTGAGAGCCTGGACGAAATCTAATATTGTTTTATAAATGTTTCTGGGGAATTTTCCCTGCCAGCACAACCTCACAGCTTGGCATCCTCGGCACAAAAACTAACAGCCACTGACTGATCCTGTTCACTGCAAATTGTACTCCTACAACATTAACACCATCTCTCCTTTCTCCCAATCAATGAACTTAGAAAAGGAAAGCAAGAAGACATTCAGAACTACCCTGCATCTTATACAGTGACAGCCAATCCAATCCATATTCTTGTATGCTCTTTTCTATTGTCTTTATGTAAAAAAATTTCAATGATTAAACAATAATTTTAAGAAAAGAATCAAAACACAGTGAACTCTCTGATCTTCTCTACTGCTAAGTGTCTCAGCAAATACCTAGAAACCTTTACCTCTGGTAAATCCATTCTTTCAAAGGACCAGCACTGCTAATTCTGGAAATCAAGGCAATCATTGTCAGATCAGTTATATGAGCCAACAGGTTTAAGATCCCGTCAGTCAGTCAAGTGATCGTGCCAGAAATTAATAACCCTTGTGGCATTTAGCAGCTCATCACTGGTCCAGGTAATGTTGGGGAAGGAGTATTTCTGGTTGGGTTTTTTTTCTCCTATAGTTGAGTCCATTCTTGAGGGACAGAACATGTCCACACCTGATGCATATGCTCATCCAAATCTCAGCTGCGTTCAGAGAGACAATATACTTTCCAGAATACAAACGGCTCTGTGCTGCTCTAGATACCAATACCGGATAAAAGCAGGTATCATAATCTTCCTACACCAGCTGCCAGTCTGCATGTATTTTCATCCTACCTTAGTTTTTAAGCCACTTAGGATTTGCCATTCTTAGCCATTGATAAAAAGACGGTTAACATCCCTCAACAAACTTGGTGTTTTGAATTCCTGCTCCACCCCCGAGGAAGTCATCAGTCTGGTTCAGTAAAATTCATCCTGGAAGTCAAGAACATGGTTGCAAACAAGGAGGAATTCAAAACTAAGGTTATCATTCTCTCAGAGAAAAGTTAAGTCACTAAAGGGCAGGGTGTGTGTGTGTGTGTGTGCAGGGCTTGGCAAGATTGTAGTATTTTGCAATTTGAACGTTAAAGGAAAAAGTAGTAATTTAATGAAGAACACAAAAAAACCCCACAAAACCAAAAAAACAACACTTCAGAGTACTCCCAAAACTCAGATCTGTATCCTAAATAGGTTTTCCTCATATGCAGCTTTTTTGTTTTCTCCAAAAGAGAACAGATCTTTAAAGCAAACAGTGTAAGTCTAAACATCAGTAAGGATTTGCTGTTAGCAGCCCTCTCTACAAGAGATCAGTTCCACTTGCTGCAGGTAAAGATTTGCTCTCCCGTTTGCCCAACAAGTCACCCTCAAAATTGGGTTCCCTTGTTCAGCTGATGGTACCTGTCCACAGCTACGTGTATCCTGCTGTTACACGGACTGTATCTGTAATAGAAAGACATTACAGTAAGGTATGTAGCAGGCAGTTTGCCTCATAATGGAAATGGTTAAAGGGAAAAGCAAGATTTAAAAGGTTACACATACCAAACCAATTCCCAAATTCACACTGTCACCCCTGTTCTTAACTCTAATGAAATATGAGAGACCAAGCACATCCCATAAAGTTTAGCTCTACAGCACAGCAGAGAAAGATCAGGGACATGTGCTAAGCAAATGGAGTGACGGATGACAAAGAAGTTTTAAAGTATTTCAGCTTCTTATCTACCTCTTTGCAGTACACCGGGTAATAAGAATCAAAAAAGCACCCATTTCCAAAAGCCATTCAGAGGCTCAGAGATAAGCCAAGCTCAGCGCGGGGTGTGATCTGAACACATACTTATGGAAACATCAGCTTTCAACAATGTTTTATGACAGATTTTGGTTCTTGTTGCTAATCTTCCTAGCCGGATATCATCCCCACGGAGTCACGATTACCAAGCTCCACAGCTGTCACAGGCGTGAAAAAGGAAGCTGAATATTGCTCCTCATTTCTTCTGATCTTTCTTATCACCCTCTATTTCCCGCTTCAAGTAAACCCTGCTCATAATTTCTCCTCTCTCCCATGCTATTTTTCCCCTTTGGACGCCTTTCTGTTTCTCAGCAGAATAGATAATGGTCTTAATAACGTAACAAAAACACTTGCAGCTCGGACACTCTGGGTCCCATATAGCTACAAGTTGTAACAGCCAGGTTTGGCATGGCATGTATTCAAGCCTTTAAAAAGTCAAAAAAAATTGACTGCAAGTAGAAGAAAGTAAGAAACTATTTTCCCCAGTGTGAAGTCTGTTGTCATGAGAGAGAAGATGTGGATGTAGCAGTACCAACATACGCTTGATTTCATTGTAGAAGTGATCCCTCGCCATGCCAGTTAACAGGCTGCACACTAACTCTCTAAAGGTTTAAGTACTGTTTAAGCTATTAAAGAAAGGTGTCACAGCACATTTACTTGCAAACCATTACTGAAGACCATTGGTAGACTCAGAAGGCATAATTGATACCAACATCCTCCCTCAGTCCTGCCTTGGAGGCATCACCTCTTCTAAAACTTGACCACATGTATTATTTTATTGAAGTACAGCATTAAATACAAGAGTGCATTCTCACACTGAGTTTTATCTGTAAGAGACAATGGATCCAAGAACCTTCTTCCAAAAATTCTCTAAGCCTTAGTAGTCCATACCAAACCCAAAACATCATACTTTCTATTAGAAGCCTGTTTCTAGTGCTTTCAGTACCCCACAGGGATTCTATTTAAAAGAGAAGATGCTAAAGAACTCAGGCTGTTTTCTAAGTTATTTTCAAGAACAGCACCACGAGATTTGGTCTATTTTCAAGTTAGTTGCTATCACTAAGAGAAGTGTCAGTCTTTCTCCCTTCTCCCCTCCCCCCCTTTTTTTTAACAAGAAAGGCTGATCTGAAGAACTGCTGAAAAATTAAAGCAATCTGAAGTAATTGGAAAAGTCACTTTACTAAGCTCTGTGGACCATTAACTGTCTTGAGAAAAGCCAGGACTTGGATTGTAAACAGAAACGCGTTGATAGGAAATGCAACAACAAAAGGCAAAACTATGACTCCTGAGCTGGTACCAGGTGTGGGAAAGCCCTCTTTGAGGAATTTGAGAGGCCAACTGCAGTCTCAGAAGTGAATCCAACAGGCTCACTGGGAACCTGAAGCTATCCAAAAGTTTGTAATGTCAAATGCAACGAAGAGGACTAAAGGAACGAGAACATTCAGCCCGAAGCACACTGCCTGTTCTGCCCAACAAAACACCTGGCACAGACTTCTATTTTGCCTACATAAGCCTACGTATCTTTGACCTCAAAGCTGAAGTAACTACACGAAGCCTGCTTGCCAGTGGTTTGAAAGAGTCTTCCAATCTACACACAAAAAAGCAAAAAAGCAGGAATTAGAAAACACTCCTTTTTCAGAGCACCTGCAGAAAGTACACAATATTGTCTCCGCACCCCTGCTGGAAGTAGAACAGAAGGACACCAGAAGGGGCTATGATACATCTCGTGGTAACATAATGCAGGCAAACGAGGCAATATGTTAGAGCAGCTGGATATCCTGTCATCATGAATTCTTGGCACACACACAGTTCTAGTCCCCCTGCTATCTCAGCTCTCTAGCATCGACCCAACGAGCACAGCTAGAGTTACAATTTTTAACAGTTGGGATGCAGTTGGGTCTCGGCCTGTGAAAGAAATCAGCAGGGCACCACGTGAGAAATTCATGCCATTTTTTGGGGCATCACAGAGGTCTTATCAGGTGAACAACAGGCAGACACGTGCTGCACGTTCTGGGTCATGAGCACAAGTTGTACCTGCCCTTTTTTCTTAGTTTCCATTATAACCATTTATGGATTGTTTAGATGTCTTGTACTTGGCTCTAAAATCCAACAAGAAACTTGCAAACCCTGCAAAAACAACCAATAAATTCTCTTGCCTGTTCCTATGGACAGACACCTGCCAATTTCTGCAGAGCTTGAAGAGGTTTTGGCTAACATGTCCTCAGTTATTTCCAAAATACCGTAATGAAGAAACTATGGAGATATTCCCATATGCAGCTATTATCCTGGCATAATTACCTTCGCAGGAATCTGATCTTGTTAATTCAAATGAAAAACAAAACATTTTCTATAAAGGGCACCTTGTACACACAGGTATTTAAAACATAACAACAACAACAAAATCATGCTTATTGCACTTCCTGCACCAACCAGGTCAGTGCCAGCAATCTGTAAGCTTTTTGGAGAGCACCTGCATCAAAAGCCAGATTGAGGAAGGAGAGGGAGAAGAAATAGAAATAAATTATTGGCTCTCACCTACATAAGGAGGCTCATTAGCCTCAAACAGTTTACACAGTAATACTTGATGATTATTTCCAGTTCGAGAACATTATTATCACCCATAAAAAAAACCAGACAGTACGCTTCATTTACTTTGTCAAGATGAAACTGATAAATAATCCTGTTGCAGAGAACCGTGATTTATCAGGAATGCCCAGGGTCAGTACTTGGGCACTGTGGGCCACATTCTACCCTATATACAAAATCACACCTGGGAGATTGCAGACACTTAGTCTGTATCTTCCTAGCTCACCAGTCACTATACTTTTAGCTTCTCCACCACACAAAAAGATGCCTGTACCCATACGTGGGTTGGAGAAAAGACACTACACTGATCCACCAGAGTACTGGTTTGTGGCTTTGTTCCCTACATTTTCCTTCTTTTTAGCAAATCTGCAAGAAATACTACAGTAACAAATTCTTCTATTTGCCAAAATTTTGCTTCAGTTCCTTACACCAAGTTTTAAATAACACTATTGAAGCTTTGCGCAGGCTGTCAGCATATATCCTCTTGCTGTTCAAATCAAGTTCTGAGAAATCCCATCTTGTAGAGTCAAGACAGAACAGCATTTTGCTTTTTATCTAGTATTTTTCACCCACCCTTATGTATTATTATTTTAAAATCCAATTATTCTCACAGATGCCACCATCCACTCCCCTTTCACCACCCCCCCCTAAATATCTAAGTGTCAAGACCATTGAGATGAGGCCCAGTACAAAGCCTACTGCTGCAGAGTTCCTGTATTTCACACACCATCTATCTGATCACGCATAACCAAAGTTCAGGAAGCTGTTATCACCTTTTCTTTCCTTTAGCCTAGGGGAAGAAAAAAAAAAAAGCATATTCATCTAGAAATTGAATGAGAAAAGCAACAGACTTGAAGAACCTAAGGGGGATAAAATAATTTTGCTAAGAACAAAGAATTCCAGGGGGAGTGCAGAACTGCTGAGCAAGTACAAAGAGAGATAACAAAGATTAAACATCGCCACTGTTTATGCCCTAAAGTAGCGAGCCACAGCATTTCATCAAGAGGTTTCCAAATCCTGTAAACTGTCTCAGAAGTTCCTATTAAAGCACACAGCACTGTTCACAAAGCTCACGAGTGAAGGGCTAGAGTTTACAAGTTTGTTTTGGATGGAAACTCTGTGTTGAGACCAGTAAAAATTTAACACAAAATTCTTGAATTTTCATCAGTGTTCTTAAAACAAACTCTATTGAGAATAGTCATGAATAAATAATTATTTTACTTTGGAGGCTGAAATACTACGTTTGATTTGGTTTTATTTCCCAAGGCCAAGTAGAAAGTCTGTCTTTCTTAAGTAAAAGAGAAGTTGTGGACAGAGGTCTTGTAGTTTTGCCTATTAAGTCTACACATATCCTCAGATTCTCTTCTTTCTTACAATGTGACAGATGCGCATCTCTCAATTTCTCATTCATGCTGGTGCTTTTCTACTTCACACACAAATAAACCCACAGAGGGGCACGGGGGAACCTCTCTGGAAAGAGGAAAGTATCCGTATTCTGAGATGAGGTTGCTGACTTGAGGCTAGGATAGCAGATGTCCAGTCTTGTCTCCAAGGCATCTCCAATTTCTTCATGTCACCAAAAGGCCCCTCTAGGGATGCTGGGAGGGATAACTTATTACAGTACACTCTACAGCACAAGGGTTAGGAAACGGTCCAAAAATTGCTTTTTCAATATCTTCTCTGGTTTAGACAATCAGAACTATAATCTGAGACTAGTTTGCATATATTCCTTTTACTGCTCTCTAATATAAGTACCTTAAGATACAAAAAGGGATAAGAAGGATAAGCAAAGTTACTTTTTAGTGTTCAGCTCCCTTCCTCTGCAAGGAAAGGCTAAATATGCACTATTGGGATCCAGTTCTCCAAGGACTCATTTTTAAGCGCAACAGAAACATTTCACTCCACAGGGGACTCTGCTCAGAAAACAAAGGTCTTCCCTCTCACAATTCCCTGCATTACAAGAAATCAAGTCTGTAAAATGAGGCTACGAACCATAGAGTGCTTCTCAAATTTGAAAAAAAAAAAAAAAAAAAAACCAAACAAAAAAAACCCACACCCCACACCCAAAAAACCCCAAAACCACTCATCCTGGATTCCTGGGAGTAGAATGAATGTCCTTGTAGTCACACTTGCATTTGCAGTAAGAACAAGATAAACCAGGGCAAAGCAAGTCACACCACATCCTGGGTCATACATCCTTCTCAGAGGCTTGTTAAGCATGTCCAGTCCCCCAGAGACCAGAATATTCCTGAACGTGCTGAAACATTTAGGCCCTAACAGATCAGTAATTCTTTCTTTCCATCTGCACTTTTAAAACAAGCAGAAACCACTATCATAGCTCCTGACCAAAGCACTCATTCCTGTTACTTCTAGCAAAGCCTCCTGCTATTCCAGAACCTCTTTTCCTCTACAAGGGCCAGCTCCTGCAGATGGTATGTACAAACATCAAATCCCTCTCAATGGTCACAGGTTTCTATCTTGGTTTATCAGGCCATTCCTTCTCACAGCACTACAAGGTCAGCAGCAATAACACAGAGACCCAGAGAATAAACACCAACAGTGAAAACAGTGGGGGCCAAGGTAGAAAAGTTAAAGTAAGGAAGGCTGACAGTTACAGAATCAAGTCACTTAGTTTCTTCTCCCCAAAAAAGAATTAGCACCATTTCCTCTAACCACACACATTTTATTTACATCTTTGAAGACTGCCAACTCAGCCCAAGATGGCTGGCAAAAGTAAATCAAATTTCAATTGATTTTCTCTACATCTACCTATAATGATTGAGAGAAGGAAAAATTTACACACTGAAGCATGTTTTTATTAGTGAAAGGGAAGTCAATGTGGTGTAACTGAACCTATGCAAGCTGAACTCATTCCATGCAGGTATACTCTCAAGCCTTCCCAGTGGGGAGAAGAACTCAAGGCAGAAGTTCATGTGCAAATACAGCCTAAACACATTTACAAAAGGATACATGTTCCAGGGGATCAAATAATTTCTTTTGCTCAGATTTCCTTTCCCTTTTCTCTTTGAGAAACTAAATGTGCACACAGAACTCCTTTTTGTCCTCTATGGTAGAGGATGAGAGTGTTTGGTATTTCCAGCAGGTCTTTTTTGCCTTTCTCTCAGGTGGAAACACATCCACATGGCACAAGAAGCATTTGCCTCTGTAGTTTCTGGCAACAAGGACCTCAGAACTCCAGCCAGGTGCTGCAGGAAGAGAAGACAGCACTGCAGTATAACTGGGGAAAAAAGTGACACTGAAATGACCAAGCATCACACACCTTTCATCTTTGCCTGCCCTGAAGAATTGCTCCTCCTGCCCAGTATCCATACCTCGTCTTGATATCTCAAGCCTCAGTTATCAATAAAGCAAACAAAAAATTGTACTAGAAGCACAGAGATTACAGAATAAAAATGCTGCCAACTTCCTCTATCCTGTCAAGACAGAAGAGCTGGCGCTTCTGATGTGTGAAAAGGACCACTTTTCAGTAATTCTATCCACCAAATTCCTGCCACCCATCTCTCTCCAGCACCCCCCTCCTCCCATTCTCCACCCTGAAGCAGCTGAAGCTTTTGCTTCCTTATATCAGCACAGAGGAAGTGTACTTCAACCAGTGCATCTGCAAAAATGCAGATCACAAACTATGTTCTCCTGCTCTGCCATATACATCAAGCACTCTTCATTTGAAACCCACCACAAGCCATGGAAAAGTCCAGCACCAGGTTGCTGTAGTAGTAGCCTGCATGACCTCCTCTTCTACACAGCCAAAAATTTATGACTTCTGCTACCAATGGTTCACTTGAGTTTTTAATCACAATGGAAACTGCTTCATAAGCCTAAAACTTATCTGCCGTTAACTTCTTGGGGCAACGTTACTTTGAAATGGCTTAAAATTCCCCAGGTAAAAGAAGAGCTCAAAGTAATCATGTTACTTTCATGAAAAGTGTATAGCAAAGCACATAAAATGCCTACTTATTGGGACTGCACTCTAAAAGGAAGTTTAACTGCTTCAGGGAACACAAGATCAATGCTATTATTTATTTATAGACAACAGTCTCATTTACAGTAAATTTCTGCAACAAAAGAATAGTGTTAAGGTAAAGAAGATTTACTTTAATTCCTTCTACCAGTCTGTCTTTGGGCAAAAGAAAGACAAAATAAATTGTGAGCTTTTCTATATAGAACAGGTGTGGAATACAAACANCCCCTTTTTTTTTAACTTGCTTTTCATCAATTTAAAAATTCTGTGAAAAAAAGAAGAAACATCACCCTTTCCAACGCTATGTTTTGTATCTTTTCTGGCGACTTCATAATTCACTGCAGCAGGGCTGATATAATTTCATGGGTTTGGGGAATACAGGAAGCTGAGAGTTAGCACATGCCCTCTCAATCCCTCTTTCCCAGTAGCAGTAAAGGTGTGACAGCAGCAAATGGGCATGGATGGACAAAGTGGTAGGAAGCACCTCGCTTACAGTAACAGCATGTCAGGGAGCAGAGCTCCCAGCAGAAGCAGCAATAGCATCAGGGATCACAGCAGGCAGCAACGGGCTCTTCCAACTGCAGGATTGCAACAGGCAGTTCACGTGCACCATACCAACTGCCCTGACTTCAAAGTATTATTGGATACGCAACACCAAAATAATACCTGTGGTATATGCCTTGTACTCCAGTTTTCCATATCCAGGCTCCTCAAAACATGGAGGTACTTCCTCCAGCCAGTAAAGAAATAAGTTTTTATCATTTCTATATGCCCCACTACAACCAGGCTGTCCGATGTTCAGAGCTTAGTGGGTAAACTAAATCATACAGAGCGTGACGGATTTGCTTAACTTAAGGTGCTCATCTGCAAAGAGCACACGCAGTAGGTCTGACATATCTAGAACCTGTCAGACTGCACACAGACATACGGCCACCTGGGGTTTGTTAGACAGAAATACAGGAGGCTCCAGTAAGGTTCAAAAAGTAAAAAGAAGTCATAACAACAGCTCTCTGATCTCTCCCGCTATAGAACACTGTGCAATTCTGTTCATCTACTCAGAAATAACATTCCCATAGGCTTACTCAATTAACAGACTGGCATGTCTAAATATCTTACATTTCTCCTCTTTTCTCCCTGCGTTTTGTCTGTTTAGCAAACTATCCAATAGATGAAAAAACTGAACAGGGAAAACAAACCCAAACAATTTTCCTGTCATTGGCCAGACTACTTACTGAGTTACACTCTGCTAATATACGGAGTGCCTTCCATTATGAAATTACATTTCAGTAACACATTTGGCCTTAGGATAGTAAGAAAGGAAATACTGTTCCCATTCTATAGATGAGGAGTTGCAAGCTTTTTTTTCAGATATAGTAAAAACATCAAACACATAAGGTTCAGAAACCAAAGTTTACCCATTCCCCTGGGGCATAGACCAACTGCACAGATCACAGCAGTGAATACCTATCTGGATATGGAATATCATCTTTAATAACTAATTAAACATACAAGATGCAAACTGAGAAAAGAGCCTATGCACTCACTCTGTTTGAAAACCATGCTCTTACTCTCTGAAATCAGCCAGTACGTTATCCACAGAGGGTTGGCTGCAGCAAACAGCAAAGCATACTCTCTAGCTCCAGTGTCGAGACACAGGAGTAAGAGATACCTCAGTAACTTCAGAGAGAAATTAAGCCCTGCCACAGCATTGTGCTTTACTACAGGTACAACACAACACAGGGAGGCCCATCATGGCACAGCTACCTTTCGCTCAGGGAATCATCACAATCACACAATCACCACGTTGTGAAATTAGAGGCCAAAACAATTCAAAATCCCTGCTTATGTATGTGACCAGTTCTGAGGATTCCCTCAGCCCTCCTGAAACCAGGGAGTTATCAGCAAATCCAGCACAGAGTTTGTTCATGTATTTACTTAAAAGAAAGCAGGAGAGTCCTAAAGTTTACCTGTGCCCGATTCACACATGCCAACACTCAGGACATCCTTCTCCTTTTAACTCGCGTCATTTTTAATAGGTGACTGTTCTTTGTTCAAGAGCCACA
Organism: Nycticryphes semicollaris; assembly: GCA_013400055.1. Taxonomy (NCBI): domain Eukaryota; kingdom Metazoa; phylum Chordata; class Aves; order Charadriiformes; family Rostratulidae; genus Nycticryphes; species Nycticryphes semicollaris. The sequence continues at coordinate 1,052,949 of VXBJ01003175.1, read as the reverse complement.
GCTTCTCTTTATGATGTCCATTAAAAATGACCATGTACTACACTATCAATCTGTTTCAATTAGGGAGGGGGGAGCTAATAACTTTGCAGGGTTCTCTGAAGACCCAAACAACTGTTTTCATTTCACAGCTCACTGATTCTTTAGAAGCATCAGAAAGTCCTGGAAATAAAACAGCAATACTTATTAAACTGGTTCTGTCTCACAGCCATTAAGTTTTTCTTATGCCCTAGCATGAAAACAACCCTTATGGATGATCACCTTAGAAGAACAGTATAAGCAGGTCTGACAACTAGAAGATACTGTTTCGCCACCCCCTTTTTTAACTCCTGAACTGCCCTTTACATTAGAGCCAAGAAGGCGTTCAGTTTGCAAATTCACATCACTTCTGCTCACCTACACAGACTATTTCTATAATCTGACAGGGACTTCTAGCAGGATCCAGCTGCTACTTAGGACAGCCTAATACTTAACAGGTCACCTGCAAACACAAAGTAAGTTTCATTCACAAAATGTCCCAGCAACAAACTGTTCAGTAGCACACGAGTTCGAATCAGACTCTCTTGAGATTCCTTGAAGCTTCAGAACCTCAGCAAAGTCAGCCTGATTCCTTGGGGTGGTTGAGTCCTCTGAAATAACTCACCTGCCATGACCAGACCCCACCAGAAACAAAAGGGAGCTGGAACAAAACATTCTACAATACAGACAGCACAAAGGACAAGGGTTTGACTGCTCATTACAGAGCAGTTCAGCAAATAAACACCAGAAACTCCTTTCCTCTAGTACTGTGTTAACATTTACAGTCTCTTCATACTTTTTATTTACAAAGCAGTGCTACAGTCCCTGTACGCTAGTGTTTACATACCCTCTCTTTCAGAGCCACAAGCCTTCTCACCTATGTTTTTCCTTCCACTAGCAATTACAGAGAAAATAACTCCTCAAAAATATCTATCTTAATTCTTTTTACTTTGTCTAATAGATTCTTGTATTTCTGGAGACTGATAACTAAGTATAAATACTTCACTAATTTAGAGTAGTTTTTTCAAAGCTGAAACATTGCTTTTTTTTTTTTTTTTTTTTAAATCCTGAGAAATTACTCCTCTAATTTATTTCAGCCTTAGCCAAAGAGTTTAATACACTGGAATAAAGTGATAAGCAAGACATTGAAAAGAAGCTTGCTCAGATTCAAAACAGGGTATCTGAAGTTCAGAAAAGCATACTCTGACGCTGTTTGTCTTCCTTCTTTCTTCCTCCAATTACAGTCAGGGATCAAACATTAAAATGGCATTTCAAGGAAAGGTTGGGAAGGCCCCTGCAAAATTTTTTATCTTGCTTAAAACTAATAATTGCATAAGGATCTTGGACCAACAAGGGCTACTTGCCTTTAGCTCCAGCTGACCCTAACTGGCCCCAGTTTGTTCTGCCAGCTGTACTTGAAGAGTACTCTCAGGAACTTGGCCTTCTCAGGAGTTACCCCACATCCCCTCTCTGGGTCAGCCTAAGGCCAGAAGAAACCCTGCATCACCAGTTATGTGGCTTACAAACAAGCAATGAATTAGTGTCCCAGCAGCAGGTCTTCATGCAGAGGCTACAGCTGGTCCTGTGCTCCCCTGAGAGTGGGGAAATCCTGCCTTGGAACAAGCAGATGAGAAGGTTCTAGTCAGGAGCAAGGCTGGAGGAGGAGCAAGCACTGCAGCCCCTGCAAGGAAAAGGAGCACCAGAGCAAAAGCACACTGTGATTTCAATCAAGAGATTGCTCCCTTTTTTTCTCCCTCCCCTCAAAAAAAAAAAAAAAAAAAAAAAAAAAAAAAAAAAAAAAGATAGCCTATGTCATTTTAATAAGACAGAGGGTATGTTAGACTGTAATGCAGAATTAGTTTGTAACATAACAAACATTTGGCTTGCCATTGATACAGCTCTCACACACACACATGATTTGGTACAGGTCATTGGCACATCAAAGTATCCCAAGGTTAAAAGTGGATATCAGCACACCACCTCCTATTTCTTATTTTATTGGGTTAGTACTCCAAGAGCCAGTGGCCACCTGGACTTGTACGTCTGCAGCGTACGTGAGCAGGAAAGAAAGAAGCAAAAGGTAATGTGTAGCACCAGACTTAGAACATAGCTTCTCTCTATTCAGATAGATCACCAGTGCACCTCAAACTGAGCCAAAGCACTCTACCACCACCGCCAGGAGCTTAACAATGTAATCTCTGGTTTGCATGTGGAATTCCACGGGTTTTGTGTTAATTTTTTAGTATAATTCCTTAGTGGGGCAGTAAAAACTTGAGCCCTGTGAGTTAGCCATTAGAGTTATGGAGCGCAGGCAAAAGAGACAGAGTTGGAGATACATGAATTTCAGTCAGCAAAGGTTACCTTGTTTTCTAACTTGTCTCCTGAATCACACAGCCCCAAAATCACTTTTAAAAAATTCCTCATGAAAAGCCTGACTTCTGCTTGAGCCAGAGCCTGCATCTTTGAAATACCCAGTCTTTTCTCCTAAGTATCACAAAAGGGTAGAAAACTCCACCCAACCAGATCATTTTTTATCTGGGAATAAGTTTGGTGCATAATGATTTTTTTCCAACTTTCAAATGTCAATCTTGAAATTTAGCTACATCTCTTCTCAAATATTAAAAAATGACTATGGTCATAAATCTTTCCAATCTGGATGATAGTAGCGGGCTTCATCTTACTTAGCTTTAAGTGTCTAACAGACAGTTATCTAAATCCAAGTTAGCTTTGTGTGCTCTCTTCTGCATCAATAATAATAGAAAAAGTCCTTTTGGGGGAGATTCATCTGTTATCTTCAGACAGCATGAAGTCTCTGAACATGCCAGCTTCAAATCTTTCACCAAAAGCAAGCCCAGAAGACCAGGTTAAGCTGAAAAAGCTAATTATTAGATACCTTAAAGCAGGGTGGAGGGGCTACTACCCTTGTTTACAATGCTCAGAACACTCTTAGTGCTTAGAGTGCTAGATGTACTCATTCCAATTCCTTTTGTTTCCCAATAAGAAAGGAGATCTCCCCTATCA
>VXBJ01003175.1:1036464-1049897 GCA_013400055.1 Nycticryphes semicollaris | reverse complement strand
AAGGAGATTTCCCCTAACAAAAAAAAAAAAAAAAAGATGTTATTTCTCTGAAGCTCTATGCTAGCAGTCATCTGTTTATACGTCCCAGAAGCAAATTTGGCTTTTTGGCTAAACGAAAATGCTGGACATTCATATATTTATGGCATGATAGATGCTTTGTTGTCTACGGGGCTCTGATATACAGCTACAGTTTTAGCATCTATTGCATCCAAACTGATCAAATCTGGTGGCAACAAAGCATTCACACCCCACTGTTAATAGCTGAGGTATTAACAATTAGTACCACTGGTCAATTCCTTAAATCTTACTCAAATACCTACCAGATTTCTGAACTGAAAAGCAGTACAAAAGGAGTAGAACCACAGCTTAAGACACATCTGCTGGGTTACGTGGCAAAGTGGCCCTAGGATATGAAAAAAATCACTCTCTTCAGCTGTAAATTGGCCTTAGTATTGCAGCTTCCTGGTTTTCAGCAATTAATCTCAAAAAGTACAGTGCTCTTTCATACCTTACCATTTATGGTTACAGAAAACTTCATAATAGGGGAACTCAGCTAGGAGTTCAGCCACAGCACAGCAAACCCAGAGAAGTACCAGAAAGGAAAACAAAAATAATAAAAATCCCTTTCAGCTCCAAGTTCCACTACTATCCCAAGTCTGTCATGTAACAGAAGTTTTTTCATCAGAGAAAGAAGCATTTCCTCAAAAACAGTAAGTATATTTCTAAGCAACTGTCTTTCTTTGCGGGTGTGCAACAGCCTTAGGTTTTGAAAAGTACAGGGTTTTGGAAGAAACAATCTTTCTAAAAGTGCAGCACGGAGGAGGACAGCCCAGGCAGCCCCACACCCTTCAGAAAACTTATTTTGTAACTGGAATCAATCTGATAATTCTCCATAACTATTAGCAAAGGTAACAGTAATATTTTCGCAAACAACACAGTCTGCAGCCCATATGAGATCACAGCTTTTACTCGGTTTAATGGTAAATACATACATCTTTATTCTTAGGAGTTCCATGGGCTTGGGTGCTCAGCATTCCTTTAGGGGCTGTGCTTGTCTACCTCTACTAAAAGTTAGAGACGAAGCAAGCTTTTGAACTCTTGCAGACTTCCCTGAAATCTGCCCTTAAATTGATGCATTCTGTGCAGCCCTGTCCTGCAGAGAATCCAAAAGAAGCACTCAAAAAAAAAGCTACAGAACTGCTGAAGTGAGCAAGTAACATTTTTCTTCTCTTTTTTTTTTGTCCTTTTTGTAAAGAACTACCAGGTTTAAAAGCTAACAGAATTACTCTTAAACAACTGCATGTTTTTGAAAGAAAGAATTAATTTAATTCACTCTAGTGCTACATCAGGTAAACAGTTCATTAATAAAGCAAAACGATGCAGCATATTTAGTAAAATAAATGTAGTTGTATCATGTTATGCAGTCAAAATATTGCTGCTTTAGGTTTCCAGGACATTCACGAGTACGTGGCACAAACTTCTTTTCTCTGCACAATTCCATTGAGTTTCAGCATCACCTTATTCTGTAATACAGCCAGTATTTGTGGTCCCAGATGCGGAGAATGCTTTTTAAATAATGGATTCTTATCAATTTGCAATGAACAAACCCTGTGTTCCCTGGCAAAGAGAGACCTTGGCAAAAGCAGAGCTGGTACCAGCAAGAAATGTTTATAAACATGCGGGTGTGACCTGAAGGGTGGGGAGAGGGGAAGCAAATGCCAATGCAAATGTAGTTTTGACTTCAGGCACGTTGTCTGGGGTATAAGTGGTGGGGCAGTAGATAAGAAAAGGATGAAGGCAGGATTGAAACCGAAAGGAAGAAGCTAAGCAGTATTAAAATACTCGTGGAAGTTGGTAGGCAAGCGTGAGTGATCAAAATAATTCTACTCAGAGGCAACAGTGAATACATAAGCTGTGCAGCACTGCCACAGCAGCATAACCATTTATAGATCTAAAACTTATGATTGCCTTCTGGTTGCCACCTAAAGCACCTGGCCAATAAACCTGTAACAAATACTATGATCCTCTTACACACTGAGCAAAGCCAGCATTTTTTGTCTACACAAGGTATTTTGAGAATAAAACAAGGTGATTACGAAGTTGGCAAATGGCTATTTAGTACACAGAGGGAGTAAAGGGCAAAAGGTCCAGACCTCTTAAAAACTCCTCGTCGCTTTATAGATGCAGATGACTTCTGTCACTCTTCTTAATTTGATGTAGTATTAGCACCTGATGCTCATATGAAAGGGGCACACAAACACTCACTAGAAATGTGGTGTAGGATAAACCAGCTCAAAAGAAAAAAAAAAAAATAAGACTGGCTCACTTAATATTTATTCACAATTTTAAGTTTGAGATAAGGGTTTAGCACCCTTTCTTCTGCAAGCAAGCAAGATGAATTCATCACTGCTACCAATACTGTCATGCTCAAGTTAAGAGCAGCCTGGAACAGCTCAAGGGGGGGGTGGTTCCATCCGAGCTCACAGAGGTCCCACCACTAGAAACTCCTCGAGAGATGGGGTGGGAGGCAGCAGAAACTTCCCGCCAAGTATCAAACATGTCTGCTAGTCAAAACAGGGGACTCTGTTCCAAACCTGAGCAGATGGCATCCCTAGGATTATCACCAGCAGCTGTCAATGCAGTGATTATACATTGAAATTGCACAGCTAATGTACTGTATAATTTAACTAGACTGACGAAGAAGATTAGGGAGAGGGAACATTATGAAAAGATTTGAAGCTTATATTTTCCTAATAATTACAGAGGCACCCCACAATCTTCAGTGTAAAAGATACATTTAGATTTGCTCTTGAAGGCCAGACTAAAACCCACATTATACATAGTCCAATTCAAAGACACTCAGAGACTTCCTGGGCCAATCAAGTCCTCTGCAGTGCTTCATTTTTCAAAGATTCAACAATTTTGTCAGAGGAAACACTTAATTAGGTCTTTCAACATTCCTCCCAATATACATTGACAGAGCTAGGAGGCAGAAGAGAAAATTTTTTCATCCGAAAAAAAAATTAACCTCTTAGACACTGGGGAAATTCCAAATAAATATATTTTGCAATATCCATGCAGTCTTCCTTTGGCTTGAGAGCCAGAAAATGCAGGGTTTTCAGCACAAGAACATAAGAATATTTATATATGAAAGGAAAAAAAAAAGCACATAAGGTCGTTTACTAACTTGGGTTTCCATTTAAATTATTCTGCACATGCATGAAATAGTGTCACAGATTTTTCTTGTCTTCCAAATTCTAAAGCACGAAAAAGAGCAGCAGAAAGTATGTATTTCAGTGTTAGGGACCACATTTACAGCTCATCTAGTGCAGCAACACAACAGTGACATGAGCACCTCTGATTTATACTGCCTGGAGACCTGGCTGGTTATTTTTCATGTTTATAGAAGGACTCGGTGAGATATTTTTAGACCAATCTTTCTTGTTAATATTCTCTGCATAATTCATATGTCCTTATTCTCTTTGGGGCGGAGCAGACATCTGAACTGGCAGAGCAGAGGCAACTGGCATCAACCAACAGCCCCATCACAGAACTGGTGTCAGGCAGCCCAGCCGGTGTCAGGATGAGGGAACAACATTGCACCGTGTTGGGAAAACCTTTTGGCCACTGGTGAAAATTTCCTATTTCACATACAAATTCCTTACGTGTCTTAAAGAGGTAGTCTGGCAGGTTAAGATGACGAGGAAGGATGAGCTTACTGATACTTCTGCTGTGTCTATGGCTGACATTGAAGATGACTGATGGGGAAATCCCATTTCTTATTAATTCTTTGGTTAATAGTCCCACGGTTCTTCTTTTCCATGTAACAAGGGGCCTGATATCCTGTAACACTATTTCTCAATCTAACTGGGACAGCTATGTAAACATCATGGTTCATCTAAAACGCAAGAGTACTAGGCCACTAGAAGTTTTCCGTAAGTCATGGTGGCAGTAACAGTCTTCCACTTCTTCATTTACCCACAGAACTTACTAAAGATTAATAACTGTTACTGTTTTTAAGCATTTTTGGCTAACAACACAGGTTTTTACTTGTCTATCATTAGCTTCCCACTGTAGGTGTTATGAGGAACTACCAATCACATACAACACGTTCCAAGGGCCTGTGCTACAGGTTCGATGATGTTCTTTTGTTTCATTTTCCACTCTGACCAAACTACACAAAAGGTAAAGGAGAGTCAGTTTAATATCAACTGGGCTTAAGACCAGTTACAGTGGTCCAATACTTGGAATATTTTTTAAATCTTTGTTTTTTGAAAAAGCTATTTCCACTTTTTGCCCATGGAACTAAAAGAAACAATAGAATTTTCCGATGACGTCACCACTGATATTTACCCAAGTTTCTTTGCAGGGTGCACACGCCTCTGTGCATGGTTATACACAAGCTGGCAGGCACAGTGCAAGCACCCTGACAGAGCTTGATGCCACATGCTCTATTTATAGCATCACAGACCAAGAAAAACACAATACACCCTTATTTAAGGGCACTGCATCCTGTATTAAACTCAAATACCATTAAGTTCATCTTATGGCAATTTCCAGTTGAAGGTGCTTCTTGTGATGCTAGTGAATTATAGATGATCATCAGAAAAACAACTCCCCTCAAAATGCCGTACGCAAAATTCACCGTAGATATTGATGTTTTATTAAAGTGGAATTAAATATGAAACTGGAAAAAAATTCACTATTCCAACAACTCCTCCTGCTCCAGAGGAAACCTCAGAACAGCCTTTCATTTTTATATCCTGTACTAGCAACTTCAAAAACTGTACTACAAGAAGTCTGTAACTAGCCCCAAGTTATGCTAAACAACCAAAGCTGTTTCCCTATCCATAGTCTGCTACATTTTTTTGTCAATACCAACATTCAGGTGTTATAGTGGTCTAAACACAGTAGCACTTCAATGTTCAAATACTTTGAGGCGTGATCAAAGTAAAAAAGGCATTTTTACCAGTGAAAAACAGAACTAATAGGAAAGAAAGTAACATTCAGATTATATTCACATTCCTTCTTTTGAGACCTGTTAGTGTCTTTACCTCAGGCTTTCACCACCTCCAGTAACACCAGAGCTCTGCCAGCCTGGAGCAACTGGAGACCATCTACTCGTGGTTAACCTGAAAAGCTTATTTGCTAACTTTGGCTTGTGCTTGCTTCACACTGTGTCTAAACTTAGGTCTTGGTATTTAGCCCGTTACTTACCTGAACACGGGCAGATTTAGGCAGGGACCGCTCCATCCTGAAGACCAGCCACAAAGAATAAACACGAAGTAGTTGCACACACCTGAACCTGAAATCCTGAGAGTCCACCAGCTACTGCATGAAGCTGCACACTGTTGTCTTGCATACACGAACAGGGCTGAAACCTGTTTTGGCATGTATGGAACAGTTTCCCTGTCTCCTCCTGCTCTGCTTTCCTCACTTCTCCCCTAAAACCCCACACAAATCTTACCAGTCTCGTCATTCGCCATAACTATGGCTTGTACCATGTTTTCATGAAAAAAAAAAAACCAAACAAAAAAACCAAAAACCCCCACCCAACCAAACCCCCACAAACTTTCAGTTACAGCTGCGACTGCATCAGATCCTTGTGATGGGTTGAACTCTCAGTGCCTGTTATGGCTCATTTATGTATTAATTCTTACATCAGTCATATCTATTTAATGGCATATGCATTCACAGCAATTATTTTTAGATTCTCTTTATCAAAGAATTGGCAAGATAATTTAAAAAGTTATTTGGCATTATATATAGATATATATATATCTGACTTCAAAGAAGCAGCAACATAAAATAGGCTGAATTAAAACTAAGGACAATCAGACTATTAACAGAACTTTCTCAAGGAGTAATCAGGTTTTCCTACCCTACCTTCTAGCCTCCACACACACTTTTTAAAAGGACTTCATGGTAAACAGCAGAAAGTAAAAAGGAGTCTACTGATTACAAAAAACACAGTAGTTTGTTGGTTTTTTTAAAATTCTAGTTTTCACAAACATTGGACTCTTCCTCCATGGGGTACATTGTATTCCAGAAACTTCTTGTTACACAACTTTGATACCTGTGGCCAATCCTACTCATGTTTTCCTTCCCCTTTCTGTATTTTATTTTATACCAGAAAGAGACTGTTCAGATTTCCCAATTCTAAACCATGTTGGGAAAAAAGCTGGTGACTGCACAGAAGCGAGGGGAGACAAGAGCCCTGTGCCTGGGACTGGGAATGGTCGCATGTTCCATGATGATGTACTTTTTTATTGGGATCACCATTGTGCCATTCTACACTAAAAGGTAATAACAATCATTTGTTATGGATAATAAAGCTATTCCTTTTTCCTGACAGCATCAAATAAAATTATTTTTTAAAATGTCAAAATACATTAGTATGTTGTACAAGAAAGCAACAACACGGCCTTGAAAAGCTCATAAGAATTTAAGACAGAAGAAAACAAAGAAAAACGCGGGTCAAGAAGTCATCAGGCATTTACAGGTAAGCACAAGGAAGAGGGAATGATCCTCCTCAGGTCTATGATGAGAACAGAGTAAAACCAAACATTTACTATGAAAATACATTAAATAAAAACCAACCACGCTTATCAAAGCTTAGTAATGGAGAACTAAAGTCTTGCATAAATTAAACAAACTAACAAACACACACACACGCAAAAGCTTTTTCATTTGCAGGACAGTGTGTTGTTTTTAATAAAAGTATAAAAGCTTGAGCAACAGAAGTCACAATGAAATTGTTCAGTTGAGACTCTGCATCTCACCTTCAAATCAACCATCATGGGAAACCTTCAACAGCCCAGTCAACCACAGCAAGTGTTGCAGAATACGATGAATGCTGAAGAAGTTATTATTACCCACATTTTTCATTTCATTTTGGAAGTTCTGCTTCCACACACAAAACCAATTTGTAAAAAGCCTAAGAAGATGAAGAACACAGCTCAGTTTTTCATGCTTACAAATTTTGATGGAGCAAGCAAGTGCATCCACCTCACTCTTCTTGCTAAGAGAACCTTTTGTCTCAAAAACGCTTGAAAAATGTTATCTTTAAACCAGAGTATTTCACATTACAAAAGACAATTGCATGGGAAAAGATCTGTCTCCCAATTGCATTGGGAGAAGTTCTTAAGAACTGGAGTGAGGCTATTATCATTTTTTGCCCAAGTGGACTGCTGTAAGTAAAAGCTTACCGTGGTATCAGTAACAAAAGAATAACTTGTGAGAAAAAGGAATAAGTAGCTGCAAAAAAATGAACTTTCTCCACACAAAATCTAGCTATGTATTATTGCAAAAAGTCCATGTGATAAAGAAAAGGAGAAGGGGAGAAAAACATAGAAACTGATGTTGAGTTCTGAGAATTATTGAATTAAATTAGTCAAAATATGTCATATTCTTTCTTGAGTAACACTTGAAGCTGATGACAGATGGAGCTGGAATTTAACTTCAAACCACAGAATGTATAACAAACAACAACAAAAGGCTGCTTTCCCATCGCAGGCCTTCTCCAGGTGCAGCTATTGATTTGGGTTGGACAAACCTCACCTCACCAGGACTGAGTAGCCATGGATCGTACTGTGCCACCACTATCAGGTGGCATGCACAGATACATTTCCAGTGTATAACTCTCAACAGATGCCACTAACACATTTAAAAGCAATACCTTTTCTTTTTATTTTGTAGTGTCTGGACAGCAGAAACTATGTGCAAGGTACTCAAAGCCAACATCAATGACAAAGTTCTCTGCCCAAACAGCGAAGGCTCAGAGGATGAGGATATCTTCCCTTATCCCTGTCTACAGGTGTGGGTTAATCTGACAGCCTCAGGACAAGAGGTTATGCTGTATCAGACTGAAGACACACTGGAAAGAAATCCAAAGGTACTTGCAGCCCAGACTGATTAATGACTCTCTGCCATCTTATATCACCTTCGAGAAGGAGAGATAAGAAGTTTCTTTCAAAGATGAGGAAAAGCTTCTTTGGGGTGAGGGTGGCAGAGCCCTGGCAGAGGCTGCCCAGGGAGGGTGTGGAGTCCCCTTTTCTGGAGACCTTCAAGCCCCGCCTGGATGCAGCCCTAGAGGTCCCTTCCGACTCTGACAATTCTACAATTATGTGATTGTTTTTAAACCAAACAGCTGTTCACCTTTTACACATTAACGTCTGTGCTTAGACCAAGGCATTTTTAAAATAATCCAGAAATTACATCAAACATTAAGCTAAGACTTTTTAAGGAATTCCACCATTACACCAGCCAAACATGAATATTTAACATTGATGAATATTTAAAAATATGTAAGACTCCAAGTTGAAGACCAATGTTAAGAAATAGTTTATAAACTGTGGTTTACTCATTTGCTTGTTGAATTATCACAGGAGAGACCTGAAGTTAAAAACTGCCTAAAGAGCACAAATCCCAATTTTACTTCCATTTTAGGTGGGTAACATGAAGCAGGGAATAAAGAAAGCCAAGAAAGGCAAAATGAGGAAGCTGTTGGAAAAATTATGTGCATTTTAGACAGAAAGGAGAAACAATCAGTAATTTTGGAAGACGATCACCCAGAAAAGTAATTTGTCTGTGGTTTGGTCTGCAACTGTTTCTGACCAGCTTAGCAGAGAATCGTGGAATTGTCTAGGTTCGCAGGAACCTTTAAGATCATTGAATCCAACCATCAACCTAACACTGCCAAAGCCACCACTAAACCACATGCCTGGAGTAGAAACCTGGACTCATGGAGAAGGCAGTGGCTCTGTAGGAAGCACCTGTCCAACAGAAACACTGGGTATTGAGGTAGAGGATCCTTGGTCCGTCATTTTAGGGATCTCCTCACCAGAGGAAGAATACAGACCACAGCTGGGAAAGAAATGGGGGTGCAGAGTCTTAATTTGGCTTTAGAGTTGTGTGGCAGACTAGGGAGGTCAAAGAAGTAGGGTGTTATCCTTTTGTTCCTGCCAGTGTTTCTGCTTGGGAATCAGGAGAACTCAACATTTCAAGGCTTGCTCCCCCACAACCAGCTCTTACAAGTACACTGTCCTGGTCAGTTTCAGTTCCAAAACCACAAGTATTTTAGAGGCCTTATTCCAACTCAATGCTCTCTAAGGGGACAAAGAGTGAAATTCACATCTTGGGAGGCCCAAAATAGAAGCACTTTCAGAATCCATGATCAGACTACAAGTGCTCATCTTGTTAAAGAAATTACAGAGAGAAGGGTTTCACAGGGTGCAAACCTGGTAGCATAAAACACATTAAGGTAATTTTGCTAGCTAATGCCTATCTTCATAGTGACTATCTCAGAGAAAGCTACATACAATGAAGTGGTAAAGCAGAAAGTTGATTGAAATAGGACTCTTGCTCACTGTTCGAGGAGGTGACTTGATTTCCTACCTACCGTTTGCATTATTGCAAGTAGAAACCTTCGGGTCTGGAACCATCCCCTTTCTGCCTTGACCAGTTTCCAGCATAAGATACCTAAGTATTATTATGTATGCAAACCAACATCACACAAAAGAAACCGTTATGACTAACAACAACAAAATACTAGTGCTTCGAAGTCCAATAGTATTTCACTGAAGAATAAATAACTTTGCGTTATTACTACACGTAGAAGTAGTTCTGTGTTATGAGGACAAGTAGGAAGCCTCATTCAGCCATGTTTTCTCTCATTTTTCTACTACTTGCAACCAGAAGTACACAGTGAAGCAACTTCATTTTCCTGCAGACTAACAAGCCAGTTGTGAATTTCTGCTGTGCTGGTGCCTAGAAGCTCTATTTGGAATCTGAGCTTGGCACTGTAATAAAAAAGTGACAGTCTCAAAGACTACAGTTTTATTTCGAGCACATACGCATTATTGGCTTCCAACAACATTACTCCCATCTGTAAATCTGCAGACTGGGGGCACAGACACACTGTCAGAATCAGGAACGCACAGGCAAAGGGATTATGGATGCGAGGAAACCAAGACAATCTCCAGGGCTGCTGACCAACTCACAGAAGTTTTTGTCAGTACTAGAATGTTTGTTTTATTCAACCTGACATAACTACAAACCCTGTATTAGAGTATCCATTGTAACAAATCATCTTGGTTTTTTTATTCCAGTGCTCGTATGTCCCAGAGAAGTCGGAGAACTCTAAAGAGGTTAAAGCACGAATAGAAACTATTGCAAGCAATTTCAAAAAATATCAGACCTTCCCATGCTACTATGACCCAGGAGGAACACAGACTAATGTCATTTTAAGCAGACTTTATCCCCCAAAAGGCCTTCTCTTTGCTTTCCTTTGGCCTACACTCATGTTTACTGGTGGATGTCTGATTATTGCTCTGGTAAAAATTAGTCAGTATTTTTCTGTTCTTTCTGCTTGGCAGTAGACAATAGATATCTAGTATAGATTGTTACAAGATATTAAAGTGCCTTTGTTCTGCCTGTCCTTATTTGCATTTTGTGACTTTTAATTTACCAGATATCAAACCAAAGGGCAGGCATTCCAGAAAAACTGAATGGCACCCACTACAGATGGCAATCCACTACATGGGGAAAAAATATACAATTGATTCTCAGGAATGCCTGAAAATACCTCATAAGAAGGTACAAGGGGATCAAGTGTACCTTCAGGAAGTTTGCAAATGACACCAAGCTGGGTGGGAGTGTTGACCTGCTGGAGGATACAAAGGCTTCGCAGAGGGATCTGGGCAGGCTGGATCGATGGGCTGAGGTTCAATAAGGCCAAGATCCTGCACTTGAGGAACACGAACCCCGTGCACCACTACAGGCTTGGGGTAGAGTGGCTGTAGCTGCCTGGCAGAAAAGGACCTGGGAGTGCTGGTCGACTGTCAGCTGAACACGAGCCAGCAGTGTGCCCAGGTGGCCAAGAAGCCAGCATCCTGGCCTGGACTGGGAACAGCGTGGGGAGTAGGACTTGGGCGGTGATTGTCCTCCTGTACTCGGCAATGGTGAGGCCCCACCTTGAATACTGTGTCCAGTTTTGAGCCCCTTCCCACAAAAAAGACATTGAGGTGCTGGAGCGGGTCCAGAGAAAGGAGCTGGTGAGGGCTCTGGAGTGCAAGTCTTGTGAGGAACATCTGAGGGAGCTGGGAGTGTTCAGCCTGGACAAAAGGAGGCTGAGGGGAGACCTCACTCTCTCCAACTCCCTGAAAGGAAGGTGTAGGGAGGCAGGCGCTGATCTCTGCTCCCAAGTCACAGGCAACAGGACAAGTTTTACTCCAAATCTTGCTTTCCAGAAGTTTAAAATGTCTCCAGTTTGCAAACAATAACTTGCTTATGAGTTTTCTACGCTCAGTCCAGTAAGAGCCTGCCACCTTGCCTCCCTCTCAGCTCCATGGAGATGTTGGTGTTGCTGTTCTTCTAGTAATAGTCCCATTGCCCCACTCGCTTATGAGTAGCTTGTCTCTGAAGACCAGAAGCTCTCAATCTTGCTGAGCTCAGAACTCAGCATGAGACATGAAAACCAGGAGCTCCTGCTTCCAACTCCCACCTTGACTTGCTGAAACCACCTCCTAAAGCTCACCTCCCTGCTTATAGTTAGCCCTGATAGGAGTAGATGAAAATTTATTCAGAGTGCAAGCTGTCTCTAAATTTACCTCTATTAACAATAAAGCAAGTCAATTACTACATGGAAATAGTTATTCCCCTCCAACATAGGCACAATGCAAGTATATGGGGGGGAACAACCAAACCTTGCACTTTTTTTCTTCAATGAAATAACATTTCCTATTTCAGCAGAAGATATTCCATGTGAAAACAGTCAGTGAATGGGTAAAACCACACACAAATTAGGTACCTCTATTGTTTTGGACTCTTGCCAAGCTCAGCTTCCTCTTTTGCCCAAATGAAATGGGGGATTTAAACACAGAAAGCCAAGTATTTTAATGTAGAAAACAAAACACACAAAACATATAGGCACTGCAGAAGTCTGTTCTTGTTTTTAAATAATGGTTTGCCCGTAATATTCTACTTTTCAGAGAAAGTTTAACATTAAAGCCATAGATACTTTTTTTCTTCACACTTTCACTTTCTCTTCAAGTCAAAGCTAAGTGTTTTAACAGTGTGCCATGTTGCTGAATCACTCTGAGCTTTAGTAAACATTTTTCTACTCTTTTTCCACCTGCAAAAGTTGTAGTGAAGTTGAAGTTTTAATAACATTCCCTCTGCTTCTTACGGCAGCACACAAGGAAGCTAGTAGAGCCTTTGGGGGAGTTTGGTTGGTTGGAGCATTAACATTATGGCATTATAACATCGTGCCTACAATAAATCTGATAAATAAAATGCTACTTTTCTGAGACGCAGCAAAATCACACTTCCTATGAGAAATGCTTCAGTATAAGCTGTGACAGTTGTACACAACTCACTTTCTCAAGGCACAGTAGATGACCAAGGTATATATTGCAGCATTAAAAGTCCTGCTAGGGTCAGAGACATGGCAGTAAAAGCAGCTGGGATGCAATTCATACTTGAAATCTGCTTGACTACACGTAGCTTTCACCAGCACTAATGCTTAGACCACAGTAATAGTGCTTGAGTTGACTGGAACATGCAAGGAAGACAGGAAGAACAGGGATAGATTTTAGATCCTGATGAATACTTTAGTAGTGCAGACCCTTTATATGTTTAACTGAATAATATGGTTTTACCGAAACTATTAAAAGTCTTATTTTTCAAGTGCTGGGAACAGACTCTCAGGAGTAGTTTAACTTGATGCCAAATAAGGCTTGGATGCAGTGATTTTACTGTTGGAAGACCGGAAAGAACAAAAGCTCCAGCACTAATCTTGAACCAACTGGTACTCCTAAGCACAACCAACCAATCAACCAACCAAAAAATCCCAAACCCCAATTGCAAGAGGTTGTAAAACGACACTTCCTGTTTATGGGATAAGCTATTTTTCTGAATGAGGTAGATTGAGCTGTCATCAGCTTTTAATAAGATCACCTTTCTCCAACATCTATGAGGTAGCAACGATGGCAGCTTGGAAGCTTCGGGACACTGATTTGCTAAGAAGCCACCTGTGAGTCACCAGCATGTTCTTTACATACATAAACAATAGCAGGTACCTTCTGGCTACCTCTGACAATTTTGATTTAAGTATCCTGATAACTGCTGCTATTTTTATTACCTGAGCCTCAAAGCAGCAACAGGGCAGTTAACACTGAACAGACTCTGGTCCCCAAAGATCCCTCACTCATTGCACAAATTCACTGCACTTGACAACAAAATACCTTCCAACAGAGTAACGAGTATTTTGTTTTTAGCTTTTGGGTTTGGGGGATTTGTTTGTTGTTTTGTGGTAGTTTGTGGTTTGGTGGGGTTTTTTTTTGTTTGTTTGTTTGGGCTTTTTTTTTTTGAATAAGGAAACAAGGCAAAGCTTAACAAATCCAATTTGGGTTCTCTAGCCTATCCACTATTCA
>VXBJ01003175.1:1007458-1036426 GCA_013400055.1 Nycticryphes semicollaris | reverse complement strand
TTTAGCAATTTCTGAAACAAAAAAAAAAAAAAACAAAAAAAAAACAAAAAACAAAACAAAAAACCCCACATTTATTTTTACCTGGATCACCCCAAATTTAAAAAGCTGGCTTCAAGTTAAAAAAAATTTTAATACAGAAAAAAATAATTATAGATATTATTTTGACATGTTCATGCATATGCATATACATCATCTGATCTCACTCCGTATGTCAATTAGTTCCCCGCCTCCATGAGTCTGCGCAGTATCTTCCTCCAGTGGTCGTGGAGGGTCGCAGTGATAAAGTAAGGAGGTTCCTCTTCATCACCGCTAGTGGAGATGTCATATGTCTAGGGTTGGATTAGTTACTCTAGATAAGCAACAGGCAGCAGCTTGTTATGAACACATTCTGCCATCCTGCTCCTTAATTCAAGGGCACACTATCACTACACAGACACCTGTTTAAGCATTATTTAGTCTCCCTTCCATCAGTTTGGAGGTGGTTATCCTTTGTTCACAATAAAAAGGGTTGGTGGCTGGCACAATGGGCGTAGGCCAGGCATACAGGCCCCATGGAAAAAGTGTGGTGTATAAGCACAGAGCTGTTCTCAGTCAGAGGGCAAAACTGGAAATCTCACAAGTTCCTCAGAAGCTCAAGAGCACAAGAAACATCAGAGGATCTGCAGAGCAAACTGCAGTTTTCTTCTTCCCCCTGAAGTATGTGTCTACAGTAAAAATGCTACGGATGGATGCAGGGGGGGGTTGTTTTTGCTTACTTCTGGAGCAATGCTTATTTTACTGTGCTGCTGTGAGACATAAGTGTCAGTTTTGATGAATATAAGTTACATTGCTGAGTGCCAGTATTAGGAGCTTTTTTTTTTTAACTCCTTGTTGACCCCAATTCTCCACACTCTCAAGAGCTTTAACAGAAAGGAAAAAGGTGGGAATGATCAGATAAAGGTGGCTATAATCAACTTCCATGTAAAACAGTGAAATACAGATTAAAGAAAGTGTCTATTTATTATTATTGTTATGCTCCACTAGAAAAAATAGCAATGAAGGAAAAAAATCTTGTCAAAATTGAAGGACTGAGAAGCTGTTCTTTCAAAGCTTCCTAAAAATATCCGTACAGCTCTTAAATAAATACAAGTGGTCTCATTACACCCTGCACTTCTTTCCCTAGAAGTGTCATATGACATTTGCACAGAAATTAAACTGTCATATGGATAAAAACAGTTACACATTACCGGATCAAAATCAGTACAGGTATGTTCCCCTTTCCCTTTGCCCACATACCTCTACCTATAATAAAGCCAAAAATCTGGTATTGTCATTGCTAGATATGCATTACTGTAATCACCTCATCTAGGAAAGCCCCATTTTAAAGATGCACCTCTTGCTTCTCGTAATTCCAGGCAGCTTTTCAGAAAGTCTCAGCATGCTAGACAAGTTCTTCTGCGTTCAGCACCAAGAGAAAGTAAGAAAAGCACCTGAAAATACTTCAACTTTAGCAACAAAATAATACAAGGATAATACTACAGATGGGGGCAGGAGAGAGAGTTGTTTGTAAGGCTCCACCTCTTCAGTAAAGTATTTGTACCACACTTGGAACACAACCACCTGAATTAATTAAGTATAGGCTGGTTAAGCCAACCAAACTGAAGGCCATACTTATATAAACTCTTTGAATAGTCTTTAAATAATGTTATTCGTATGCTTTAAAGTCTAATGAGACAGTACAATCTATTAAAGAGGTGTCTCCAAAAAAAGCTCAAATAGAGGTTGTGCAAAAGACTCCTGTTTGATGCACCTGTTGGTTTATATCTTGCTAAAGCACTGCATAATTTTCTCTCTGCTGGAACATTTCAAAATATTTTGATGTGCTTGTTTGTGAAGTAGAGAGAAATATTGACTTTTTAGATGCTACTCTTGATAATCACCTGATCCTGAAGTCAACAGGTCAGTCAGCCTCAGCAGCCTTAAACCATATGACCATACTTTACAACTAGTCTACAGAAAATAATTATCATATCTTGGCTCATGAAATATTTGCAATTATTCTTATGTTATACAGATTGACAAAAAGGTGATGATTGGACAAGCCTTGAAATCGAATTACCTTCCAATTTGTGGGGAGGAAATCCTTACAACCATGGCTGAATCTTGTATACCCACAATAACATGAAGACCATCCCTATAGCAGCCTATAAAAAACACAGCTAGAATGAAACAGATACACAATGTGAGTAAATAAATTATCTGGCCTGTCTAGAGCTTTAGCACCGTTGCTTTTGCCCTTACTGCACTTCTTTTTTTTTTTAAAACTACTATACTAAACTTGTTACAACGAGGTACTGTTCTGTGAGTAAACACTTGCTGCCTTTACTCAAACATGCTGTTGGGTTTTTCATCTATGATCCTGAAGCCAGCAACACAAGCAGGGGAACCATCATCCTTCTATCCAGATCTGTCAAGGGCTGGAAATGCAGGGAGTTACAACTGCAAAACCTGGACATCTGGCTCGGCAAGGGAGACTTCAACTCCTACAGGTGAGGGAATTGAGATGAATCACTGCTGACACAGATCACAGCAACAGCTGATCAGGATTCCTTTTTCTTCAGCTCTGATCTTATCACATCAAACGTTTCTCCTTGGACTTGACATGGAAAAAAAAAAAACCCTATCCCTTTAAAGGAATGCTTGCGTCGTTATTGGGGGGGGAGGGGGGAAGAGGAGAATATTGTAGGGTTTTTTTAAGCCTTATGCAAATGCATATTTATCAGAGACTGTGACAACAGGAATCAAATCTGTATGACAAAATCTGTATTAAGCCATTCATTCATAAAGATATAAATTTATAGCAGCTTTAAAACAGCTTATAAAACTTTTAGTCTGCCTTTCCACAGATAAAAATTTGAAAAGTCTCCGTTGTTCCTTTTATAGCTACTGATGTTCCCCTCTATAACCACTGAAATGGTTTTTCATGCCTCACTAGTGGTTCTTCAGACCTCACTAGTGGACAGGAAATAATTCATTGCCTTCTCAACCGCTTTAAGTACTGCAATGAAATAGCATCAACGAAGAGAACGTTGTTAAAGTAGAGTACAATCAATCAAATGACCTGAACTTGAATATCATATCATTTAGTCTTCAGAAGCAGCATGTTAATTTGGAGACTCAACACACTATAAGCAATTCAAGTACCCTGCCACACCTCAAAAGAATTTGGGGTTCTTTATGGTCAGGTGAAAGATCTATTATGTGATTCTTACCCAAAGAACTCCATACAAGCAAATAATTTAGACTGGAAGAATCAAATCATTCTGTCAAGACTAAGTTATGGACCTGTGCTGTTGTGCTCTGCCCACATCCATAGAGCATTCCCAACTTCCCAACACTCATGCAGTTTATTTTGGGGCAGATTAGCTGGCCTGAGAACAAGACAAAATTGCTCAACCGTAATGCTTGCTGGCAGTTTATATTCTGTAAAGTTGTAACAGTGCTGCACTCAGGAGTCTTTTCCAGAGCAACAGAATGTGCTGCCAACACCCCTCAAGTAAACGTTCAGCACAAGCTTAGGAACCAATTTATACAAGGTGGCTTTATTCCTGCAGAATTGTCACCCCAGGGGGCACCTGTGCATTTTCTGAATGAGTGCAGTTTTTTAAGTGTGCTCTAGTCTCTGTGCTTTAAGCACAGGGCTCTTGGCTTTAGTCTTCATGTAGCAATGAGTATGACAAGATTGGGTCTGCCACTGGAGATGAGGAAGTTGAAGTGAATTTTTGGCTGCCATGTGAGCCACATATGTAAGCGGCTCAATGCTGTGACTCAGTCTGCAGAGCTCTGAGCCACCAGCTCAGGAAAAGACATCCCTTTTACAACACAGGGATGAGAAATAACCCTGTCAACAGTGCTGTTACTGCTGATTTCAGCAAAGGCATCAAGTACTTAATTGACTTGACTTATAGCTGACTCATTGACTCAGCAGCAGCTTCAGGGCAGGGCTGCTGAGTGACACCATTTTTATCATAGGTCAATGAGGCATTGAGTGCAGATGATCCAATCTTTGTCACCTCTACCTCCCAGAAGTCACATATTAAATCGAGTTCAGAAAAAAAATCACAAAAACTATTTGGTCTTTTTAATACTCAGTTGCTTTTCCATTCAAATATGCACTATCAAACTAGTAACAGGGAAACCTGCAAATAAAAGGGAGATTAGAGAGACATACAACTTACGCTGGACAGATGAGGCAGACCAAAACTGAGAACAGGATTTAAAGCAATGGAGTCATGAAATTGTTGGGATAATATCACACATTAAGTCTCACTTATGAGTCTAATAATAAGGGGATAAAAACCAGATGCTTCACCCATGTAAACAAATCAATGTGTTAACAACATGATTATGGGCTCTGTTGAAATGCCGAAACATGAATTTGAGAATGACAGTTAAGTTTACATAAAGCTATCAAAAAATTGTGGTTGTTTCAGTTATTACTAAAGAATAGCTGAAACACATTTCACATCAGGAACCACACAACACCCATATGACAAAACTGGGGGTTCTGTTGGGTGGTTGTTTTTTTTTCCCCCCCCCAGACATCCTCTACACAACACTACGCCTAAAAGCCAACTGTTTTCAAATCAAAATATTTTCCCTGGAGTAAAAAGCATGTGAGTGCTGTGGAGGTTCTAGAAAACTCTGAGAGAAATACAAGAACTATAGTCCTGACCATAACAATCATGTAACACCTTCACCAATGCACTCCAGTCTCAGAAACGTGTACTCTCCTGCATGAAAAAAGTACTGCACAAATCTGTCAAAATGAAGGAAAAGAAAGGAGAGAAGAGCCTTTAAAAAGACAATAGAAAACCTCAACTGACCAAACAAAAAAGCCCTCTACTACTGGTGTATGTACATGAGCATTTTGGGAATGGACAATTTAAGAGAGTTTAAAGTGATCTGGGTTATTTTGATTTTAAAGGAGAGGAGAGGGGGGAAAAAAAACGAGAGAACCTTTCAGGCAAGGCAAGTCAGAAAAATATATATCTCTTGTCGCATAATAGGTATTTCCAGTCACATGCCGTGAAAGAGATCAGCAGGCCACCCAGACAACTAACACTGCCACAGTCTGCTCCTTGAGCAAGCCACAATGATGGTAGGCCGTAGGCTGGATAATCTAGGCACAAGCGGATCCAGATCCCAGATTGCACTGAGTAAATATGGTTGTCAGCATGAGACACCTCAAAACTGAAACTCGCACAGTCCCCAGCCACTTTAAAAAGTTTTAATAAACAAGGAGCTCCTGTAGTCACAAAGCCTCTTCAAAAGTTCAATGAATGGATCAATAACAGGAAGTCTGATGCCCAGCTGTTTCTTCACTGGAAAGCAGGATTTTTTCAAAGCAGTGCATAAAAACCTACAGTGGCTGTTTAGGAACAAGATTACCAGCATGCTTGTTCCATTATTTCATATTCTGAAAACCAGCACTGTTTAGGTTCATGTTTGCACAGAATTTATCTGCATGGAAATGCAGCAAATCACCCATTCCACTGACATTTAAAGTCTCTCAGATGCTGTTGAGAGCAAGTATTTTATGCAGCTTTAAAATATCAAGACTCTACAGGAAGGTGGGATAAAAAAAGAGAATGAAATTTTAAGACTTAAACTGACACTTCATGATTGCTAACCATGGCAGTGTACAGGAACACGCTTATGCCTATTAAGATTAGAAAATTATTTCTCAGAGCATAAAACTGAATTCAGACAAGAAGAATCAACAGTTGAAGTAATTCTGTTGCCCCCATCTTGTCAACTCAATCTAATTCCATGTCAAAAGCAGACCTTGGCACCTGATTGCAGGAGTCAGAAATATGAATTCTGAAATTCACAATTCATCTGACTGCTAAAAAATGAACTTACAAATCCCAGCTGTAAGAATTAATATATGCTTTTTTTTCAGCATTCAAGAGCTAAGTGACTAAAAGACACACAATTAATTCCATGAGACTATTCCCGTGTGTCTGACTGTGGTTGAAGAAACCAATTTCATAGAGAGGACAAGTGGCATTTAGCAGTCTGCATCTCCCTTCTATTTCCTCACAGCTGGAGATACAAGCAAAACTGGTGCCTATCTGGCCTGCTCCTGCAAAGCAGCTGAGCTTTCTCCCAACTCCCAACATGGGGGACTATATAGTAACAGTACTGAGAAGCAAGTTTGGAACAGAATAAGAACAGCTCAAAACCAGAAGATTTTTACTTTGCTCAAAGCAGCACAGTTTAGGGGAAGAAACAACAAAAACAAACAAGGGAGAAAAAAAAAAAAAAAAAAACCCAAACAAAATCAACTCCAACAAAGCACAAACCTCCCAAAACCATAAACCCACCACACACCTCACCACAAGCTCCACACGATCACTGACCAGCTGGACAATTGTGTGAGGCAACAAGTTACATAAAGGGATTTTTTTAAGGCTAAAGGAAGAATCAACCATGACTTCAGCCCTGAGCCACTCAGCACTCCTGGTATTTTTCTCGTCTTTCTCATTTCCAGTGTAGTGTATTTTTAGAATCTTTTATTGCCCTCTCAAGTCCCTTGCCAGTTCCAATAACTGATTTTGCACCTTGGCCTTTCTGATCTTATCCTAACACGCTTCCACTATTTCATCTGTATTAGTCCCTTATAGTGCTTATCTTCCTGTACATTCAGGATCACTGCCTGCCCTTTCCAGCACTGACCAGCTTTCTTAATATTGTCTTCCCATAAGACTACGTCTCACCTTCCCAAGTCTGGTGAAATCTATTTTTTGAAGCCCATTAGTCTCATACTGCCACTGCTCTTCTTTCTTCATGTAGGACTGTGAACTCTGTCATTTCACAAATGCCTTCATCTAACACTGCCACCCTCCCTCACTCCATCCTACAATTATGCAGTTCTGAACACAGAAAAATAACACTTGGTTGATTTAATAAATTCCTTAACTTTACCCGCATCTACTATTAACCATGATACTGTAATATTAAATCCACTGCCCAAATGACTGATATAAAGAACTATTTTTATGGTCAATAAAAATATTGACACTTGATGAAGACAAAAGAGAAATATCAAAATAAAGCACTTATTTCAAGGAGACCAAAGAGACCTACACATACTACAGGTTGGCAAAGTAAAATTTAAGGGCTAAACAACACAAACTGATGTTTAGCAATCTATTCAGCTTCATGATGAGAAAAAAAGCCAAAAAGTTAAACTGATGACATAGGACCACTCTGCTGACTGCTCAGAGAGCAGCTAGCTTAGACATCCAGCTACAACGCAGCTAAGACTGAAACATTGTCTCCCTTAACTGTTCCCATAGTGATCAATGCAGTAGTTAACTGTTTGAATATAGTAGAACAGTATTTGAGTATTGCCAGTAGCAAACTTTCAATGTAGCAGCGTATTTACCCAGGCTACAGTCCACACACTCACACGTACCCCTCCCCAGCCCCTCTGCATCTGTCATTCTGTAGCTACTAACATTTTCAGCAGAAGTTCAGGTGGGCTCTAAGACACATTTGGTTCAAGTAATACTAATCTGCTCTCCAGTTCCATTAAAACTATGAACACAGTTGACAAGATAAGCAGAACTATTGCTGAGTTTTCATCAGATTGGGGAGCATAGCCTGTATTTCAATACTTCATCATTAAAATAGTGGGATTTTTCTGTTTACATGCAGTTTTGGCAGAAACAACTGGGACTCACCTTCCCAGGGCAGGTGGGATGGGGACTATCATTTTTTTTGCACTTATTTATTCCTTCTGCTCCAATTGATCTTACTCTTTTGTGGGGTTTGCTTTTGTACCAGTTTGTTCTGTTCTCCACAGCTGCTCACTTCAATGGCTTCCCTCCTGCACAATTAATTTCATAAGGAAATTCAGACTAACTCCAAATGAAGACACCTACAGCACCATCAATAACATACAAAGAAAACAGCTGAACAAAAGGTGGAACAGAAGATCTGCAATGAGAAAAGTTTGTATTTCACATGACTGCTCTTTGGGGACCTTGGTACAAATGTATCATTTAAGACTTGAAAAATCACACAAAATCTACTCCAGTTTCGCCTCTCTGATATTTTATGCTTAATTTAAGAGGACTTGAAGAGATAATAGTAAACACGTCTAACTTGAAAAATGTTAGTGAGTTCAAATTAAAGTCCAAAAACTGCTAGTGCACTCAATTCACAGAATAAGAAAGCTTATATATATATATTTTTTTTAAGGAAAAAAATAGCAAGACCGACCTCGCTTCACTTTTTAATGTGGCACTAGAGAATCCCAGTGTAACAGTCCCCTAACACTTTACTCAATAGCAGGAGTCGTCAACCATGTGTGTCAGACAAGAAATTCTGCCTCCTACCATATGATTAGTATTATTTTTCTTTTGTAACTCAGGTCATTTCCCTCAATCTCTCTACCCCCAGAAGAGAAAAATCAACAGCTACTGTACCTGCTCCATGTATGACAAGAGTACTCAACCCAGCCAATTAAAATACCCTTTTCACTCAAGTGAACTTTGATGTCTGTTATTAATCATGACTATTACCACATGAAATCTCAACTCCCATTTCTAATCTTTTCTGCATGACTGCTGCAGTATCAGTTGAAACATGATGTTGGTACGTGGGTTTAAATTTTTGGTGTAATAAATCTTCCAATACTCATCCATAGGAAAAGATCACTGAAACAAAGAAAATCTTATGCAATGCCATTAGGGCAAAGAGAAAATATGCAACATAAAAAAACCCAAACCAAAACCAAAACAAAAACCACCCCAAACTTTGCTTTTCTAAGCAAACAGTTGGTGTACTTTGTGTTTGGGAACACGAGTTACGATAGACTTCTTCCTCCATAATACAAGCCATAACATTTCCATTTTCTATTTTTACATCCCATAAAACTCTCAGATATACTATGTTCTACTGGTCCTCTGCTCAAGAAGTCAAAGCTACTGTGAGAACAATCTACTGCTTTAACATTCTGTAACCTGTATTTCTTAAACACTGTCAGACAACTCGTTTGATCATACAGTGCTTTTGAGAATCAAGAGATCTTGGCCTCGGAGTTAATTCCATGAGAAAGGAGTCAATGAGGGCACTAACTCTCCCTCAGGCTGCTAAATAACCCTCAGCTCTGAAACAGCCCTTAAACTGCTTGAGTATATCCACTGGTTTAAAGTTACCTGTCCCAAATTAGCTGGATCACTGGAGTACTCTGATGGCTGAGGCAGTGTTAGAGCTGATTTGACCTAACAACTTTTCCTGAAAGGAAAGACACATTTCTCCCCTCTTCTGATGCGCACAATTTTCCCTTTGATCCAGACACTGGTTCTCACCTCAGCTTTGCAACCTGGCTTGCAGAAAAACCTTTTTTCCTTAGGAGGTTAGTTGCAGGACAGTCTAGTTCTTAATTTAACAGAAGGATGTCATGGCATTCAACAGACTTAACACAAGTGAAACGTGTTTCAGCATGGACTTTAAACACCTACTGCCACTAAAAACCCAGTTAATAGTTTCTACAGAAGTCTGGGGATTTCTGCATTCACACAGAACCTCACCTCTCACCCTAAGATAGGTTGAATTAGCTAAGTAAGGACGTGCTGATCTTTCCTTCCCAATATGCCAAAAAGTCAATTAGTTGAAATTAGGAGAAGACTTTTTTTATTGTTAATCAAATAGATGACTATGAAAAGGCAATCAATCAAGGCCTGCAAAAGACTAGAGCAAAGATTTAATTCAGGCATTTAGTCAACTCCCTTCAGCAAAGGCTGCACCCAAGCAGAACCTTATCTGTTAGATAAGCACACAAGGCTTTACAAAGCCCAGTAATAAAAAAGCATCCATTAGCCTTCACTTCATTTCTCAAATCAGCTCTTGCTGGCTGGTATCTTGCACAATTTACTTCTTAATTCATTCTGAAAAGCAGCATGTAATAAGCCATCCTGACATGTATTTATTGGGTGCTCTTCACAGAAGAAGTGCTGTTAAATTGCTTCCTACACACCAAACTTTTCACCATCAATATTTTCAAACTGCAAACTTGAAAGTCCTTCAAGCCCTAAAAGCTGCAAGTCTGTACAACATATATTAAGTGTACATTGCAAGACAGTCTTATTGTGATATGATGTAAACTTTGTTGGAAAGACAACTCTTGCAAACTAGAGCAAAGAGCATGTCTTCTTACAGTATTTTAAGCTTTTTTTTTTTAAAAAAAAGCTTTTAAGCTTTTTTGTTTTAAAACAGAACCATTTGGAAATAGGGCTTTCTAAATTTTTCATGACTATAAATAATTGCATTAAAGAAAGTGTGTGAAGAGGTGGATTGGAATAATTTCTTTGGCTTGTATAACTTGCAGTGTTTGCCATCTGCATAATAGGAAACCAGCATTTTTATATGGAACACCACATCCTCCTTTCTGCACTTGCTGGGCAGTGCAGGAATAGCAATAAGCATCGATCGACAAGCACAGATCCATCCTGCCCAAAAGTCAGGTCTGGAACAAGAGTTCTTTCACCTTGATCACTCAGGGATTCAGTCAGAGATGCATCAAGTACTAGCTACTGGTTTAAAAAAAAATCTTCCTATGAAAAGGCAGATTCTCAACACCTTAAGCTGCAGCAAAAGGTCCTAATCAGTGGTTGGGATATTGAGAAAAACAAACACTTCTCTCTTCCATCTCCTGTTAGTCTCTTACAGAAGAGCCAGACAATAGGAATACTAATACCTCCCAAGCACTACAGGGACGAGGCCATAGGAAAAGCAGGGCCTTTTAAGAATGTGCAGCGCTGACAGTAGTTTAGCCAGTAACGCTGTCCTCCCAACGCATCCCAGCAGGCCTGACTACATAAGACAAAAGACAACAGGTTTTCCTTAAGATCCCTGAGGACACTAGGCCATTTACATTAGATCTGCATTCACAACATTTCATTTTGGACGAGTAATGACAGTAACACTCTAAAAGCTCATTTCCAAGTTGAACGAGTTTGATATAGCATCGTTAACATTTTGTTCTTTGATTTCATTAGCTGTTCAATCCTCCTGTTGCAAGAGTCTAGGAACTCCTTCCACAGATCAAGAGGTTCCCCATTGGAAAGATTACCATAACNTTCTCTCACTTCTCAACCCGAGTAAATTATGAAAGATCTTTAAAAAAGATGTCATCCTTATCGCTATTACTGTCTTCAAAGACAGATTACGCTCAACTCAAGAAGAACCACTTCCTGGGAAGAACTCATCTGGTAAATTGGCTGAGGTTTAACTCGTCCAAAATCTGGTAGGTGAGAGAACAGCACTAAAGCAGGACATTCCATGCAAACCACTTATAGTTATGACTAATATTNCCCCCCTTCCTTCATTACTACATTAAGTGACTTCTCCTACATCTCCTAAATGTAGAGAGCTCTTTTATTGCTCGAGCCCTCAATCTGGCTCAGATTCACATCTCTATCCAAGGATATGACTGACAGGATGCCAGAGATCTCAAAGACCAGCACACTGCTCCCCCCACAGCCTCCCAACAAGTGGGCAGTGCCGCAGGCATGACCCTCCGGTGCAGCAGTTCGAAATGGCATTACTACGTGGTCAAACCAATTAAAGGGTTACTTTGATCTGAAAATGGAACTGTGTTGCAGCTGATAGGTTTGTACATGCAATGGCAGATCCCTAGGAGGATCACAACTACACCATAGTCAGCAGATTTTAGCCCAACACACCTGTACACCTCAGTGTGAATCCACTAAGTCTGCTACAAATTTATTCAGATGTAATTCATTTTGCACCTGTAATGGAATTACTTCAACAGTTAAGTTGCTTTGGATGTACAGCCAACACTAAATAATCTAGCTGGTTGCAGTCTTTTTACTTGTCTTGTTTTTTAAATACATTTTTGAGCTGACTCAAATTAAATGCAAAGTCTTGCATGAAGGCTTATCAGTATTATTTGTGACATTCTCTAAAAAAACTTTCAATCCATAAACAAATTCTTGAATTACAGCAGAAACAAACATAGNAAAAAACACTAAACAAACAAAAAAGGATAAAACAGAACTGTAAAGCAAAACTGTAAAATACATGACTGTGAAGCCAGAGCTGTGAAAGAACTGTGAATGGAATCAGGTGAGAAACAGCACCACATTTCCCTTCAATGTCAAATCAACCTCTCCCTCTTAAAATACAGCTTGTGGGGAGAAGATTCCCATTAAATGAATTGAAGAAGTTTGCTGCAGTTTGATACCCTGCGCAAATACATCTCTTGGCTGTCTGACCAAAGAGCCATGCTGTGCTCCTGTTCCCTGCCTGGCTCCAATGAGAGCAGTTTAGGGTAGGTGGGAAATGGGGGTCACTCAGCTTGCACTCTTCTTCCTTACCTGCTGTAAGGGAAGGCTGGTTCTTAATGTACAGCAAACAAATTAAAACTAATCAATATTCATTACAATTAAGCATTGTCTCTTCCCTGCCAAGTGCCATGAGATAGGTTTTCCTATAAAGCCGTCTTAACAAATGAATTCTGTGCAGGAGCACAGTAGCACTAACACAAAAATCATTAAAAGAAACGTTTCCAGCAGACAGTTTTCTTGGCTTTCCCACACACATTATGTTACTGGAAATTCAACAAGAAACAAGACCAAAAATTAATGAACTAATGAATTTAGAAAGGAAATGCACGTAAGTTGATGAGAAGTTTAAACTACAGGTAAGAGATGAGGCTTTGTCATTTCAAACTCAAGGACGGAGAATAATGAGCAAGTTAAATTATATTGTTCATGCTTTACCTGGAAGATAGCAACCAAGATAATTTTATATACAGAGGACCTGAAACTGAGCATAAATGTATGCCATCCTTTAGTTATGACAGGGTCTGCTCCATTAAAATGGAGACACTAGCACCTAAATTATTTCATTTCCCTAGTCTTCTACTTCAACACCTCTAACCTGAAATATCTATTATAGAATTCTAACAGCATGAACATCTCATGTGATTGTAACATTCGTACTGCAAATGAAAAGCTTAACTGGTGCGCAAGCTAAAAAACTTTGAGGATATGAAGCAGTATGTTCAGTGTGATATAACACTGCAGCAAACTAGGGAGAAAAAGCATAAACATTTGTGATGATTCTCTTGAAACCAGGACCGAAAAAGAAAAAAGGTCCTTTTTGAGATTCCATCCCGTGCTGTTGCTGCTGTCATTAGACAAAACCACCAACGTTAACTCCTACACAGAAAATAGAGCAAAGAAGTATGCATTACTGTGCTTCCACACACAAAAATCAGTTGATTTAAGATGGGGGGAAAAAAAAACAAAAACAACCAAACCACCTGACAAAGGACCTCAGAAGGCAGAGTAAAGGTAACTTACCTTAGCTGTTTTATAGGTCACTAGGGCTCCTAAATCACCTCACTGTTGATCTACAGAAACTGCATTCCCCTCATGAACACAGAGCTACAGACTTGTTTTCCCAAGGATACAAATTCTACCTATAAACCCCTTCACAGAATTTATTTAGCATGGGCATGTTTGGGGCACTTTTTGTGTTGATTTTGTTGCTGTTGTTGTTTAAAAAACAAATAGGGGAGCCCTTTGATCTCTGTAATGCCTTGTTTAATATCAGCCTAACATTGGAGCAGGGAAGAGATGCATGTTAGTAGAGTTGCACCATGACAACTGCTCGCGTAGAACCTCACTTCATCTGGCTGCTCTCTGCCTTTTCAAGCTTCCTCCTCCTTGGTCCTTTATGCAACTTCATTCTTTACTTTCTAATACTGCGGTGTCATTGCAGCGTATGCCATCATTTCGAGCCCAGACCACTCTGCTTGGCTGGTACCTATACCAGTTTACACACAGTCCCACTGAAAAGAAGAGTGAAAACCAGGAAGATAGCAAACAAGTGGGAGTCCTGGTGTACAACAGGATGACCATGAGCTAGCAGCGTGCCCTTGTGGCCAAGAAGGCCGATGGCATCCTAGGGTGTATCAATAGCATGACCACCAGGTTGAGGAAGTCATCCTGCCCCTCTACTCTGACCTGGTGAGGCCCCATCTGGAGCACCGCATCCAGTTCTGGTCCCCCAGTTCCAGAAGGACAGGGAACTGCTGGAGAGCATACAGCAGAGGACCACAAAAATGAGGGGCCTGGGGCATCTGTCTTAAGAGGAAAGGCTGAGGGACGTGGGTTTTTTCAGTCTGGAGAAGACTGAGGGGGGGTTCAATCAACACATATAAATACTTCAAGGGTGGGTGTCAGGAAGAAGGGGCCTGTCTTTTTTCATTGATGCCCAGTGACAGAACAAGAGGAAATGGGCACAAACTTGACCATAAGGAGTTACATCTCAACATGAGGAGTAACTTCTTCACTTTGAGGGTAACTGCCCAGAGAGATGGTGGAGTCTCCTTCTCTGGAGACATTCCAAACCCACCAGGACACGTTCCTGTGCAACCTGCCCTGGGAGGTCCTGCTTTGGCAGGGGGGTTGGATGGGATGATCTCCAAAGGTCCCTTCCAACCCCGTACCATTCTGTGAAGTGCATTTCTAGCCCCAGGTAATTTGCACCCTAACAAGTATTATAGTGCTACATTATGAAATTGAAAAAGCAATTTGGCTGTTTGCAATAGGAGATGGTCAAATCAAGAAGTATATCAGTAGCCTGTTGATAGCTTTATTACTCTAAGAAGCAAAAAGCAATGAGAGAACACCAAGAGACATTGCTGTGGGTAAGCAGAAAATAAAAGTCCATTGCAAGGCAGTGCTAACAGAGAGAAAGGCTTAACAAATGCCAACCACAAGATTTCCAGTCATCATTTTCCTGATAAATTTAAAAGAAAAAAAAGTTATCTGTACAACCTGTACATAATCTTACTTTAAAAGAAAGTTTTGCATGAAAGACATAGGCTGCTCATCCCCATTCTCTCTCTTTCCCAGTAAATCTTGCCATGAGAGGCAGTCAGGGGCAGTCAGAGCCTCTTGTGTCTCAGTAGCCCACCCTGCTGCAAGACACCACTTTTTTTGGGCTCCCCTTAGGCTGGAGAACACTCCTGGCTATTTGTGTCCCCTCCTCCAGCAGTCTGATGCCAGAAATTATGTCCTCCATGGCTCAGGGACAGGAGGACAAAGAGAAATGTGGGTGCACAGAACATTCACTTTTTAAAACGAGCTCTTACCAAACCAGTATTTGTTTCATTATAGCTCACCCCCCAAGTACCTTGAGATAGAAGCATTCTATTGCAAGTAAACACATATTTTGCTTCTTGGTTTGCACAACCAAAGGTGTTTCTACAGCAACATCCACAAGTCCAGTTCCTAAAGAGGGATGGATTAATTTGCAAGTGCTCTTTGTATACACAGTCCTGGTAGTGTAACTTACTTCGAATTTATCTGACTGCCAACTACTCAGTGCTTTATATATGCACTAATACTATATGCAGGTTTACTACCAACATTTGTCATGAAAAGCATGCTGATGTAGTACATGTTTAACTTGCTTAGAGATATATTTTGTAAAGCAGGATGGGGAATGAAAACATCGTCTACTTTACAGCACTACTGCAGCCTTACAAAGGGGCACAGACACAAGTACACGGTGCTCATTTATTCATGTTGTACACCACTAACAAGCTTGTGATGGAGCAGTTGCAAAGCATGATTAAAAAAAAAGATGAGGAGGTTCTACCTTGAAGAGGGCATCAGAAGTGAGAAGTGGACCCTTGGAAATTAAGGGGATATAACATTTAGGAAAGAGGTGTTATAGTGTTTTTTCCTCACTATCTCAACCCAGCGTCTACACAGGTAACCTCTGAGATTAAAGAGGTGCTTAAACTGGAAAACCAGCCATAGTTTAGTTATTTATAACCTAGTCTACCTTCCATTCATTTTCAGGACTAACATGCTTCATCTGGGCTAAAACTAAGAAAGGACCATTTGACACAAACAACTTGAGAAAGTTGCTGTTTTTCATTATGCAAAGAGGGAAACAAATACACTTTCTTCATGGGCTGTTTCTCAAGTTTTAGTTTTATTCTCATTTTTTCAGTTAAGTGATAAAGAGTAGAAACAGGATTAAATTTTAACTCAACGGCTGGAGGAGAAAGAGATGGAAAAGGCATAGTTAAGTACTTTAGTACACTGGAGGGAAACATTTCAGTTTACAGGAAAATAGGATTTACGGCGTATAGCAGAAAGTGGCAATAAACGGCAGGCAAAGAGACTTCTGGCCACTTCACCTCTTCATACAGCTTAATGTATCCTGGCTACAAGGATAGCTATGGGACTAAATTCTTCATCTCTGCCAGATGTGGCCCTCAGAAGTGGCAGTAGCCAAGTTCAGGAGCAAGAACAAAGGAACACAATACCTCACCATGTTTTGCTCCACAGGAATATTTTCTGTGTGCTATTCTGCAGATTCCCCACTTGTCCATGAGTCAGGCTACTCCTGCTTTAATCTAGCAAGAAGCAATAAGGGTTGCAAATCCAAACCTCATTTGATGCTACCATTAAGAGAACAACATGCCAAACTATTCCACACACATTTCTTGAAAGGTTAAGGGTGTTTATGGTAGTTTGTTCTTTATTAAAGTAACACTTATAGGCCTTGTAGTCCCAATTTACAGTGTTCCTTGAAGTGTACCAGAATTTCCCCTGCCCCCTTCAAACTAGAGAAAAGGGCTTTATTAAAAATAAAATCTATACACTATAACAAAATCCCCATATATGTATTGAAGAATGTCTTGCCCAGCATGAGCACCGCTCACTGCATTCTCACTAGGCTCCTGGAACTATTTTCAGCTAATTTGGAACACTTAAATCAAATTTCTTGTGGTAATGAATTTACCACAAGAAATTCACTTGAGTTTTATTATTTATCAAACACAGTCCACCGGTTTATTTCATTTTAGGAAACACTGTACTTCAGACAGCAGCATGGAACAATTGTACAGAATATGTTAGCGTTCTGAACCAAAACAGTGTTTTACTTTATTTTCTTCAGTGATAGCATTCACCAGATTCTTCATGTGTCATTAAGCGCACAAATTATTTTCATGTTACCATGAAAATGCATCTGCATTTTTTTAGAAACTACTTTATATATCTCTACCTGAAGAGGATCAGAAATTTCAGTCAAACAGAAGACCGAAAGAATCGAAATTATATTCACAATGACCAGCAAACTCCTCTGAAATATCTAAGGTAAGATATTTAAGAAACACCCTGCAGTTCACATGTCTGAAATCATTTACCTCAAGAGGAACAAGCTTTTCACACATTGCCTGACATTTATCGCTTAAGACCTATAACAGCGGACAAAGAATATTAAAATACTTTAAAGGGATGAAGACTTACAGAAATTATACTGCCATTTTCCAGTGTAAACCCAGGACTCTTATACTTGGGAAATATATACACACTCATCAAGCATATTATGCTTTTCCTGGGATAGCACTTACAAAAATCTCATGGCGCAGAAACAGCAAGTTCATTTTGCCAAAGGTAGCATATTGGTTTTTTTGTTTTATAGCATGGCTTCAAGTACCAAAACAGTAAGGTCAGATCTGCACAGAGCTGTGCCACTTCACATGCACTGGATACCAGACCACAGTTTTTTAAATTTAGAGATCCTCCCTTAACAGATAAATACTCCAAGATTCATGTTGCTCCCAAACAGAAGTGCATCTCCAGTAAGCATCTATGTGTCCATGAATCTATAATATCAAATACTTATTGCTGGAACAGACTTTATAATATTTATAATAAACATTTATGTAGAAGACTGCAAGTACACAGAGCATTTTTCTTGGAAAAAAGATTTATTCCCCCAACTTATAGAATTCAATACGATTTAGAAAGCCAGTGTCAAAATAAACAAATCCTGAAATTACTATTCTCAAGTAATCTTTGTAGTTTTATGCATGACAAGCGAACTTCAGGTATATTAACCGTGAACAAACAAATAGAAACCACAAGAACTTTTGCTTAAAATTTTCTTCTCTGGAAGCTGATCCAGAGCTCCATCCTTCCAAGTGATAATTACTACAGAAGGACAGCTTTTTTTTCCTGTTATCTGACTTTTTCAGCATGTTTTTTCTGTTACCTGAGGTTATTTAGCCTGTAGATGACATGCTATGGAAAATCCAAACCAAACCATAACAGAAACCATCGACTTCATTCTGTCCCCCCTACCCCATATATACTGAATCTCTATTTTTATGCCTACAATATAGGCATCTACTCTTGTCACGCAAAAAAAGCATCGCAAAGCCAGTTAAGTCTGAACAAGGACTAAATCAATTAAGCTCCTACAAAAGTGTTTTTAAAAAA
Source organism: Nycticryphes semicollaris (assembly GCA_013400055.1). Lineage (NCBI taxonomy): Eukaryota > Metazoa > Chordata > Aves > Charadriiformes > Rostratulidae > Nycticryphes > Nycticryphes semicollaris. The sequence goes on along the minus strand of VXBJ01003175.1, from coordinate 1,018,094 downwards.
ATGCTAAATTAGTCTCTGTAAGACTGGCAGTACACCAAAACACAGAGAAAGACAGAAGCTTTGAGCAGGCTCCCATTCTCCATACCCCATCCTTGCTATCAGAACTACTTCTTACAGACCTACATTATCACATCCACATCACCCCTTACGCTCTGATTTACTGTACTCCATCTGAAGCAATTCTTGGTTTAAGTAAAATTTCCTTGCTTGTACTGTTAGCTGCACGACAACTAGACACAACAATATTTAATAAGCCTTTAAGTGCCCTCTCCCTCATCTTCCTAAAGAAGAGAAGAGATTGTTGAGATTGTTAAAAATAATCTTAGCTATGCGCTCCCTTTTTCAGGCTTTAAAAAGTTTATTTGCATACTACAGATTTTCAAATTGTTTTGTCTGATATTGTCATTTCATCCTCTTATAAAGACAAAGGCACAGCTCGTTTATCACAGCTGCCTTCACAAGACAGTCTGTAGTCTTGATGTTTTACCTCTCCATGAAACACTGCAAATATGTTCAGCTTGTAGTGGTGATTTTGCAGAAGTGATGTTCATAATGCAAATGTTTCTCCTGTTTTCCTATATTTAGGAGAAAACAGAAAACTCACAAAAAGGAGAATTATTCCTAAAATGAACACAGGGAACAGCATGAGGTATTAACGGATCAATTCAAATGCCAGCCCTTGATGCAAATAGCACTTCTTTCAGTTGCTGAAGCAGTGATTAGCATCACTACAATATCGTGAGTGAGACCTTTTGAAAACTGAATGGACCTCAGTTATCACAGCTCACCATGTTGCCAATAAGAATCGCGAGTTACCACACCTGCACTATGGATTACATTTATGCAGTGCTTTTATTCATTGAATCTCATAATGCTACTCATGAAACAACTGATAAAATTCCTTTCGGGACATCAACACACAATTCAACAATTGAGAGACCTCACAAACATTTTCAGAGCCAAGTCAAAAGCTCCCGACATTCTTGAGTTTCCCTAAACCACATAACCTAAAGGCTGCTACTCCCCATGTATGCTAGATATGACAGGTATGAGATTTAGAAAAAGGGAAAAAAAAGTCAATACATCACAGCAAACAGGCTTTCAAGTAGGAAATTGAGAAGGCTATTTCACTTTTTATGCCTTTGTCAGTGTCAAGCTTACTTAGCTCACCCCGATTTTATAGCTGAAAATAAGCTTTGTATTTTTGCTAGCCCTTCTTAGATACCAGATGGCTCTTACTTAATTTTTATCAACACACAGCTGCAGTTTTACTACTCCAAGGTGGTATGACAAGAGCCATATTTTACAGTATTAGACTGAGCATTTTGATGCTTTTTCCTCTCATGCTTTTTTCCTCTGAAGTAAAATGTTTATCTTTACCAAAATATAAATGATAAAAATCTCTCACACTTTTTATTCTCAGTTTATTCTAAGAACTCTATGAAACTATTGGAACATTGATGGACTACCAGAGGCTGATGATGAAAATTATCACTAGCTTTACCATACAGTAGTAATAATGCTTTTTTTTATAGGTAACCACAAGGAGTTGTGGCTGTAAAAGGCAAAAACCAAGCTGTAACCTCTCTAAGCATTGCTATGTATATTTTCATTAGTCTTTGAAAGACATGATCTATTGTGTTTATCATTTACTGTTGATTATCACTGAAGCAGAGACTCAACTTGCTAAGCAACAGCAGCCCATGTCTGTGAGTAATTATGCTGAAGTGTGCATATTTCAAGAGATAGTCTGTTAGGATCTCAAGATTTTAATCTGCTAATTTTTTTCCTCAAGTTCCCCACATCTTATGTGAACACTGGGAATTAATAAAGTGGGAATTTGTTGTCTAACTAAACAAAGCCTACAAGGTTCCCCTACACTTCCCTAGAGAACACTTGATTGATAGGAGAAGCAAGATCACAGGGCCCTCACAGTTCTACTTTCTGAGCCCCACTGGCATGGAATACAAATCATGAGAACTACTGTCTATTTGTGAAGCAGGTGGGAAGAGTGAAAAAACACACATTAGGAGGAGCAATTACTGAACTGGAATGCACACACACACCACCATCATCCACCATTATCACCTTTCCAAGTGAATATACAAAAATACTTAGAAGACAGAATGATATTCCCAGAAGTGTAGTTTTTCCCAGGTGTCTATTATTAATTTCATTTGTAGCCAACACACAATTCTAATTTAGACTAGACATGCCACTATTGTGAGTTGCTCCCTTAATCACAAAGCATTATGCAATACATTCTTCTGAGGCATACAGCATTTTGGTAATAAAATTCACAGGTAAGACAACATATAGAAAAAACAACTGGCATTTATACCAAGGCTATGAGGGTACAGACAAAAAAAAAACCACAACAAAAACCACAAACTCCAGAACACTCAACAACATATATGGAAACGCAGCCAATTCAAAGACATTTTTTAAAATCATATTTGTTTGATGAAGACTAACACCTTTATTGCAAGGTCTGAAAACATCACAGAACAATTTGAGGCAAAGTATTGTGTTACTTATATTGTGCTCAGGTGAGTTGCTATGCAAGTAAAGCTGGTTCCACATAATGCACTTCTCTGGATCCTTAACCTGGAAGTCCATTCTTGCTAGTCACCATGCACCCAGTCATCTACAGGATATTTGCAAAGTCTGATAGTCAGATGCCCAAAAAGAAGAAAACAGTCCTGTCTTAGTAGCAGGAAAGCTGCAAGAGGAGTAGAGAAAGGCAGAGCAGACCCACAAAGTCAGTGCATCAATCACACACATTCCAGATCTACACCACTCTCTATAACCTGGAGCAGCTTCAGCAGAACAGCTCTACCTAAACCCCTGAAACACAGTCACATCTGCATGGCCTAATTCCATACATGGCTTTGGCTGGTGACATGGGTAAGACTTTCCAGGCTTCAGATTTGAACTAGAGCACCAAAAGTCTTTGATTTGGAGTTCACATGATTTTTCCCTATGCTTACCAACAGCTCTGGTACAAATTCATAGCTAGAAGATGAAGGAAGCAGACAAGAGTCTGAGATCCTCTGCCTCATCTACTTTTCTATGTAGGTATAGCCTTCTACATGCTTCATAGCCCCAGTTAGGGGGGCAGTTTCAGTATAAGATGATTGCTGTTCCACTGAGTCAAACACACTGTACTCCCCTCTAAATGTATGTCTTTGTTCATTATCTCTTCCATTACTCAGTTTAAAAGTGAAACTTGATGAAATAATACAGAAGCAAACATCTGATCTTCCAGCTACCATCTTCCAGTAATTTATACAAGGTAAAAGAAAACACAACCATATTGTGCAACATAAAGAAAGGGCTGGAAAAATATCATGCCATTGTTGCACATCTGAAAGACAAATTAATCTTGAAGGTGCCACTCAAAATTGAAAGGCAGGCAAGTTAAACTTGCTCTTCACTAGATTTTTAAATACTCAGGACAATTTTCAGATTGCAATAGATGAAAATTGTATTAACTTCTACTAGATGCAATTATGTAAATTACATAACAAGGTTTTATTTTTACACTCTCAAAACTCTACTTTGGCTTTATAAGCTGAGCACCTCATCAAGCCTGTGCTAGAAATTTCTCTCTCACTCTGTAGTGAAGGGCTACTGTACCAGGTCTCTCATTTATAAAAGAAAGCATTAATCACTTATGTTAAACTTCACACTACTTTACTTCTAGCTATCAGCATTAAAAGTACTCCACCCACGTGACCTGCAAGTGAGGTGTTGTGACACAGTCATTACGAAAAATGAAATTAGAAGTTAAAGCAAGCTGAGTAGTGAAAGTCAAATTACATATACATGCTATTGGTTTTTAGTAAAGCTGTGCAAATAGGGAAAAAGTTGGCCATGAATATTTGTATCATGAGCTTAAATGCTGCCATATTTGAAGCCTTCAATTACATTACCATTTATGAGCTTTACTGATCATATTAGTACAACAAAAACACAAGTCCAAGAACAGGAATCCCACAAATATCATTATAAAGAAATGTCAGGACAGAATTTCATTTGCCTCCCTACCAATGGGATTCCTGCTTAGGAAACCTGTTAGCTTTACCAGGCACCCAGCATGGAGCAAAATAACCACTGCATGCTTTGTTGTTAGCACCAAGGTGATCAACAATTGAACATACTCTACAGACCAGGAATAATTCCTAAAAATACACACAGAATATAGCCCAAAAAAGAGTTGACATGCAGCTCAAGACAATTCCGAGCACAGAGAAGACAGACAAGAGTTGCATTATTGCATCCTTTATTGTTGTGCTATTGGAGATAACTTACTGGAGATAGAGCTACATCTTAAAATTACACTTCATGTATTAATTTAAGCTAATTTTATGATGATTTAATACATTGTACTATCCACTCATGTCAAGCCATCTTCAAATGCTATCCATTTACACTTAAATCCATTCATTAGGTGGACAGTAATAAGGTCGATTAGGTCAAGACATACTACAGCATGTTCATTTTGCATCATTTTAAATGACAAAACCTATGTGGCAAATTAGCATATCAATTAGCATATCAGTATACCTACATTTACAGAGCAGAAACATCACGGTTGTTACACCTAATACCATTAGTGTAGATGCCAGAAGAGAACATGGTTTGCTCCCTGTTGTACCTAACCACAAGATTCCACAATACTCCTCACAGGAATCAGATATGACATACACATATTAACTGCAAATCATCATTAAAAAAACTCTTCCTGAATAGTTTCCCAGAAGGTAAGAAAATATGTTCTTAGTTTTCACATAATTATCTCTTGGGGATATACTACTGCGAACAATTAAGTACTTAATAAATTTCTAGCACACTCGCAACCATATGTTGTCAGAGGTCTTAGTTCCTAGAAGCAGAGGTTTAGAGCTTTAGAAAGAAGACTAGACTATCACCGCTTCCTCTCACTCTCAGTTCTTGTTCCTGATGAAGGACAGAAGTGGAACGCATGCACATACATTCAGATTGCTCAAGTAGCACAGCCTTTGTAGAAAAGATAGATTTATTTGCAGTTAATTTTTACCCAAATGTGTGTAACACACCAAACAGCGGTGTATTTTGCTTAGTGGCTCAAGGATTCATCAGTATGGAGAAAATACAGCTAGATATACTGGGTTTTTAAAAACAAACAGACAAAAAATAACCCCACAGACACATCATGCAAGAGTTCCTACCAGCCATGCAATGAAACTGGAGCTTTAATGGGCAGAATTAGGCTCAGGTACTGAACTGTGAAGCTTCAGTAGTTGTGGACTCTTCCTTAAGATGCATAGTGAAGACAGTTATTCTGCTTATCATAGCGGCAGCTCCTCTCTAATTTAGGTTCTACACCAGCATTTTACGTACAGAAATTCACCTTTCACAACCATTTGGAAAACTTGGCCAAGCTCTATCCCCCTTCTGTAAATGCTGTGAAAGCATATTATTCACCTGGGTTCAGTAACTGCTTTCCTTACTGAAGAACACCTAACACTCAGAAAAGTTTTAGGAAAGGAGAACCTAAGAGCCTTTACAAGAGTCCTCTGGATCACAGCTTCTCTAAATTTTAAGGCAGTAGCCAGAATTCAAGGGGTGAAGATGGGCTACACAATAGCAGGAAAATCAAAACACCTTTTTATGCGTCACACTGGTGCAGGAACCCTGCAATGAACCTTAGTGCATCTTTAAGTCATCTAGCAACATTTACCCTACCCTTGCATTTTCAGAGGCTGGAGTCCTAAGGACAAACCCAGTGCAGTGCATTGTCCAAGGGAACAAGGTTAACTTCCACTAAGAGGAGACAGAGCCTGTGTATGACTAAAAGGGACCATGCACTTTCCTTACCATCTCACATAACCATAGCAGGAGACTAGCTGTAATTTGGATTCACAAAGAAGCAGCAAAACAGACCACATTGCTGTACAACACTCAGAATACTTTTGTTTTGTGCTGGGGCAGGCTGTGGGGAGAGCAAGATTTTTGAAGACTTTATCACTGCAGTGGAACAGATAATTAGGCAATTAAAACTATGAAAAGTGGACAAATTACCAGTTCTAGATGAATTGCACTGCAGAACAGAGATGGCAGAAGCAAGACAACAGAAACTAGAGCCTTTGGCAAGCATTTTAATAGCACAACTAAAAGAGAGGCAGCTCAGGAGCAAAGGTGAAAGGGTAGTTCATTTGCAGAAGCTTATCTGCTTTTGCAAAGGAAGATTTTGAAGGAGGTGGTCCCTAAAACAATCTTGCTTTTCTTGCATTGATAATTAGAACACATTAATAGAAGTCCAAAGAGGTCTCATTCCAGCTTCATTTTTGGTCACTCAGCAAGGCACTCCTGTACTAGGTTTTTAATGACATCAGCAATATCTTCACACACACAAAGGCTTGTTATTTAATCATTCTGCTCACCAGAAACCCCCCAACAAACTCATTCCTGACATCCCTACCTGCTCCCAAGACATGGAGAATGAACTGCCTTTCACACACCACAGTAGAGGTAACACGAAAGTACGCTCAGGCCTCACACAAAACTTTCCCCTCTCACCCCAGTTCGAGGCAATTGTGGTGAAGGTGCTGCTGCTCACTCACTGCCCATTACCACAGTAACTCACTTCCAGAAGCCTCTTCTGGAGTTCTCTCTGGTGGCTCTGGACCCCCAACCAAGTCAAAACAGAGAATAAGGGAGTTACCCTGCTCCCACGAGTAAAGGGGCATGCTTCTCCAGGCATGTTGTCTGTACCACGTACATCTCACTAAACAAGCCTCTTGATGGATGAGGCCTTTTTTCTCACAGCAGCAGAGACCTCCACTCTGTTACTAAGATGTTCTGAGTAAGAACACACTAAGAGGGAAGCTGGCAGAATTTGCTTGTCCAGCTCTGCAGAGGTACCAGCTATGAATGTCTCAGCCTTCAACCTCACAGATTTGCTGCAGCTGAGGATTTCAACCAGGACATACAGAACAGGCTGGTCACCACCCCGTGGAATCAGGTGTGCCAGCTCCCTTACTGCCCGCTGCAAGGAGAGGCTTCTGTCTCATCACACCTTGTTGCAAAAGGAAGAACTTTATAGCTGCAGCTCAAGCAATCTTATTTTATTATTGTAAATAATCAAGGGGAAAGAAAAATGCAATTATTAAGACAAGCAGAAGCCATAAAGCGCAGCTAAGGGTTACATCTCATTGAACTGTGGAATCTCCCACTGCAATAACCCTCAGAAAGATAGAAGCAGAAGAGGAAAATCAATTTTGTGCCTCACAAAGGATTTTCCTTGTAAAAAGTGTTTAAAATAAAAACAAATAACTATTGAACAGTATGAAGGAAATGAGGCAGGATTGGGATGAAGAACACAAGGGATATTGCTTGAATATTCAAGAGCATGCGTATAATGTAAATGAAAAAAGCAACAATAATAGTAATATACAACAGTTTCTATTTCTTGGCTTTTCATGCATAAGTTTCAGTAAAAGAAATGCTAAACAATAAGCTCTGGGATAAGTGTACAAACATACTTCGAGGCTTTTATTTTTAATTAACACTCCTAAGCAAGGTTTGTAATAATTTTCTCTCCAGTTGCGAGTTTCATAGGTAATGACATGGAAACATTTATTTTAATTATAGCAGGTCTTTGATATCTGTGCAACAAACTCATTCACGTGGTTTATGCCTTCCTGAATCTGGTTCTTCCACTTCAAAACACAAGCAGATGAGCAGGAAAAAAAAAAGTTTATCTGAGTTTTAAATTCCTTGAGTCTTAGGAAGCCACTCTTATCTAATCCAAACAGCTTGAAATGAGACATTGCCATAGGAAAGATATGGGTAAAACTGTACAATACCATCACATGGCTGCAAAGACAACAACAGCGCAACGCCAGCATCTTTCAGAAGGAGGAGGGAGGGGAAGGAAGCCTTGGACATTTTATACTCTCATTTCTAGCTCCTGGGATAATGCTTTTCTATTGCCAGACTCAAACATTGAGGTCTCCCTTTGCCAAAGCAAGCAGGAGACACAAGAACTGCTTGAAAATTCCCCACTAGATGAACTGCTCTAGGCAAGCACTCTGAGAAACACTACCAGAACACAGGTTTTGCCTTGTCCTGACTGGAGCTTAAGCACACAGCACAAAGTTTATTGTTGATCACTTGTGAACAGAGCAGCAGCTCTGTTCCATTATCTCCTGAAAAAAGCACAAATAGAATACACCAAATACACCATACTGACATGCGGTAAAGGACAAGGTCTTGCAGACAGCATCCCACCACTACTTTCTCATCCCTACCATGATAATAAGTAATTTCTTTTGTTATACTTTCTTCTGTGAGTTTATATTTTGTTTTTAATATTAAGGAAACATCTTGGCATTACTCATGAATGCTAACCAACATCTGACAGCTCTTTTCTGTGGCAGACTTTTACAAGTTTTTCATCTTTCCTCTGCTGGCGTTTGACAGCACATGGATGATAGAGCTGGGCAGGAAGTGGAAAAAGAATAGTTAAATACAAAAAGATGAAATTATAAACCAATCTTGGTTTTAAAAACAGCCAACCTGTCTGGTATTCTTAATGCGAAACAGACATTTTTCTCACACCGATTTCTTCTGAAAGCCAGTAAGGTTAATATGATAAAGCTGTTTTAGGACTACCTTTCTTTTCTAGAGAGGCAGATTTAATAAATTTCCCCAGTTGCTAGGAAAGGAAGCTGCACTTAACTGTCCTTGGCACTTTCACATTTGCTATTTTAAAAGTCATCTCAGCCTGCTTTAGTTCATCCTAAGAAACAGCTTAAAGATTCATTCAAGGGCACATGCTCCAGACAGCCAACACAGCCACACATCTCACAGGATTCTAAACTTCTCTGAAAAATAAATTCACTTTTTGCTCCTTGACTATGAACACATTAAAAAAAGCTTCAGACTTTGTATTTAAAAAAAAACCACATCATGCAAGAGATTCTTCAGCCTTATACAAGTCTCTCCACTAATAACTCAGACTGAACTGTATTATAAATTCCAAAAAATCACACCCCCTCCAACCAAACACACGTAGAACTTGGAGAAGTCTGACCCTCAACTAAACGTTGTCCACATTTCCACCGGCAATCATGCATAACATTAGTTCCCAATGTCAGTCTGGATTTCCCAAACAGATCACCTATAGTCATTTAATCAACTACCATAGGTGGTACTGAGAATCATCATTGGGAAAGGAATGACCAACAAAAATAAGGTAACAACTTCAGTGCAGCATTACAGGAACTACTCGATTTACAAAGAACAACAGAGGACAGCATAAACAAGTTCTGTACTGTTCCACCTGCACATGGTAAGCCACACAGGGTGCAGGTGACAAGCAAAATGTAGATAAACAAAAGGTACTCAAATGCAGGTGATAAACAGCGACCTAGATTTTGAACGAAGGAACACACATGCTTCAAGCAGGCAGAAGTAGGAAAAAACTAAAAGTAGAAAATAACACAGTGAATAAGTGCTGATTACTGACAGTTAGTTATGAAGTCTTTAATTTTTTGAAGCCGCACATCAATTGCTTTCAGAAACACATCGCCAACCACTCTGAAATAGCCTGCTACAGTTGCAAACTACGGCAAACAGACAAACACGGGTTACAAACTACACAAGTTAGAAACAATTACATCAGTCTTTACAGCATAGCTCCAATCCTAACTCCACATAACAACTTCTTTCAGAGCAGCCAATTCCCAAAATTAAACCAGAACACCTCGGAAGAGATTATAATAAACTCTACCACAAGCCTCCTTAAGTGCTACAAACTAACCCACACAAAGCTAATAATTAGCACAAAAGAACAGTATAAAGTAAAATGTTTTCTCTTACCTTTGCTGAGAGTGCCTGTGATGAGCTTGAAAATAGTCTGGGCAAATTTGACAATCCCATGCTTGCATCTCTTTGAGCAGCCACTCATGGTTCAGACAGGTAGAAAGGCTCTTCTCTCTTGCAAAGTCCAGGAATAACAAATATAATAATAATAAAAAAAAAAGCAAAGCGAGTCCTTTTCAAAGTTGAGATGACAGTTTGTGCAACGCACAAAACTCGGCTCTTGGGCACAGAGCTCCGGTCTCTACACTGAGCTCTGTCTCTCTGAAGCTCCTAGGAAGGATTGCAGGGGAGAAACGTGCATCCCCTTGCTGTTAAAGGCACACAGCTCTCTCTTCCCTCCTGCCTCGGCTGCGACCGCACACACACCCCGCCGTGCACCTGATGGAAGTTGCCGAGCCCAGGCAGCACCTCACCAGGAGGCAGCGGAGGAGGAGGAGGAAGAGGAGGAGGAGGAAGAGGAGGAGGAAGGCTGACCCTCCCCGGGCACCCGTAGTGCCGCAATTAACGCTGAAGTCACTGGGTGGTGACTGCTGCAAACCAGAGTCTGCTGTCCGTTTTCTTGGGGTTCTTTTCCAGCTGATTTCAGTTAAGTTGTCAGTTCTACTCTCCTCAGGCTCAAAGGAACCAGAAAATAACACCTTTTTTTTTTCTTTCTTTCTTTTGTTCTACCAACACTGTCCTTGCATCTTGCATGTAGAAGGCTGCAGAGTATTCCTTCACAAAACCTGCTAGAAGTGCAAAAGCAAAGCTGCACCAAAAAAAA
>VXBJ01003175.1:975206-1007421 GCA_013400055.1 Nycticryphes semicollaris | reverse complement strand
TCTTGCCTTTTTATTTCACCAGCTTAGATGCTGCTCGGCTGGTTGTTTGCTCAGGGACATGCCAGGGGGCCGCCAAGGGCCCACAGGGCTGATGCTCACACCTCTACGCTGCACGGCGCTGCTCCGGACCTTCACTTTTTTGTACTCTACCTCACATCGTGCTCGCCTGATGCTCACAAGGCTCCCTCTTACTGTTCTGTGAGTTTATCCCTTAGCAACAGCCACAGCTCCGGCTCCTCCAGTTCAGTCAATTATTTCTGCGTGCCTGGAATACTCTGAATAAAGCAGCAAAGCAGAGATGCCTCAGAGCTTCTAACCCCACCTGAGTGCTGGGTAGAGTCAGGCATCTTTAGTCTTTAATTCATGTTTAATAAACGTCTGAGGGGACTTAACAACCCCCAAGATGCAGTATTTGCTCGTGTCGGGGTGTGTTTGAGAGCAAATTACCTCAGGCTCGTACCCAGCTGCCACTCGCTAGATGACTTGATTAGCCCTGTTCCTAACAAGGCCACCTGCAGCCAGCCCTCACCTCCGAATCCTCTGCCTTCGCTGAGAAACAAACGCAACAAACACAGCTTTTCACCTCAGGGAACAAAGATAATCCCCTTTACTCAAGCGGCACCAAGCTACTTTACAGTACAACTTACACCCTTCTCCGGAAAAATGCAAGGATTTGCCAAATAGTTCACCTGCCTGTGAAAGAGGCTGCTGCCTGTCCTTCCCGCCTGGACGCGCCCTCCTTCCCGCCTCCNGCCCCGCCCCGCCGCCTCCTTCAGCAGCGGGCCGCCGACCGCGACCGCCCAAAGCCTTCGCCACGTCTCGTTTTACCTCAGGGAAAAAAGGGTACTTCGGCGCGTAAAAAGAAACCTACGGACTAATTAGCGACGGCGATGGTCACCGCGAAGCTCGTGGCTGGGCTGTCGTTCCCGAGCTGAGCCGTCGCGCACCGACTGTTTTGCTGCCTGCTGACTTCCACCCGGTTGCCTCTGGCCTTAAACGCCTAACACTCAGTTTCAGGTATTTTTTTCAGATTTAATCATCCCGAGCCGAAAACGTCCAAAACCCATCAAAGGAAACGTTCTATAGAAAGCAGATAGAAGCTCATGAAGATGGCTGACCCTAGCTGGCAGGGGTGGCGGGAAGCCTCCAGGGCTGCCATCAGCCCCCCGCAGACATTCCCTGCAGCCGCCACCTTGGAGGTCTTTTGGTTCCTGCCACCATCTGCAGTCCAGAGCCTTTTCTTTACACGGTTTCCCCACTTCACAGAGTATTATATTTGCATGAATCCTCAGGCCAAAGGTAATGAATGGGAAACTGAGGTAGAGATAAAATACAATCCTGAGCATTGGTAGAATCATAAGGCTGAAAAGAGCACAAGTGTTGGGTGTAAAATAGTATTTCTGCTCCCTACACCACAGATTTCCAACCATTAAGGTAAATAGTACAGAGTGATGTGAGGATGGAGGGTGGGAAAAGAGGGGAGGGATGGCATTGTAAAAGCCAAAAGCTATTTCTCTCTGGACTGTTCTTGGCTTAACTACACCAAATGCATACAAGACTTGTGGAAAATGCAGTGCCAAGTAACTCCTTCATGAAGCCATTTCCAAGGCTGTCCTTTATTCCCAGAGATCCAATTCAAAGTTGGAAATGTGATTCTTCAAAAGAAAAAAAAGAAATTGTAATAAGGCAGTAAAATGTCAATAGGGAAATCAAGGAGTCAGCAGGTTGTTAATTAGTATATCTCTATATCAAAGGTTTGCAGCGTGTTTAATTGCATTTATATATATACATCATGATATAATTTGGGAGGGGGAAATGTAGGACAATGGACATAAGTGCTAGGAGCTGTATTTAAGGAAGTTACGGAAACTGAGAAATCTTACAAAGAGGGAGACAGAAGTTGTGTTGTATCCCAGACAGCACTCTAAGCCTCTCTGGCACTCCAATTTCACAGAGAATGAGATTTTTTTCCTAGGCATCCATTTGCCTCTTTTGGCCCATACCACACAGGCAAAAAAAAANAAAAAAAAAAAAAGAGTCAAAAGGAACACAAAATATACATTAATATGAGTGGATCATCTTAATCATAGCATAAAATCTGCAGCAGCAGAGTGGAGGAGATTTGCAGCCCCATAGTTCAGGAAAAGCTGGAGTTAACCAGGCTTCCCGCAGAAGTTTTAGCAGCCAAAAGGCCCTTAAAATGTAACCCCCAACACTGACGCTCCTAAAAAATTACTTGGGCATAAAGATACTGATCACGAAGGGCCTCAAATTATTCACTACTGTTATCTGTGAGAAAGTACAAAGGCGACTTATTTTGCTTGCCGGCAGAAGCAGACAGTCTTCAATAAATGACTGAGAACACCTCTAAGAAACAAAAGTATTCTGTCCCTTTTTGAGCTTTTTCATAATGGCCATTTCAGAAAAGTTAATGAGTATAGACAGATAGTATTTCTGTATATTACAGTATATAAAATGTACGTGTATTGATAGAAGTCAAAGGTAGAAAGGTATACAAAAGTAAGGTTATTCAAGGGAAAGATTGTGATGCAGGGGAAAGTATTTTTCTCTGAAAGCTTTAATATAATACATTCCAAAATAAGACACAATATGCCCTCTAATTTATTTTACAAGGATTTTCAGCATGCTTAATAAGGGACTATGGTAGTTACACAGCATTCAGCAATGTAACCAGTTCACTCACACCCATGCTTAGTTTAATTTGCCGCAAGTGAAATCTGAGAATGCCATATAATAAGGTAATCGTCATCCCAAAGAAATATAAAAATGCATTGTAGGAAATTGTTTGTTGCTAATTTGCCACTCAGGATCACAGTGTGGGTGGCTAAGAGGTGAAAATATTTTCTGAGTACATAATATTCATATGAGCTAAGTTCAACCATGGGGTCAGCCAGTTCAGTTTCCTCTGACATCAAAGACAAGTAAGCCTATTTGCATCAGGAGAAAGTTTAATCCTTAACTTGAAACCACACAGCAAATACTCAAGAATAAGCTCAGGAATTAGGTATGAGCAGACAGACTGTGAACTTGAATGCCCTGCTTCTTTACAGCCCTGTCCAGCATAAAAGGAATATCCCTATTTTTTGTGGATACATTAGGTTTGGGAAGTGCCATTCCAGAGGTAGGATCTTTCTCCCTGCACTGGAAGCTGTTTTCAGTGTCCACATACTCATTTTGAGGCTGGTGATCCTTGCTGTCCTGAGTGTCAAAGCTCAGGCCCTGGCTGGAGCGTGCCACAGATTCCTGCCCAGCCTGTGCACTCAGCTCTCCCTTCCCAGAGAGGAGAGGTCTGGGAACAGATGATATGCAGTCTCACCCAGACATGGAAGTGGAGAGGTTCTAGGTGTTCTTTAGGTCCAGAAGCATTGGGCAGACATACTGTATCATCTTCATTGCACTCCCGCAGGCACAGATGTCTCAGGACAGATCACAAATGAGACGGTAATCATCTGTTTGGAAGCTGATCTAGTGAAGATAGACAACTGTTACTACTAGCTCCTTCCTAATTAGCTCTAGGTTTGAGGTTACCTAACACATCCAGAGACATCATTTTATTGGCCCCTAAGAGAAGTACAACTTCAAGAAGTAGCTTTGAAAATTTATCTACTTAAAATGAAGTATTGATACCTTACTTGAATACATGTAGTCTGTGTGGGTAGAGCTCTTGGCTTGCCATTATTATTTGCAATGATACCACCATTAATACCAAGCATTTTCCATGCATAGAAATGCAGCTACATTGGACTCCCAGGGAAGTTTGTACTTATATCTGTCTTTCAAATGTGGTAAACTGACAAACAACCAGATGGACTCCCTTGCCTATGATTACCAAGAGCAAAGCAGCAGCAAGTTTAGAATCAACCTCTCCTTTGTGCCAGTGTAGCACTTCAGCAGCAGTGTCCTAGCCCTGATATCATCTTCTCCACTGGTTTCTGGCATTGCTGCCAGGCAGATAATGACCATACTGTATTTTCATTCACTTTGTAATTCCAGTTAGTATTATCAATCAGTCAGCCTCAGAAACATCGCATGGAGACTTCCTTATCATTATAGAACGTCATATTTTATGGCACAGTAGTTATCTCTAGACTCAGGCAGCATTCCTCATTGGAGAGGAATGTATATAGATAGCAGGACTTCAGTGTTTTCCACAAACTGTCCACTCAGATGGGATCATCTGTTTATTTAATATCCCATCTGTCAAACATGAGTAATTATTTATTTGTACAGAAATCCAGGGGAAGCTAAAAGCTTATGAACAAGCACATGCTAAAATGGGCTTTTTAAAGTGCAGTGAGAAACTAAGAGAATCAAGGTTTGGGCGTACAACCTTTTGCCTGAAGTACAGGTATACTTACACAGAGTGCACATAAACTGAAATTAGAATTCCAACTTTTTTTTTTCCAGTAGCAGCCAGACACCTTGGACTTGGAAGTTACTCCAAACAGGTCATTCATCTCTGCCTTTGGAAAATCCTGGTACTCTGTGCAGGCAGAGTTTTGCCCCACAGAGGAGGCTGAGGCTAGTGCCTGGATCCTTCTTTCCAAGCCAAGCACAGTACTTGCCATGCAAGCTTTCTGCAGAGAAATTGGCTGAAGTTCCAGCAGTCGTGATATTCCAGACCTGGACTTCTCTTGAGGTAGTTTGTCACTCTTGCTAAGATACACTGGTAACATCATAATTTAGACTGGGATGACACGGAATACTTTTTCAGACACTTGAGTAGATTCGAATACGTGCAAGGTCTAAAGCAGAAGGGTGCTACACCACATTTCTGAAAATTACACAGAGCTTCTGTCAAAAAAACCCCACAAGTTTGGGCAAACACTGTTGACAGTTTCACAGCTCTTGGCTCTGAGTCTCCAGCCTCCACTCTAGTGACATACCTTAGCTTTTATTATGTCTGGCCTTATCACATGTTTGTCAGTAGGAGATTCAAAGCAGCAGGAGAAGCAAACCCACACACAAGCTCTGAAGAAGTATGCCACAGGGAAGTGAATTCTGCTCAGTAGATAAAACCTTTATGTTTTAACATATGAAATGCACACTTCCTGCTATGCTTCCAGCAGGGAGCTGATGTCAATATATTAATGAGGTCCTGCTTAGCTTCCACCTTAGCCCTGTATTCTCAGGATGGTTGTGCCATGGAGAAATTGCAATTAGACACACTGTTCCTTGGCTCTGTCATTCAAACTCAGTCCTAGTTTGCTTAACCATAACTAAGGAGAGAGATGCTACCTGGCAAATACACAGCTTCTCAGAGAGCAAGCAGCATACACTAAGCATAGTGACTGTAGTCAGCTTGTAAATCTAGGTAAGGGTGGTAATGGTCTTGCCCTTACATATAGGATGGCAGGAGGTGAAGGCAGATTCCCCAGAAAGACATCCACCTTCCAGAAAAATCTGGTCTTCTCCAAAGGCAAGTGATTTACTTCTCGTAAGCGTGTAAGCTCCGTGGATAAGTCAGTCCTGGCAGAGGTGATTACAAAGGACCAAAGTAGGAAGAAGAAAAAAAAAACAAACAGCAAACCAACCCTGCTTCCCTTCACTTTGATGGCAAAAATTTATCAAAGGAATCTCCAGACTTGTAGGCTGGGAGTGTTTATATTGAATCAATGGCTGCTCTTATGCCTCCCAGCTCCACTGGCTTGGAAGCATGCACACATTCATTTTTAATTTATAATAGCATCAGAGCATGTATGAGCTTGAGCTGTCCCAGAGTGAGGAAGCAGAAAGGCAATAACTAATATGTTAGTTGTGCTATGGCAGTAGGGAGAACATAGCTCCTTCCAGAAGCACTGTGTCATGGAGCTTCCAAAGTGAAATTTCCTCAGCACATCAATTTCAGGGAAAATTAGGAATGTATTTCCTTCACCCTCCTTTCCTCACATACTAGGTTTTCACTCAATTTTGACTTAGTTCAGTAATGCATTCTTTGGTCTGCACCTGGTATACACCTTGAGTAGACAAAGTATTTTCTATCTTTACACTGCAGTCATTATCTCAGACAGAATTGATTGATAAGACTCTCTCAATTTCTTTTCTCTTGTTATGAAATGGATCTAATAACATGTACCTACCTTATACTTATTTTTGGCATCCCAAAAATCCAAAAATCTATTTGCCTCAATAAAATAAGGTTTAAGGACTTGGCACCTGACGGTTTTATGACAAACTGTCTTTAGCTTGGTGCAGGCATTATAAAGCCAAGCACCTCCAGCCAATCTTCTTTCCAAAGTCAGTAATCTTGAACTACTTTTTTGCATCCTGTCCATTCTTGAAGTGTAAGTGCATTAATTTGTGCAGCAGACACTGAATTTCTCAGAAAGGAGCAAGAGAGATTATCTACTTATACATTTTAATGAGCTATAACAACTTGTTCTATTTCAGATAAATAAATTCTGGTGAAAGCAAGATGACTTATATAAATAAAGTCAAGGAGGATAGGGAAGAACAGGTTATTACTTCCTGACTGATCTCCATTTGCCTTCACTTTTTTTTTTCCCCCCTGTAGGCACAAAATAGATGCTAATCTTTTGAGCAAGAAGTTAAGCCCTTTCCCAATTAAAGTGAATGAAACTCACAAATTTGAAGCTATCATTCTTCAGTTGAATGCAGGGAACAGCTATATAAAAATAATGTTTCATCTGACCAAGAAAAAAAAAAATACACAAGAAAAAGTGTTTACAAGAACCCAAAACAATTGATCCAAATGTAGCTTTCACAACTCTTTTTTTCTTTATAAGAGAGCATGCTCAGACTACTTTGGCAATCTTAATCTTATAAAATAATTTCAAAGAGATTGACAAGGGGTTGGGGTTTTTTGAGGTTAAAAAGTTATCTGAACTCTTATGGAAAATTTTTATTGATTTGAAAACTGCAATGTGTATTAGTATGTTTATGAGTAGTTTTACATCCTTTTCAATTAGGCCTTTAGCAGATTTAAGTCTATGCACACACCCAAACATGGCTGATTCTGATAATGACTAAACGGCCAATCTCTAATAGATGGGAAGCTGTGAATGGCTTTTGGCCACAACTACTATTTGTGCCATAGTTGGCCTGTGAAGAGCCCTGAGACTGTTATGATACAGAGCAATAAATTTCAATACAGGCTACAATAACTGGATTGTATCATTTGTGAATTTGTAGACTCCTGTGAGGATTTTTTTTTTTAAGTTACCATGAATCTTTTTTCCATTTTTTTAAGTTTCTTGAAAGGTCCACTAATAAAAACATAAATGATAGTTCTATTATCTTGTTTAAAAATCAATCAGCAAAACAGAGTAGACAATATCCTGGAATCAGCAGATTTTACTATATGTGTATAACTACAGTATAATCAAAACAAACAGTCTGTGAATTTACCTTCAGGTGAAATCTGTTCATTTGGGCAAATCCAAATCCACACTCAGCATTTGGAAGTTCAGATTTATTCTTTAAAAAAAAAAAAAAAAGGCAATCATTAATTAAAAGGGTAGATTCAAAATAAATATTACTCAAATTGGCTTTACCCACAATCCTTTTGAAGTGCACATTCCTCTCAACTTCAATGCTTTAGAAAAATACATCAAGGGAAGAAATCCTGGCTCAGATAACAATGACAAATTACATATTGTCTTAAACAAATTCATTCCTGATATTTAAGCAGTAAGATCAGGAGTCCACTGTTTTCTACTTACCACAACTCACTCTTTATACATAGTACAACAGACAGAACTCTATCCATCAATAGCCTTTGTTCATAAACCCTATGTGACAGGTGCCCTTTGCTCCTCTCTGATTCTAATGCATGCTAAAGCCTTGTTACATTTTAAAATAGTTTTTATTCAATATGCTTTTTAAAGTTTTAATATATTTTTTAATCCAATGTATTCTAAATCACTAAATCTCAGAAAACTTTGTAAACAATAAAAAGGTGACAAGAAAAGGTGTTTTCCCTAGCTGCCAGCTGATTGTTGGTGCCAAAAGGCTGACATTCTCAGTTTCTTGCAGCAGCAAGTGACAGAACCCATATCACAGTCCACTGCTCCTCTAATAAATCTAGATAGATAGACTTTAAGGAAAAGAACTAGTTAATCACTAGATAGAGGTGATTGAGAGCCAATGTCCCTTTCCAAACAGCCCAGCAATGTGATATGTCAGCTGGATCATGTACTGAGGATAATTTCCACCCCACCCCCAACTTTTCTATTGCAGTACTTTATCTTTCATGTGCACTTTCAAGCACCCCAGTACACACAGGTGCCTGGTGAGAATGTGAAAATTTTGGAAGAAGACTTTAACCGCTTACTTCCATGTGTTCCTCCATGACTACCAAATAGTTTTGCAGCTAAAACACTCAGAGCAAGTCAGATGCTTCTCCTGCATTCTCTGAGGATGGTCAGCAACAGTGTTCTGAGTTAAGCACCACATTTCTTATCAGTGCCACAAATACCATTACTTCTGTATAAAAGCAGCCAACCCTGCAACCAATGTTCACACTTGGACTTCTGCAAGGCCTTAACCTGATCTTTCAATATTCATCACCTGAATGAATTATCATAAAGTGAACTTTGCATGCTTGTCCAAAGACAACTGGGTTGTTCACTGTTGCTCAGGAATCAGAACAAGAGCGCTTTTTGGCTTAAGGACCTTGTGAATCAAAGCAGCATGCCAGGGAAAAACTGTCAGAGTTCTGAACATTGCTGTTCATTGTGTGGAATTTTTGTTGCTGTTTTGTTCTCTCTCAAAGCTAATCAAAGGAAATCCATCTGAAATGAAGTATAAACTGGGCATTGCACAAGCTTATCAGCACTATTCTGTACTCCACCAGCCAGAGCAAATTTAGCCAGACTAGCTGGGGTCCAGAAATGTGTGCATCTCCCATTGCATCTGAGGTTTATTCACTGCTTTACTTAAATTCTACACTAGTTTATGAGAGTTCAGAGAAACTGGGAGAACTTCCTGTACAGTTTTACGTTTCCCAGCCTTTACCAGACCCCAGAAATACACATGGGAAGCAGGCAAAACTTCCCTGAAGATTACCTACATCTACTAACTTATGGCAGATACGCTTTGATCACCCCCAAGTCTTCACGGAGGAAGATGGAGATAATTATTTGCTGACAGCCCCAACAGAACCGTGTCTATCAAATTAGGTTTGCTATGGGGCCACACCAAGGTATAAATAATGTAAAATAAACAAATGATTGGAACAAAAGAGGGTAGCTAAACTCAAAGTGACATTCCCAGCAAGAAGGGAAATTTGTACCTGGAGCAGCTACAGCAGTTATGTCTCTTAGCTCCCAGCCTAATAACTTCTGCAGAAGACCACTTTATCTCATGAACAATAATGTAATTTCCAGCCCCACATATATCTTACTTGCAAGGCTTTCTTAGGATGGGAAATTTAATCTAAGCTGTAATGATCCTTCTAGTTAATTATCACCTAAGAGGAAGTGATGGTCCAAGGTTACCTTCTCAATACACCCAAAGCAGCTAAGCAGCTATTACTGGAGCAATAAAACACATCCTCTTGTGCCTTAGTATTTTATTAATAATCTTACCTATACAATTAAAAGGGAAACAATGTTGTCTTCTGCATTATTCTCTATTTAGACAACCTCAGTCTTCCAGAATGTGTTTATTGGTATTACATGCTGTTCCTACTGTCTGGGATCGATTCCACTGTCCTACAGTAACACTTCTCACCGTACACATACCATACAGGTGCTCCATGCTAGAACAAGGCTAAAAAGGCAAGTATTTATCAGGCAACTCTAGTTCTGAAAGACAAGAAACATTTTCCATTCAAGAAGTAAGTTCTTGTGAAATTTGGTATTGAAAATAGTAATTTGGTAAAATGAAAAGCAGAGACTACCACGTCTTGCTAATTTTAGACACCTAAACTGCATAACGTCATCTCCTCTTTCATTCATGACAGGCTTTTCCTCTTGTCACTGTGTAATAGGAATGGTGACAAAGACAAAGATCAAGACAAACAGCAACAGGCCCGCTAATAGGTAAAGGCTGTCCAATTTCAACCAATGTTCTCCCTCCTTTCTGGCTATTGAACCCGGGAATTTAAAAGCTTCTCCCATCCCCCTGAGTGTAAGGTTCCTAAGAACTGTAGCAGTTTCAAGGAGATGAAATAATTGCCCTCCCAGACTTTACTGTTTGTAAATGCTTAGGTGAGCATCAGAAAGCCCTCCTGATTTTCTGCATAACAGAGACTACCAAACTTGGCTCCCTCTTTGAGCCAAGCTCTTTGTGGTTAAGCAACTGAAAACTCAGCTTACCCCTTGGTAAAGTGTTCATGTTGCAGAAGTGGGCTCCAACTCAGAAACTGCTGGGTGAACTACTTCCATGAGCATTGCTGTTGGCTTCTTTTAAAGTCAATTATATGCTACACAGGAAAAGCAATGGGTGACATGTTTTTGTTTTCATCCTATTTTTGCCACTTCTATTTTTAAAAATCAATTAAAGCTGTTGAGATTCATCAAAGAGGAAATAAAATTACAGACTGTGTAGCAGCAGGAGAAGTCTAATAGAATACCTACCTCTCCTGCAGCTGTGCAATCAACTTTAAGATAGACTCAAAGAACAACCACAGAAGCTAGGGAGAACTTTACTGATACAACATGAAAAGAGCTCAGGAAGTTTAGGTACTGTAAGAAGGACAGCTTCAAGACAGAATGCAAAATAAAGAAAATTACCCTTCCTAAAGTGAGCGATCAAGCCTCAGTAGACCCAGTTCTTTGACTATCCTCAGAAATCTGTACTACCTTACTATTTCTATGGATTATTTTTTTAAAAAAATCTCTCCCCTGATTTTTCTTATCCTTTACAAATCTCCTTTTGTGCCTTTCTATGCTTTACGAGTCTACTTTGAAACCCAGGAGTAGGTCAAACAGCTGCTTCACAAAATAATGTAATTTCCCAGTTTAGCATTCTAATGTCAATGAAGAGCATTTAAGTGTATTCTCTTTCAGCCTCGTGTCTTCCAACATAGTGTACACAGCTAGCCCTTCAGCCACTATTTCAGTATTGTAACCGCTACAGAATATCACAGATGCAGTCCCAGACAACCAGAGAGGTAGAAATAACTGCAATATGGTTTTGATTACCTCTTGCTCTTACACTGAACAGGATTAAAGAAAGTTGGACAGTTTATTGAGCCATCAGATACATCAAAGAATGAGCAATAGTCCTTTTCAAAATTCTGCATCAATGGGCAAAGCTTGTGAATCACTGAGCTTCAAAACTCAAAGTCAAATTAAAAATACAAAAAAAAAAAAAAATCACCACCACTCAAAAGATTTGCTTTGTTCTTTCTTATTAGCCAAAACCCCATTATATTTTTATGACTCCTAGTATCTGTATGGAGCCTGAGGCATCATACTGTCAGGAACGTACCCGAACAATGCATGGCTTCAAATAAATTATATAGCAACTTTACTCTGAGCTGTTTCAAGCCAGCCAGACATCTACTATTTTTTTGTTAAAAGATGGAGGAAATACATTAAAATGTCAATATTTCCACCGCAAAGCCAACTTAGTTTGGTTCTGTAGGAATTTGTGAGCATGGTCTTCCTAATTCAAATGCCAAGGTTTCAGGTCAGTTGAACCACGCAGGTGGATTGAAATCTGAAAACTGCTACCAAGTACAAAAATATTCAGGAGTCAGGAGCTTCTGGAGTAAATACAAAACATACTTACTTGGCAAAGACAGACTTGCAATGACAAAGCAATTATAATAAAAACAATTGCTGGAAGACTTCAGATTGCAAGATGCCCAAGCTTCACTGACTAAGATTGGCCCTCCACCTACTTCTCTAGCAGCACTCTTTTCCTTTAGATAGAAATGAGATTTTTTTTTTCCAATGCAGAAATAGTTTATAAATGTTTTTTGTTAACTGTAGCTAACTTTGATATTAAATATGCATTTAAAACAGATAAATTGATATTTTAAACTGTCTAAAGACAGTTAAACATTAACTTTTACATCAGAAATGCTTTCTGAAATGGAATTAATGGCTTTTAAGTTGCCCCTAAAGTGTACTCCCTTCTGATTTTTATGGAAAAAAACAGCGAGTTTCATACAAGGTTTGACTAACCTATATCTAACAGGTTCTTGCTCTGTACTGTTTAACTATCCCCAAACTAATTATAAAGTACTGTTAGATCAAGGTAGTCACAACGTCACACTTGTGGTATCTAAAACAGTAACAGTAGAGAACCAAGTTTCCTGCATGAACTGAGGACAGAGGACAAGGAAAACCGTCACTTTTTTGAGAAATGTGCTATTAAGTTTCTCAAAGAAGGGAAGGGAGGATTGACTAATCAGTCCCTAAAAGGTGGGCCCATGGCATCTCTAGGTCTCTGTCCCTCTCTGCAAAGACCTGGCAGAAATTTTGCCAGATTTGAAAGTAAATTAGAAGTTCATATTATCACACCTGCTATTATTTCACTCCAGTTTATTCACACAGCTAGCTAGAGACTCATGAGAATATTCTTTTTCTTATTAAAAGCATAAGCATCCAATTGTATTAAGAGATACTGAGGTGGATATTGATTTTTAATCAAAACTTGGAGACTTTTGTAGGACCTTACAACCTCTCATAGGTATGCCCCTTTCACCATACAGGATAAGAAATACAGGATCACACATACCTGCTCATTATGGACTTTACAAGACAATTTGCAATCATGCCTCTATTGGAGTGCAATGCAGGATTTAGTGCCTGATGCTTAGTCTGCTTCAGTATTTCAAGACACACAGGAATAGGTGCAGTCCCAAGATGCACATCAGAATTCCAAAGTCTTTGAAGTTTTAATAAAATGAATAAAATATTAGATCTGTGGAGCAAAAAAGTTGGGTTTTTTTTGTATCATCTAACTTTGTCAGATTGGAGGGGGTAGAAGCCAGATTCTGGCACTCTCCCTGTGGGTCATACCATAGCAATAGCCACTGGATAAACAGCACTGTGGCACTTAGGCCGGAGGTGGCAGCAGCCCTTCAGCGTCACCTTTTCTTCCCTTGCAGATGTGGCAGCAACAGGGTTCAACTGCCAGGACATCATAAAAGAGGACATGTTGTTCAAGGAACAGAAGACAAGATGGCTGTGGGAACGCTCTGTGTTTGTTAGATCTAAGAAACTACTTGGTTGTTGACATAAAAGTTGATGGCTATATATTCAAAGGGCACTTTCAGTGGAAACTGGGCTATAAAAATATCATCCTGCAAGGACAAGAAAGAAGGATTAAGTATAAAAGCAGAGGAATTCATGCTTTTTCATGATCCTGACATATTTTATAGTAATAGAGCCAGTCATGATATGCTGTTTTTTTCTGACACATGATATGAAAGATTTCTCTCCCAGAAAGGAATGATTCTAAGCAAGCTTGGTGCAAAAGTGTGCTACAAGTACTCGGAAGAAAGGATTTTAAGTCTGTTCTGTGCTAGGGGAAAACTCTTGAGGATTTTTTCCTGCTGAGTGCTTCCCCTCCTGTAAATTCATAAACAGAGATACCTGGAGTATCTTCAGACTTCTTAAGTCTATGTGTCTGCGCCTAATTAACCCTATGTGTTTAGTCACTAAGTGCTTCATTTACGCTATCCTTTATGGGTCTCTCAAGAGCAATTTATACCCAGACTGTTGTATTTTAATTTGGTTACATACATGTTTGTGCAGGGTAAAACATTGTGACCTCAAGCTGTTTTGGTTTAGCAACGCTTTTGTTGTCTTTCAGCCAACCATGTTTACCAAACAACCTGCCTCTGACTAGTTGCTCCCAAATATTTTCTTTTATTTCAATAGTAAATACACCTTTTGCCCCAAACCTGATATTTAAGTACTCCAAAAGTCAGGGAATGCATTTTTAATTTCAATTTTTAATATTAATTGTTCACCAATAGCACCTCCAAGGACCATCCACTTTTTTTGTACAGGTACAAAGAAAAACCTGACAACTCTTGCCTCTCAAATTTCTAGGTTTGTCTCCACAGCCTGCACCCTGTAGGAACCCCTTTATACATCTGAACCCAAGGGCTGACTTGCAATTGGAAAACTCATGAAGCGAGAAAAAGTAGAATTGTTTCCAATGGAATCAGAAGCAAATTTCTAATTAGTTTTAAGTGCTTAACCGCAATTTTGCTACTTCAGTTATTACAGTACAAATACAGTGCCCTAGTCTGCCTAAGTTAAAACACTGTATCCCTGGATAACCCCCCCAGTATGGGAAAAGAGTATTTCTACCAGTGTAAGTCAAAGATGATTCCCACTAACCATTTCTGTTAAATACAAAAGTGACATTACCAAGTAAACTGCATTGGTTTACTTAGTGTATTACTGAAATTTCTAGGCAGTTTGTAAAATGTTTCAGATATCTTTAGAAAGAAAGGTATCGTTATCCAGGTCATACCTAGTTACAGTTTTGGTATGTTCTCTTCTGGGTAGCAGGTACACTGGTTTGTAAAGCCCTTTAGAGTGCACCTGGATGAAGCTCACACACCTTCCTGTGCTTTCATCACCATGTGATGAAAGGTTGCCCAAGGGTTCCCAGTGCCTCTGTCCTACACATGGAATAATCAATGTCAGATATTTGCAGCAAATGAAAAGGCCAGGGAAGGGAAAAAGCAGATAAATTGCCAGGCAAAATTGCTATGAAAAAGTTAACTATATTTTGGTCACTACTCCAGATCTTGAGCTTTTTAAAATGTGTAAAAACACACACACTTGCTAGTTGTATGTTCATCTGTAAAATACCTCTCCGTCACTACTGATTTCCTCAGGATCTACCACATTTATTTTTCAAAAGACCTTTGGAAAGTAGTGTCTGCAAAGACATCTATCGCTAACCAATACTATGCAAGAATAAGTTGCTCTTTTGACTAAGTCACTACAGTAGTAAGTCAATAAATCTGCGTTTCTGAGCTCTGCTACAGTCTTTCTGTATGGGACTCAACTGCACATGAAGTTCTGTAGAGGAAAATAGAACAGCTGCTGCCATAAGGAGCCAACCAGTTTAAGTAGACAAGGCTGCACAATGACAGGAGAGAATTGTAGAAAAGCAACCTCAATTTCCTGCTTTAAAAAGCAAAATCCCACATTTCTTTGACTTTTCTCTCCTGTTAATGCAGACCACAAGTTCTAAATCCAGGACTAACTCTTCTTTATACCAGGGCTATGACAATGTAGTCTCAGTTTCAGAGGAAACTGCTGCTTTGCTACAGAGTAAGAAAAAGTGTTTAGGAACAAATAAATGGTAAGCTATGAGATTAATTATATATTCATTATGTGCTTCCAAAACCTCAGAAATAATTGGATGTTAGTACTTGTATTCACACCAAGTTTCAGATAAGGCCTCTGTTATGTCTACATTAAGCTTGCTTCACTCACTGAACCAGATTATTTTTCATTCATGGCATGAGCATTTAGCTCCACTGAACTGCCTTTAGACTAGGTTCTCTAAACATCGTTTTAATTTTGAACACCAGCAGCAACGCATTTTTCAAGAAGCTTGTGATGAGAATTTGCAGTTTTTGGCACCCACTCCAAATGGCAGATTTTAGAAATAATTTAGCACATGATACATTAAGTGTTGCCACCAGTTAAAGGCCCATCAACAGACCAGAGATATGTGAAGTACTGAAATCCTGTGTAAGTCAATAGGGTGCATTCGTGCATATCACACTGGCTAATACTGGATCTTCCAAGTATCGATTTTGAGGGAAAAGCTACCGGGTTATTACGTTATATTAATGTATTTAGTTGCCTAAGGGTGGTTAACTATTCTACTACAAATTGAAGCCTGTCACGAAAATGGGTCAAAATCGTCTACTTCAACTGTTTCGTCAAAGCTGTCCCCACCACCACATATTGCGGTTTCTGGATTTGACTTTCATTCCAGACACTTTAAAGAATAGAAAAATTCCATTCTAAACATATTTCAGGCTGAAGTAGGCAGAGAAGTCACAGATCTGTTAATTAATTCAGTTAATTCAAATTGATACAGTGTTTCCTTCAGAGCTGTGGTTTAGAGCATTCTGTGTTTACATGCATCTTGATTGGACTGGCACTCGCAGATTATCCTGTCACCCTCCTGTAAGAATCTAGAGCAGAACTCAGATTCAGATGTCCTTAGGTAGATGTGCTGTGGGGGGAATCCTGTGAACGTGGTCCTTCCTGCTCACTGTGCTGAGCTTAAATACAGGAAATGTACAACCTTCTTTGGGATGTTGTAACGGATGTTCTCACATACATAAAGGGATCAGGTTGCAGAAATAGCGAAGAGGGGTAAGCTTTGCATTTAGACTATAGCCAGGTGATATCCTTTAAAAGGACTTCTTATGCATGAAGCCAGGGTTTCAACAGTCAATATAGTTATTCGGGTAAATAAGGTTCTGTTTCTTTCTTTTCCCTGCTGACTTCCAATGCATGACTATGTACTGAAGAAACCCGTTAAGTGAGTTGAGCCAGCACACTGAAAATAGTTGCTTTTTCAGATGATGCAGCAGTGGAAATAAGTACTGTTTTCTCTTAAACTCTGGCAGTCTAATGTTTTAGATTAAGAACTTTCAGCCCTTTCAGAATCAGAGCCAAGTTGCACCTTGCTTTGATGCTAGACCACGGTCAACAGTTTTTAAACAACTCACAGTACATTATTTTCTAGATAAAGATATAACTATCCATATTGAGGCTTTTAAACGTTATCACTTGTATATGCTTATGCAGGAAGAGGGATGTGTCAAATCTGTCCAAACGCTGCCAATTTTGTTTAACCTATCTCTGATTTTAAAATGTATGGCTTTCAAAGTGTCATGCATAACAGATGATCACAAAAGAGTGAGAGGAAAAACTACAAAGGCTTTTTAGTAGTTCTCTGAAGATTTATAAAGCAACAATTATTTCCTTTGTTTCATCTCCCACTTGGCTCTTAGACAGGGAGGCTCAATCATATGCAAGATCTGAGAGGGAGGATGTTTCAGGATGCAAAGTACCCTTATTTCCAAGGATCCACTGCACATTCTGGGAGTACCATGATGCTGTAATCAAAAGCTGTCAAGCACCACTGAAGAACTAGTATGATAAATCCCAGGTGGGTTGTCTTGAAGCAATTGATCTGCATAGAAACACTTTTGGAATGCTATGTCATTTCATTCTAAGTGTGTCACCTTGATCTGTATCGTCACCACAAAAGGTAAAGTTAAATCTAGCAGTTGTGATAACAGCTGGTCTTTGTATCCTCTGCTGGGCACTGCCAGATCACACTAATGGTAACAGGTACTGAGGAATTCCAACGTTTAGCTCTTATTATCCATTTTTTGAATATTTATTCAGCTGGGAAGACATGATTATCTTAAAGAAAACTTTCCCAGAACTGAGTGCAATAGCAAAGAAATCAAAAGTGGGAGTGAGAGTAACAGATATTAGAAATTGCAGTTCTATAAAACGGAAAGTCATAAGACCCTCTGAAGAGTTCAGAAGAATGTGCTAGAGGAGTAGATACAGCAAGGACTGCTGAGCCTGAACTATTTTACACTCTGAACATTGTAGTCCTCCTGATAATTTTTTTGAAAGCTGTAT
This sequence comes from Nycticryphes semicollaris, assembly GCA_013400055.1. NCBI lineage: Eukaryota > Metazoa > Chordata > Aves > Charadriiformes > Rostratulidae > Nycticryphes > Nycticryphes semicollaris. Next base: position 989,830 of record VXBJ01003175.1, on the reverse strand, counting down.
TAATTTCATCAAAGTCTAGACAAACACAAAAGGCAAAACTGGTTTTGCTTTTTTCCAGAGTTTAACATGTAGTTTTCAAAAAAGGAACAGCAGATTTTGTCATCTAAAAAACCAAACACACTTTACCAAGATCTATATTCTTAACACAATTCCACTTGGAACTACTGGTGAGATGATTAAAAGTAAGAAAGATGCTTGGAAGTAATACTTCCTAGGAATACAACTGCTGTCTTCTATTCTGGCAGTTATCTGTGGGAAGGAATTATGCATCTTCATATAATGGTGTAGCAGAAAGAGCAGGAAGAAGCCTAAATGTGGGAAAACATGCCTGCCTGAAGCAGAGTCACACAAGTTGCCTGATGTGTTTGGAAGTTGGAGTGCAACTTCAGAGAAGTTGTGCAAGACCCTCCAAGAGGATAACACATTGCTCAGTGTCACCCACCCTCAGAACTGAAATTGTGTGTACCAGCTGCAGAGAGTGTGGGAACAAGCACAGGGACATTATCTGCTGCTGCTGGAGACCTGCAGTGTACAGGGAATTAAGTGTCCCATAAAAATAAATAAAATTGCAGCAGGGAACTGGCTGTGTAGCCAGCTTCTCTTCCTAACTAGGAGAATAGGTTTTGCCAGTAGCTTGGATCAGCATTGTAATTAGGGTCTGCAGGGAAGCTCACTCCCTAACTCTGTAAGAATGCAAGACTAACAACAGTCTTCCCGAGTACTTATTAGATAATCTGTGCCATAAAGCAAATGGGGTGCAGGGACTGACTCCACAGCTCAAACAAAACACTTAGTTTTATCTGATTTATCCACTTCAGATTTAGCCATTAATCAGAAATATACAGCTAATGAAGAACCTATTACCCACTAGCACCCCTGAGCAAATACACATTCACATCTACTACTGTAGGAGACATCACCACAGGGAAAGCTGTTTATTAGATCATAGGATTGTTAATACATCTTTAAGCACATAGCAAATTTACAAGTGAAAGAAGTACACTTTGAGCCGTTCTAGCACAGTAATACACATTCACACCATTGATACCTTTTCAAGTAGTTAAGCAGAATTAAACATAGACCTTATGGATTTCAAAGAAAATTTCCATCTCATTCTGGATGGACCAATATGTTCACTTTTTTCTGGATTAGTTAGGTTAGCATGACTGAGCTTATGCAGGAAAAAAAAAACTAACTCAACAAGCAAGTTGGCTGAATTTAGATAAGTTCAAACTAATGCTTTAAGCACTGGCAACAAAGCAACCATACCCCCACATCACACAAGAGTTCTGAACCAGAAGTAAGTGAAACTGCAACCATAACAACAAAAAATAGATTAAAAATACTAAAGCTTCTTCCCTAGAAGATAAGCAATAAGATCTTAGTGCCTATTTGCATCATTTAACTTTATTCCTCCAGACTAAGTCCGTCACCTCAACCCACTTGAAAGTCCACAAGAAGAATTCCACATTTCTAGAGGGCAAATGAACCCAGCTATCTTCAGATGATTGCATTTTAGACAAGGACTATTGAGTAAAGAAAGATACAAGTATGAAATGCTCCTCTCTCTCCATTTGCTGGATACCACCTTGAAGTTTAGGTAAGACAGATGACCCAAATAGGTGAGCTAAAGCTTGTCCATCTTGATTCATTATCAAATATTATTCCAACCCTAATACACCCAGTAGGATCCTTACAGTTTACTGTGAGGTACATACCCAGGCCAGTTCAGGTAGATCATGTTAATGCAAGAGATTCACTGATGGGTTCCTCCTTAAAATTTTCATTTTAAGCCTATGCCTACATGCACAGCTGACTAATAATGCCATTACAGAAGAGCAGTCCCTGTTTGCTGACAATCCCATGCTGATGAGGGAAACAAGTGCAGATTTCAATTGCTTTTTGTCTGTTTCTATCCTGAAGAAAGCATGGGTGTACATTGATTACTGCCATCTCCGAACTCTTAAGTCTTTTGAATAAGGAAGCCTGTGAGTTATTCTGAAGATCTCATCACTTTTTTGTCCATTTATGCCTCAGCAAGTCATTCCCCTGGCTTTCCCTTTTCCTTCATAAAATTTATCCCTCTCTCTTCGAAATAGTGCCTTCCTTACTTGAGTACAACACTTTCTCTGCTCCTTTCAGCTGTCCCTCCACTTTAAACTGTGCCTCCTGTCATCCAGTTGAGTTTTGAATGACATGATAAACCATACTCCTAGTCCTCAAGCGGAACAACAGTAACTAACCTGAGCTAAGTAATCATCTCTGCTTTTAGAACCAATTTAAGTGTTAGCGGGATATAGTCTATTCTTCACTATTAGAGACATCGGATTTTAACCCAGAAAAAGATTCAGATCATCACAATAGATTTATAATTAACAAAAGATGGAGTGACTATAACTTCTCCAGGAGTGACAAACCACAGGGTTCACATTTCAGAACTATTTAGTGAGAGTTCACAGTTTGCTTCCACCATTCTGAATGTCTTCATTAAAAGTGATTGTTGTAAAACGTTCCATAGCTTTTAGTGGCTTCAGTTAATACCTACCAATAAAAAGACATCATAACTGCTCAAAACACTGAACAGCTATATTACCTAGCATTTTCAGTGTTTAAAACCCAACATGGGTTTTTTAGTTGGTTTCCTTTTTTCAGTTGTTGGGTTGTGTTCTTTTTAAAACAAAAGACAGAATAAGCACTTGCCTGTTCCAGATGCTGAGCACTGTATACTTACATGCTTAACATGGATCTTATACACCAAGACAGATTTTCAGTCTTAAGTCCACAATACAATGACTCAGCGTTACTCTTAAGACTTTAGTCCATCAAATAGCAAACTACATAAATGAGTTTTCACCTATTTAAGTACATTCTAAACGTGCATTCAGATACTAATATTTGAGATCTTTGGATTCTCATCTCTGTGGCCACAGTCAGCAATTTTTTTTTTAAAGCTCTAGTGTTTAGATTTTTATAGGAGAAAAAATAGTATTGTAAGGTTCATAACAAAATTACAAGAAGCCAAGCATACAGTTTTCACCACTTCAGGATACAAACCTCCACACCAGAAGAGGTTAACCATCATTTACACTATTAAGAGGAGAGAAAGGGATATAGACTCCCTGCATCTGATTTATGAAAGCTTCCAAGCTAGGAGTACAAATCCTGCTGGTTTATATCTAAAAATCACAGTGGGTTCTTTTCTACATGCAAAAATTGAACTCCTGGAACAATATGACCAGCCATAATTCAGGGAATTCATAAATAAATTTGCAACAAATACATATTTATATGTTAGTGTTCCCAAAATAATGGGTACTAATGGAGTGTTCTGTACATGTCCTTTCTGCTGATTATCAGCCAGAGCCACCAAGGTCCTAGGCATCTCCGTGAGCAAATTGGTGTTTCAGTGGAATACTCAGCAGGAACAGGGGAACTCAAGGCCTAGCAGGATCAGTCCCAGAAATTCACTCCTCCCATGGTGAGCAATTGGTAGAACCATTTTACAGATGACTGATCAGAGACTCAAGACATTTATCTTATTTCATCCATGCTTAGTCTTCTGCCCGTATCACTTGATTACCCAGACTCCTGCTGTAAGAAGTCTGTAACTCTTTTGGAAGAGGCTCATGGCAAGCTTGAATGACAGGAACCGAGTCCAGAAAGATGATTGTTCTCACCGCAAACTTGAGAACATCACTTTGAAGTACTTAATTTTTTAAAGAAACTAAAATATTTCATAGATAAGGACAGGAGATCAAGCTTAAACTCACGTACACTTTGTGTTTATGTTGTGTATAAATGCATCTTTGTAGAACTGGGTTTAATTTTAATAATTGTAAAAATATAGTAGTCACAAGTAAGGTAAGTGTTGAGGTAGGCAGAAGTTCTGTATGAAAAGGGCAGTAAGTGCATTGCTTATAACAAGTGAGCGTGAGGATAGATAAGAAGCAAACACTGGATCAAGTACAAAGCATGGACTGCAACAACTTATTACCTCTCGCTATTACATGAAATTCTTGAAAAAATCCTGAAAGTAATAGACTTGGATCACAGAATGGGCACAGTATATCCTTTGAACAAACTTCACTGCAACAAATATTTAACTTTCCGAGGGTGGTTTCATCTGAGGCCCATATTTCAGCTGACATACACTATCTAAAGTGATTTTCAGCCTCCAGTAGCTACAGCCTCAGTGCTTACTGATTCCTTCTCCACCTTTCTACTTAACAGTAGAGTTTTAATTCTGATCAAGGCCATTCACACAGCAGACCATAGTAAACCTGTAAGCCACTCCTTTCTCACAAATAAAGAAGGTATCACAGCTGAAAAAAACATAGAAAGGGAAAAGGCTCCCAAATGGTACCACCTTTCTGAACTAATGGTATAATCAAGTAGCAAGCAAATCCCAACAATCTGACTCCCAGTGCAATCCATGGTCTATTACCAGAGCTAAGCACCTCAGCATTACTGCTGAAGTTATAACCAGCCAGACCTGTCCAACCTCCACAGTTTCTGGAGCTCAAAAATATTCAAAATAGAGCCTCAACTTCTAGGCATCTTTAATAAGTCAGTGTCTGCCATCACTGGTCTCTTCAGAACATGAGAATTCCTCATTAAGAAATTAGGTGCCTCACTTCACGTGCTCAGATTTGCAATTTTGGGACCAAATCACTCTTCAGAATCCTCTTCATCTCACAAGGCTTACATTAAGATGAGTACACGGAGGTATTCCATACGGAACTTTGATCTCCAATGGCAGAAAAGCATTAGCACTACCCTTTCTTCCAAATATTAAAATAAAAATAGGGGTGTAGTTTCCACTGTCATTGAATTAGTGCCTAGAACTCAAATATGCTCATGTCACAGGGAGAGCCGCATTCCAAAGCGGGTAGTAAACTAGCTTATTTGACTGTACTTCCAAGGAGACTTAACCTTTACACAGAACAAGTGGATGATGAACAACATTATTATGCTTGTTGCAAAAGTGACCATGTGTTATGCTAATAAAAGAAATGTTCAGCTGCATGAAAATAACCTTCCCCCTGAGATTGTTCCATTAAAGTTTAATGTTTGCTCTGTACTTTCTTTTGAATACAGATCATTTGTTCATAACATGACAGTCCCATAGAATCATCTGGTTTCTTCCCTTTAATGTCAAGGCCTCACTAACACCACACTCCATCCTCATTATCAGGCTTACTGCATTAAGCTGCTCTTCGTAAGTTTCAACAGTGGGAAACGTAATTCAACTTCTTACCATATTTTCCTTCTCAAAATCGTTCTTTTATGAAGGGTGAATTTAAATTTAGATTAATCATGTGTCACTTGCAACTCCTTTTAAACGTAACTCACCAGAAGCTACATATAAACAGGTTCAAAATACTTCTGAGGTGAGCCTGTCTTGCTGTGTTCAGCCTGACAAAGGCCGTTAGTTCCAAGTCATCTGATTTGACATTGAATTTGTGTCCACTCAGAGCAAGCTCCAATGTACCCCATCGTAACAGAGGGTAAAACCAGAAGAATAGGACTTGAATGGGGGAATAGAATGCTTCACCCTAAAGCTAAAGGCAACCATGGCTAGACAAAGCTGGCTCTAAGTCATACTTATATTATCCCTCTCCACTAGTTGCTCTGGGCATACCACTATCTTCAAACAAATCAGAACAGCCACACTGCTACCTGTGCTCACGTAAGTCTGTTGCCAGGTGCTGTAGCGATAAATGGACACATAGCAACACCTTGTGCACACAATAAATCCTCTCTTACTAAGGACAAGTAATAGCAAAACTGCTTCCTGGCTAAATATGCATTGGATGCTACCACAGTGCAGGAAATACCCAATTTAATAACTAACACCTCTACACTGCAGAATTGCAAAATTGTTCAGATTTATGCCAAGTGGTGACTAATTCTGGCAGACAGTTAATGCACTGGACTGGAAGTCAGACTACAGTGCTGCTCTGCTATATTCTTTGTGTGACCTTGGTGGCATTCTATGCTATACAGGTTCTTATGCTGAGTTGAGTTTCTGCCTCTTAACATCTAAGCACCTTCCACTTCATCCACACCTGTACATTCGGGAAAAGTTAAAGGAACAGATCTTGTAGCAACACAGGAAGATGTTGTCTATGAGGACAGTCAGCCATTCCTAGGCAATTCAACTGTTCTGCAGAAGTTTTCAATCCCTCATTTGTAAAGTGTGAACTAGCCTCCTTTCTCTTCTCATCTTGGCTACTCATACATATTACATGTCTATAAAAGTAGATGCAGCATTGCCTGTTTAGTCTCACAACACTCTGCACTAGGCAGCTGTGAGGAATGCAAATTTATGACACCTCAGCCAGCACAAGAACATAGACTTCATATACATGCAAAGTACTTCACTAAAAACGTAGCATGTCTAAGCAGGCTGAAATGCCTAAATATCAGGTAGTGGGCTTTGCATATCTTGGAACCCCAAGCAGTTTAACTTATGGAAAGATCCTTCAGGAGTTCTCTCAGGTGAGAACTCTGCTGTTAGGAAGCAGCTGCTACAACAAGGCCCATATCAGTTGCAGCAAAGCAGTACTGTAAGAGAAAGCTGTAAAGGAGATATTTAAATTATCATTGTGTTCTAGGTGGAAATAGACACTATTTTCTTTCCTGATACACTTTCGATGTATGTCATCTTTACATGCAGAGCTTGCAGGGGAAAACAAGTGTAATGAAAAACATCACTTATGCAGACACTTACATTCCCCATGCAAGATTCACCACAACCTGGTCTCTGACCAGTAGCTTATTCAGCAGATGAGCTTTCTCTGTTACAAGACTAAGAATGAGACTTACTGCTTTTCAAAAAAAACACCTCATCTTAAAAAATTAAAATTTAAATTATCAAGTATTATGCTGTACATACCTTATTCCCAACAGTTTGTTTTGGAAGATGGGGATATGTGGGGTTGGGGGAGAAAAATCTAGAATCCTTCTGTTAAAGATCAGTGCTTAGATCTGATTTAAATTCATGAATAATTTTGGTATGAGAAACACTGGGAAATAGAAATACTGTGGCTCAAGACATGAGCATAACTAAGTCTGCCTCAGAAAGCGCTATGCTTAAAACATGATTTGAATTCTTCCCCAGCCCTATCCGTAGTTTTAGCTTGCTATTTTTTCCATAAATAAAAATATTTACCTTGAAACACACTGTAGCCATGGTAAAACTGCTCCCATAGCTTACCTTACAAAGTTAACAGCAGCCTACTGGGCTTCCTCTGCAGAAAAATAGCAAGTATCATCTCACTGTAAGCAATGCAGTTACCCAAAACCCGCACCCATTTAAAATACAACACAATTATTTTGTACCTCTTGCAGCAAATGTTGCAGTAAAATGAATGCCTATAATTCTATGATCAACTTCTCATCCCTTCCCACCCAGCCTTCTCTTCATAAATCCCTCACCTGGGACTGATTCTTACACTTGAGAAGTCTCAGGTGATTTTTCTTCATTTCATTAACACTTTCAAATATCAAAAGCCACATGTAAAGCAGATGATGCTCACCCTCCACCTCAGTACCTTTTCTATCCAGCTTCTCTCAACAGTGTCTTACTACAATCCTTTGTCCTATTAACTTGGCAGAAGGAATTCAGGATGTAATATTAACTGCTGGAACTAAAGCATTTTTAAAGTCTACAGAGTACCTGTATTAATAGCAAAGCAAGTGTACTCCAGCTCTAGCCAAAGCACACAGCAAGCCCCAGCCTGGGTCTTCCCACGCAATCCAACTGGCTTTGGATCAGACCCTCCACCTCCTGTCACTGACCCACAAGCAAAAGACTCAAAACAACATAAAGAAGCTAAAGCAAAGATGAAGTATTTCAAAATATCTGAAAAAGATCATGTCCAGCTGAAGATCTGAACTGGTTTGAACCATCAATGACCACAGTTAGTTCTCTCATCTTTCTTACTGCTCATGATTCTTCAAGCAGTAGCCTCAGAATTGCAGTTTTCATATCCCTCCAAACAGTGACTCTGTACACTGTTCAATAATTTTATATTACCCTTAATAAGATGGGGTGTAAAGTTTCTTGTGTTTTGTGGAGCAAGTATTTCATATGCCATTAAGGCACATTCCCAACCAATTGTGTTTTTCTGAACCTCATGCAGCTTTTGGCTTTTGCCATGACTTCAGGCTGGAACATCTCATCCCACAGCAAAGCCTATAAGGAGACAAGACAAGCCTGTCACACGCCCTCTTTCTGCACCACTCAGGGTGACTGGACCTTTTCCCTCCTCACAGGAGCGTCACTGAGTCTGCCTTCAGAACCAGTAACATCAGCAGATCCCTGGCCACATGCCTCCATCGTAACAGATCCAGCCATGAGCTTTCCACCTCCAGTTCCACACCTCAGTCACAGTTCTACCTCCTTGCACAAGAGCTACTTGTAGGAGCTTTTTTCCTCAGTAACCCCACAAACACTGGGTGAGCAGGCAGGGTGTCCTTGCTCCCCTCATCTCAAAACCTTTCCTCAGCAAGTACCTGTTTTCCCCACTAGCACCTTCAGGTTGCTTCTGCCATACGCACACGCCAGCCCCTCCCCCATTTAGACTAAAGTCATATTAATCAGACAACCAGCCTGGGGTAACAGAGCATCATTTGGTTCATACCCACAGAAGCACACTATTGCTTTTATTTATTTAAAATGAACTTTTGTGCTTATTAATAATTGTCTTAAATGTTGACATTTAAGAAATTGGAGCTTGAAGCAAAGACTTACCTAGAAAAAAATATTTTATTAATACATAATTAATACATATTCCCCTGCAAAGTGAATGTGATCGTATGTGCAGCTGCAGTAAGACAGATGTATTAACATGGCTCTGCCTAGTGTTGAGCACAAACGGGAACCTGAACTCCCACTGTGCCAATGGCTTCTCCAGTTCACCTGGCCACCCACTAACACAGGCAGCCAGAGCATATTCTGGAATGATGCTGCCTATTCGATTCTCAACATTATCCAAAAACAGTCTGCAACTTTCAGCTCTTTATTTGAGCAGCACAATTACTTAGCTTAGCAAGTTATTTACGTGGGATGTGTGCCTCTCTTCGCTTTGATTCATAGATGTTTATCTTCATGTAAATAGTAACAAGTCTACTTTAGAAGTGGTATCTAAGAAGGGCCAAATAAATTCAACATTTACATACAGATCCATTTCCAGGAGCCTTAACACAATGTTCATCTCTTCACAGAAGTTCATATGGATGAATAATGATTCTGTCTTGGTTGGAATAATACCAGAAAACCCTATCTTCACCTGATAACCTCTGGAGGGCTGCATCCACACTGCAGAACACAAAGCACAAAGGTAAGTCTGTTTTTACAGTAAGATGAAAAGAGATAGTTTCTCTGTGCTGCCTAGATAGACGGGAAAAAACCAGCCCCAAACCCAAATTATAATTGCAGGACATTTGCTTTGGGGCAGAGGAATAAAAGAGGTGTCTCACCCTGCACCTAAGAAGTTCCATTCACAAGTTTCAGGAAGGGTTTTCCTGCAGGCAACAATTTTTCATTTACTCTTTTCACTAGAAGTATCAGTCATAGAATCATCTGGGCCAGAAGGGACCTTCAAAGGTCAGCTAGTCTGACCCCCCCACAGTCAGCAGGGACACCCCCAAGTAGACCAGGTTGTCCAGGGCCTCATCGAGCCTCTCCTTGATTATCTCCAGGGAAGGGGCCCTCAACCACCTCCCTGGGCAACTTGTTCCAGTGCTCCACTACCCTCAGAGTAAAGAATTTATTCCTGATATCCTTTTCTTCAGTTTAAACCCATTGCCCTTTGTCCTGTCACTACAGACTTTTGTAAACAGGCTCTCCCCAGCTTTCCTGTAGGCCCCTTTCAGGTACTGGACGGTTGCTGTTAGGTCCCCCCGGAGCCTTCTCTTCTCCAGGCTGAACAACCCCAGCTCCCTCAGCCTGTCCTTGTAGCAGAGGTGCTCCAACCCCTTCATCATTTTTGTGGCCCTCCTCTGGACCCACTCCATCAGGTCCATGTCCCATGTTTCACTTTGCAAGAATTATTTACCTTGCCTGTGGCCTATAAACACCTAAACTAGCAAGCAAGAACAAGCCTGCCAAGGTAAATGAGTACCTGGCTCTGCCATGTCACAGTATCTTGACCACATCCAGTCTCACTTGGACTAGGTTTAAAACCAGCAACGTGAAAAATTCAAAGTTCTTTATGAAGGTCACCTGTTAATCAAGGGACTGCAAAACATTTCCATAGGTGACATATAAATATAAACTTACACAGCCTTTACCAGGATTTTGCACAAACATTCAAGCACTCTGCATTAATCAGACTGGATTATATGCAAGAGATTCAGTAAGAGCAGCCTACAGAAAAGAAGCACAACCCTTCTCATGGCTGCACCAGCCAAAAAAGTGAAATTACAATCAGAAAGCAGTTGTTGCTGCACAGTTGTGACACCAGGAATGTGGAAACCCATTCCCTATCAGGAATTAATAGCTGTGCTTGACTGCCAGCTAAAATGGCTATACAACTTATCAATTAGAGTTGTACCCCAAGAATGTAGCTTCTGACATCTTGCTCCTGTATGCCATTTATACATCTTACAAAAAAAGGAACCAGATCTATTCAACACTGTCTTTCCATCCCCTCATATACAGAAGTAACTCATCTCCTCAACACCATTAAATCAGAGCAAACATCAGGAAAGAAAGAATGCATTTAACAGTCACACACACATAACAGCATCAGGGAATTTATCCTCCAGTTCACTCTCCAGAAACTGCCAGCATTAGGAAGTCATTCATTTTCAAGGCCATCTTAAAGTAACACAGCAACCTAAATAAAAGCACTGAGCAACCTATGTCTTCACAGGACTATAATTAGAGTAGTTCAGACATTCATCATGCCTACTTATGTGCTACATCAAGCCTCTGACTGATGCAACAAAGAAGGAAAAGCAGAAAATTTTGCTTGAAAGCAAAAGCTTTGCTAGAATACAAAAGTTTTACTAGAAAGCAAAAGTTACCTTACCCACAGAGACCTCTCTCTACCCATTGAAATTTTCAGTGACAAATATTTCAGCAGCTGAGCTTAAATACAGCCCCAAACCATGGGACAGGTGTGGGAGGAGGTGCCAGGTGAAGGTTGTCAGGGTTGTTAGGGCCTATTAGCACCCTCAGGATCCTGATACACAGGATATAGACAAATACTTTTGAGTGATCTAAACATGGAATTTCTCAAAGTAAGAACTGGATAAAAAGTAGAGCTAAGTTTTTCATATTGACGCACAAGAGACACTTCTGCAGGCAGAGCAGGTGCTTGCAGTCTACTGATACATATTCATTACTTCTGCATCCAGACATACTATATCATGAGCAAGATTAATTTAGGAGTGACATAATGGCTTGGAAAATCTGTTAGCTTATAAATACTGTTTGAGATCAACAGCTCCCTGTACGGAAGACCGCAAGTTTGCTTTCAAATATGGGGCTTGCTTGCCTTTAACTTCTCTGCTGGGTAGACACTCCAAATGCAGTGGCATGGGGTGACAGTAGAAGACAGTAATTAAAGTGAAGGTCCTTGGATGAAAGGCTGCTATTGTTGAAGACAAACCAGCTCCTCATATCTGAATTCCTGCAAGCCAGAGCACACAGGCCAGAAATCACATCTGAATGGAAGTCTTTTAATCACCAGAACTTCATCACAATCCAGTGTGGTGAGCGAAATGCTGAGTATATGGGCACCAAGGGAGAAAATCTGTTTGCAGAATTTAAGATCAATGACTAACTGTGCCTTTCTACAGCAAAGAAAAAAAAAATCAAACCAAAAAGTAAACCCTACATAAAATGCAAATGAGTATAATAAAGAGCAGGTCTATTTCTTCACATACTTGGTATCATATAACCAGTTCTCACAAACATCCAGGAGCTTAATGCAGAATCTTCTTTATTGAACCTGAATAACTTAAAAGTGATATGGGGTGAGAAGCAAGTTGGAGTTCTGCAGAAGAGTTAAAAATACACAGTTGTAGGACATTTCAACACTTACTGTGCTGAGTTAAGTAGCAGACAGCTCAGACACTACAGTGTCTGCCTTCAGCTTTCTTTCAGTGTCACAGCTTGTTATTTATAAATCACTGATAATAAAGTTACCTGAAACCAAGGTCTAAATTCTGCAACACATTAAAACATAGGGAGGATAACAGCCAAAAAGTAAGAAGCACGTACAAGAATGCTTAACTTTATCTGGGAAACAGGATTTTAATTCTGTAAGATTAAATTCTAAACAAGAAGTAGTGCATGCCCCATCAGCAAGAACAAAATGGTAAAATGAGATTAACTCCACATTGAAAATGAAAAAGGTTCACATTTTTTTATGGATGATCCATTTTGCCAATGTTATAATTTAATGTACAGCCTGAACTAGCATTGCTGCCAAAACAAACAGCCCAGACTTCCCCATAGACCCAGAACCAAAAATGTTTCTTGCTGTGCTACACCTCCTGCCCCATGCAGCTACAGCCACCTGCATAGTCATACAGTGAAACTGCATCAGGGAAGAGCTATAGTCTGAAACCAACCATTTCATCATTATTTTGTGTTAGATTAGCTAACACAGCCAAATCACTGATCCTGTTTCCTGACATGGTCACGACAAGTGCTTATAGTGACGCAAGCAGGAGCAGCACAAACAGAACACAGAGGCTGAGAAAGGACCACATCTTGCGATTGCACCACCAGCTGCTTTAAGTTGTCTTTAAGCTTGTGTCAAATTCAGCAGTCACAGGTCTTCCTGCTGAGGTTTTGAGATTTTATACCACTGTAGCGAACGAAGGAAGGTGAAATCACATCCCTATGCTGCTCTGGGCAACGGACATTCCTGTCCCTGGTAACAGAATCTACTCTATCACTATCAACAAGCAGCAAGGTGAGAACCTGCTCTGACACTTACTGGTACTTCAACCTACATCTTGGATGAGAGACCTAACTGGTTAGGGTTGCCCCAGATTGATAATTAATTGTGTTCTGTGCCAACCCTCCTTCATAATGAGCTAGAGGATTACAAAGAATGGTTTCTAAGTTTGCTCATAGTACTATACAAGAGTACAGATTAAAATATATGCAAAATGCTTGTTTATGAGGAAAAAAAAATCTCTTCTTATGAACGTGCTTTATTTTGAACAGAAGGTGACACTGAAAATTTGAAAAGACTGTGGTATTCAAGAAGTCAGCTCCTTGGAAACTCTGAGAAGAGGAACATAAATATTGAAAACAAATCTAATGCTAAAATCAAAACTATACTCAAAACTATGCTGGTTAGCAGCAGCTCTTCTTTTCTCCTAGACACCTGTGCCTCCAGACCATCCTGGTTTAGTTATAGCTGAATTAGTGGTTCAAAAGCTCTTAGGAAATAGGTAGAGGAGAAAACGTTCAAGCATTCACGGGATGGTTTCTCCTCTGCTTGCAACACAAAATGTGTGCTGCAAAGATGAGAATGCTGAGCACTTTTTCTGAGCCCCAGGTCCTGCTGGGAACACTGCAGGAATAAAGGAAAGCACTAATAGCACCACTGGGTTGCAAGTGTACCCAAGAAGCTGAAATATCATTACATTAATCAAAATTGTCTCACGGATAACGTGTTTTCTGATCTGGCATGAAATTAGCTCTCAACAACTTTCAGGATTCATAAAAAACTTTTTCAGAACTTTTTGAAGTTCTGAAATGAACACATACCTGTGTATAAGTTGTTGAAGCTCTTTTTCTTTTTCTCAGCATTGCAAAATCACTAGTGGTTTTCTTACTGTTCAGTAAGCTCTTTAAATATTTACAACAGATTTTAGGATTGGAGTCCAATCCTGAGTTTGTATATGGACAGGATGCTCTGCAGTTGCAACATTCACTCCAGATTTTAACTATGAATTTAACTGTTTTCTTTTTAATTGGGTTATCAAGCTTTCCTTGTGATGGGTACAATGACCAAAGTTCAATGCTGTAAACCAGTACAGTGCTGAGCTGAAAGCAATGTAAAACACTGCAAGTTCTATAAAGTTAGCTTTGTTGGGGTTAAGAAAAAAATCTGGTCTAAATAAAAAGAGGTCACTTACAATCTGAATATAAGAGCCAGTAAGCTGGTGTCAGTAGTTCATTTGGTAAACATTACAACAGGGAGGGAGTTAAAATAATCATCATATATTTAGCTGCATGAAGAGTTGGATAAAATTGAAATACTGGGTTTTTTTACAAACTGATGAAATAAAAATCAGATTTCTTGTTACTGTTCAGTCGTCTTTGCCGAAAGAGAACAGCTTTAACTTTCATTTTTTTTAAAACAAAAACATACCCCCAAAAAAATGCAAAGCAAACTGAACGCATGGTACAGAAGCACCGGATGGGAATAGCTCGGGCTTCAGCGCCATCTAGGGATACCAGCGCCTACGGACGCCGATCTCCAGCACCAAAGGTGGGCACGGCAGCCAGGCCTTCTCCTGGTTTCCACAAATGTCTTCTCATGCATTTGCATTCCTGGAATCAGGGAATTGTCAGAGTCGGAAGGGACCTCTAGAGCTCACCCAGTCCAACTCCCCTGCTAAAGCAGGGTTGCCCAGAGCACATC
>VXBJ01003175.1:852325-974959 GCA_013400055.1 Nycticryphes semicollaris | reverse complement strand
CTGGATGGCAGCACAGCCCTCTGGAATGTCAGCCAGCCCTCCCAGTTTGGTATCATCAGCGAGCTTGCTGAGGATACACTCGGTCCCCTAGTCCAGGTCATTGATGAATATGTTGAACAAGACTGAACCGAGTATTGACCCTTGGGGGACGCCACTGGTTACAGGCCTCCAACTTGACCCTGCTCCATTAAGTACAACCCTCTGAGTCCTGTCCCACAGCCAGTTCTCAATCCACCTCACTGCCCCCTCATCTACCCACGCTTCTGCAGTTTCCTAATGAGATTGTTAAAGGAGACAGTATCAAAAGCCTTGCCAAAGTCAAGGTAGATGAAACTCCTTTCAAACCCATACTCTCAACTAAAAAAAAAAATCAAAAGCAACTACACTTTACATGTATTTTACCCAGCTGCAGTAAAAGCTTCTCCTCCTCACAGCTTGAGATCACTTGTACCTTAAGAAGCACCGTGTGTGACATTGAAAGTGCTGTGTGTGTGCTGAGAGGGCTGAAGTGGGTTGACAGGGCCTGCATGGCAGTCCTGGGGTTGTCCTCCTCACTGCATGAGAGGGTACAGCCTGAACAGAGGCCACTGCTCAGTCAGCATCCGGTTGGCAAGCTGTGTGCGACTTTGGATATGCTACATCATTACAGAGTCATATATAACCATTGCCAGGTGCTGCTTCGTAATAAAGAAATGACGCATCATCAAATGCTCCCCAGTAGGTACCTTCAGCACTGCGCAGGAGGCAGTATTAGCCCACTTACAAACACTGACTCAAAGCACACCCAAAAAAGGCAATCTGCTAAGTCCAACAGGAGGCAAAACTGTCTTCCTTTAGGGCATATTTCAGCAACAGTCCTAAATCCAGCCCTTTTCTCTGTCCTTCTGAGCAGCTGCAGAGGTGGGCACTTTTCATTTTTCTCACCACCAATGGCCACTGCTTGGTAGCGCCATCTGCACACGCTCATCGTGGCACAGCACCTTCTGTCCTGCTTCAGGCCTTCAGAGGGAAACCGGGACATACAGGAGCCACGAGAAAGGAACAGACATACCCAAGCCACAGAAAGGAAACATGCCGAGTTGGATTTACTTTCAGCACTGCTTGGCAGTTTATGCACTGAGCTGTTGAAGTGCACTGAACAGTCCAAATGCTGGGCAGGAGAGTTCTTCGATCTGCAATACCTACTTTTCGCGCTTACAGCTGCTCTTGTTAGCAGAACCCTTCACAGGTCACGAGAACTGATTGCTATCACCCAAAACCACTATGTTTGTCTCCTTTTTCTTTCCCTTGTCTCCAACTTCCCTTTCCCAGACTACATTAAACATTTTTTTCAGTCTTTCCTCAGATGATGTTCTTTCTAAGGTCTGCTAGGTGTTCTCTGTGTTTGTTTGCAGTGTCTCTGGACAAACCAGACCCGTTATGCCACTTATGACCCTAACAGAGTAGAACAAAATACATACCTGACAAAACAGTCCTCTTGCTAGAGTATCTCTTAACTACTTGCCTTTTTTTTTACAGCACCGTAGTAGATATTTGATTCTCTCTGTTTCCTGAATAGAGTTCAGCTGCACTCTAGTGGCTGTATTCCAGGATTTCTGGTAGTTTGGAATTGCCTCACTGCTTTTCTACTCAAAGTAACGCAATTCATTAGCAACGGAAAATACGCTTCTTTAAGTATGCAAAATTATTTTCCATCCAAGAAAATAACTGCTGAGGGCTGAGTTCAGAAAGAGTATGCAGGAATTTGTGTGTGTGTGTGAAATCGGATCGGAATCCAGTATCACAGAGTTTTATTCAAACCATGTATTTCAGATGCAGGTAGGCTGGTTAACATCTACCTCGACTGCTAGTCCCACTGAAGTGCCAGGAATACAGTGCAAGTATCAAATTTGTACAGCAGTGACAGCAACTCAGTGTCCATCCCTGTTCTTGAGAACAGCAGTCGTGAGTGTCTGGTGTGGGTCTGTGACTCGGCCACTAGGTGGGGAGAAAGGCTCGTTGTTCCTTTCCTACAAAGGAGAGGTTTTAAATTGGCAAAGACTCAGTTTTGGATCTTGTATTAATGCACAGACATTGCAAAGTCAAAGTTAACATTTGACTGCAAGGATTAAGGAAATAATGGATAAGGACACTTGAGGAGGAGAAAGTGTGTCTCAGTGATAATTAAAGACAGCAAGGAACATATAATATTACTGGAGTGACTTTTAAAAGGTATAAAAATGAAAGGATTTTTCCCATGTGTTATAGATAGGTATACAGCCTGGGAACAAGGCATGTGATATTGCAGGAGGAAATATAGGCTGGCAATGGTAAATATTCCTAGTATAAGAAGAAGAAAGTACCCAACTCTTCTAAAAACAAAATTGGGCAGGGCAAAATAAAAACATGTCATAAAGATCCACTTCCCTTTAGGATTGTGATGAACACAAAGACTAAATTTTTATGAAATTTGAACTGTTTTTTCTTTGCTCTAGGGAAACTGACAGATAAACTGAGTTATTCTAGAAAAAATAGCCACTGTTCAAAGTAAGCCTTTGACTCCACTTAAAACAGGGTGCTGCGGGACAGAGCACCACAAAGAGCTGAGAAAAATTGGAAACTATTGAGGCTCTTTGAAGGCAGCAGAATGATGTGGGCAGTGTGAATTTCCTTCCTGCGGTGTCTGCAATGGTTAGACTCTCACATTTTCAAAGATCTGTCACCAGACCATTGCTATGTCTGAAGCAACTGTGCCACTGGCAGCTGTTATGTGAGGAGACACATTTTTTATACGAAGGCTGTAGCACTGCAGGCCTCAACTATAAAAGACCTGCTTCTTTATAAACAGAGGAAAAAAGGTCACAACGGGAAAGGTATGCGTGTGAGAATAGTTGTAATCTCAATGTTTCTCAGCATTTGAAAATCCAAGAGCTGAAAATCAGTTTCACAGAAGACTGCTAACTGAAGTACGTAATCAATTATCCTATGGAACAGATGTATCTTGTGCTGCCTACTTACTGTGTCTTCATTTCTGTTTTCATTTCCTGCAATGTGAGCTCAAACTACTAAGATTCAAAGCATGTGATCATCTCTTCTTGATTGTCACTTCTGAAATGTATTTAGTTATCAACCACATTTCTGCATGTAGCCTGTCAAACTTGACATTCTTCCCCAGGAACTCTCTGTGGCCCTATCTGTTGGCTGCAGTTCATTTACAACTACCGTAATGCTCTCCCTGCAGTCATTCTTCTTCCTCTGTAACAATCAGCTGTGGTTGCTTCCCAGGCATCCTCCCTTACACTCCTACCCAGATGTGACTAGAGATTCTGGCATGGGATCTTGCACAAGTGTGGACATTCAACTTTTTCTCTCTTGGTGACCATCAGTGTTGAAATGGCTTCTCTGAGCAGAGGACACTGGAGGCAAGAGAAGCACCTGGGAGAAAGTGCCAATTCTGGAGGTCACAACAGTGACTCTGAAGAGAGAAAGAGAAATAACGAACAAGAGGGAAAATATGGGAAGAGTGAACAGAAGAACAATTAAAAGAGTGAGGTGTTATGTGCGGCCTTTCTCTGGGATCAAGATTTTCCTTTTGTGGAACACGGGATTTGCCACCCTGCATTCCTGGGCCACGAAGACAGACATTTCAAACCATCTTTCAAAAAAAGTCTCTGCCGTCTGGTTGGGATTGGGGACCACGACTCATGCTTGGTTATTTGTGAGTTCAGCATCATTTTCCATTGGTGTGTTCAAATACATACATAGGTTGGAAATGCAATTTAGAATTGTTATACTCATCTAGTAGTATATCTGAAATTTCAACTGTAGAACATGCAGAATGATGTTTCCTTAGCAAGCCTTGCTTGGCCACCACATCCTATGTGTCCGTCACATTACAAAAGAAATTCTAGACAGGGACAAAGCTCAAGTACTTTTACAGCTGAGTTTTGCAAAATGCATGAAATACACATGTAGCTGTAACTTACTCACAGTGATACAGGCAGGATCCAAGCAAATAATAATGATTAAATAAATGTGTTAGAATTTCTGTAGTAGTCACTATTGAGACACAGAGACTGACTTTAAAGGTCACGGCTTTTCTCCTATCTCCTCTCGTATCTCTTACATGTGTAGGTGTGCTCTTTAGGGACATGGTTTACAGATGGACTTGGCAGAGCAAGGCTAACGGTTGGAATCAATGATCTTACAGGTCTTTTCCAACCTAAACAGTTCTATGATTCTATCTCAACATCAGAATAAAGGATTCTATGATTCTTCTATAACATCACCAGAATAAATTTGGACCAGACCAATTAGTTTTATATTAGTACAAATAAGGAAGAACACAACTGAAATTAGAACTGCTATGCTCTATTTGGGATAGAAATTAGATTAGAAGGTAACGAAATACTGTAAGAGAACAAACAATTTGAAATTGTAGCACAGGCTTCTTCCTGTCTCTGTACTGTAAGAAACCTGTTTCTCTGTTGAAAGACCTGGAGTGTGATTGGGTGTGTGAGATGTGTGCTGTGTGATCTCCCCTTTCCACTCCTACTCATGCACCGGTGAAACAACTTCTCCTTTGGGCATTCTTTGTCACAAGTTAATTTAGTCCTATTTCGTCCCCAGACCAAGAGTTACAATGGAGAGGTGATGATATTTCTGTGAAACTGTCAGTACGTGCCTCAGATGATTCATACAGGTAATTTCAAATAAGAACCCATAAAACACAGCTCTATCGTGTATTTGATAAATGCTACACTGTTTAGAACAGCTGTTACAGCAGTTTAGAGTTTTAAATATTGTGCTGCCATCATTTACCAAAATTTCTCCAGAAAAAGTGAGCTACTTCGAATCAGACCCAGTTACAAAAGGGAAACTTGCATAGATAGGAACTCAAATACACGCACTCATATGCAAACCTACTTGCAAATTACAGACCCAAGGTTAGAAGGTCTTCAATGACTAGAAATAGCCCTGTGTTAATACTGTGGTCCTGTGGATTCTTTTCTGATTCAGGTAGCTGAAAAATGGAGCACCGAAACAATGACAACGTAATAATTGTTCATCTAAGCTTGTCCATTTTTTAGTTTCACTGACAGGTTCCTCATTTGAAGGAATGCTGACTCTAACTCCATCCCTAATTCATGCATATCTCCTTACAGAGAACTCCAATGACTGCTATCGTTGTACAAATCAAGGAATGACAATGCGACGCTTCAGATAGCGAGGTAAGTTGAGGAAGTTTCTCTGAAGGGAGCGATTTCTTCCTTGGAGGGGGACTTGTCTGGGCTAGACTTGCACAGAAGCAGTGACCAATGTCTATGCAGGTAATATGCCTGTATATTTATACTGTACAGAGTGTGTAAAGACACAAATGTTTACATATGCAATTACAAGCAAATCGGGTGCACAGGAGCTTACTTATATGTAGCAGGAAGAACATTTTCAACTCTTTGCTGTGCTTCCTTGTTTACTTATTTATATTCAGACAAAGGAAGTGGTAAGGCTGACTAGCTGACAACTTTTCTGAGAAGAGACCATTTTGTGTTAGAGGAAGCAGTATCTCTCTTGGATGTCCTAACAACGTAGCTCTAAATTAAAACAAAAACCCACCAGGTCTCAAAACAGAAGCAGCTGGGTTTTAGACAAGGAATTACTGGTCACTCTGGAGGTGGTCACACACACGGGCCATATGGCTGTTTCATCGATGGTCCTGCTATGAACCTTCGCTAACTGCCCGGAGAAGAAAACTTACAATGGATTTGCGAAACATTCCCCACCGTTCAGACGTGGTTACATGGAACCCAGATGACTTAGCAGAATATTTTAGGACGGTAAGTTGAACAGTGTTTCGTCTTTGTAGGATGGAGGAGCCAACTACTGTAATATTGTTTGTGCTAAATTTAC
This sequence comes from Nycticryphes semicollaris, assembly GCA_013400055.1. Lineage (NCBI taxonomy): Eukaryota > Metazoa > Chordata > Aves > Charadriiformes > Rostratulidae > Nycticryphes > Nycticryphes semicollaris. The sequence goes on along the minus strand of VXBJ01003175.1, from coordinate 969,070 downwards.
ACATTTTTATAACAGGCAGAGCTTGTTGCAAAACTAAAAGCAAAACCACTGACAAGAACCTGAGGTAGACCGGCCAGGGAAATATATCAATGAATCTTGAAGGTGTGTTTTAAATTGGGTATAAGAGAAACTCATGGCTTTTCAGAGAAAATATCTACTTTACTACAACAGTTGTTGATATAAAATATATTAACAGCTGTAGAAGGCTTGAATGCATGAAGATTACAAACTTTCTAGGTTGTCCTCAATGATTTTCAATTAGATTTTTCTGCTAATTGCTTAGTGTTCACAAATGAGCCTCTGAATGTCTTTGCTAATCACATCCACGAGAATCCAGCCAGGAACTTAACAGCTGTGGATACACAGACTCCTAATTTTTTTTAGGCTCAGTTGGAAAAACATTTCAGTTTTTGGTTTGACTTCCCTATTCTAAAACTTCTTGGGCAAAACTCACAGCTCAAGATTCGTACCTACTCCTTCTTTCCTTTCACTGTTGCTTTTTCTGACTTTACCTTGTGTGATGAACTTGGACCTGCTCTTTCATCTGACATCTTTTTCACTTGTGACAATCTAAAAATTTCATTTTACAATTCAGAGGAGTTTCCAGACTGTACAAAGTACTGTGTAAGGCACTACAGGAATTCACTATTAATATTAATCCTCTGCTGTCCTTTGTAATTGCCCAGGAACGTCTAACTGAGCCAGTTGTACTGAGATTTCATTTCTGTGTGTTCTCTGTAAATTGCACATTTTTCAGTTCACATTGGAGACAGTGCCTGCTCTGTCTCCCCTGCAACTGAATACATTCCTCCCAAATTCCAAAACTGTCAGCCTGGAATTCAGATCAACCAGAAGATTTGGGAAGATTTTCAAGTTAATGCCAGCACAGCTCTTTAATTTTCAAGTGAGCTGTCAAACTAGACTTTTAAAACCTGGAACAGTTTGGGCTTCATTTTGAAATCATGCAAAATTCATTGTTTCAATGGCTCCTACAACCCTATGAGAGTTTTCTTTGGGGAGTTGAGGCAAGGTTGATACTAGAATGCAAAACTAGCTAATGAAGACAAGCAGACCAAACACAAAGTCTGTATCTACCAAATCTCCAGAGAACTGAAATTTCCAACTGCTTGCACACCTCTAATTTTAGAGTGCAGGGGTTAGTGGCACAGGAAAGTGAAAGGAAGAATTGGAGATGGAACAGATGAGATCATTATCAACAGCCAATTTCAGACAAATATGAAAAACATTACAACACTGGGGCGTGGTGGTTTGGATCACCATTTCCAAGAGACTAAGAAGGGAAATGGCCTCCTGAAAGAGCTGGTAACAATATCCTTAAGAGTGATGAAAGGATTAACTCTATCATAACTGAATAGGCCCAGTTACATTAATTTTTCAGTACTCCCCCTCTACTGATCCAGATGCCCCCCAGGGTGAAGATAATCATTTTGGGGAAGTGAATCAGAGCAAAAGCTGTTTAAAGTCATCTAAGAAATCTTTGTGAGACAATAATGTCAGCCTAAGCCAGCCAGCTCTGGGCAACTGCCATAAGTGACCAGACCTTCTCTCCAGATAAAACTTGTACAATTTCCCTCACACTTACCACTACAGGGTCAAATGTTCCACCCTAGCTATGCTTTATTTCATCTAATTTGTATTGCCTGCAGTCATCTGTTTAAAGACCAGGATTCAAGTCCAAGACTGAAAAGCAATTGTATTTCCACGTAAACTGAGATAATTGTGGGATGATTTTCAAGAGACAATCATATTGAAATCGTCTCTCATCTGAAGTGATCGGTCATGACAGAGCTGCTCAGATGTTTTCAGGATCTGCTGTCATGTAACACCAAGTTACAAGATTACTCCTCAAAATGAGGAAACGGGATAGAACTAAGGAAGGACACGATGCTTCCTATAAGATGTTATCTGCTTTAGGGGAATGATCCCAGAAGCCAAGGATCATCTGTCTGCATAACTTTCACTAACTGAAGTTTGAAGCAGGCCTAGAGTCATTCTTCTGTCTTGGAGGATCCAAAAAGTCACTTTGTCTGCCCATTGTTTGGGTTCCTTCTGGTATGGACTTGATCAACTTTAAATGGAAAAAAATGTATTCTAGCTAGATCAAAAATGGAAGCTGTGTTCTCCCATTATGCTACTCCTGTTCAAGTAAAAAAAAAAAAAAAAACCCTTAAGACCCCCACTGGAAATATTTAAGAGTCACATCTTGCTGAATATCCCTGTTTGTTTGTTTGTTTTCCCTGAGTCCCACAAATTACTGTTAGATTTTTGCCGGGCAGGACCAGGAGCTTCATACATGATCAACTTCTAAAATTCCCCCTTTTATCCCAGATGCTATCATAAAACATAGGATTGTGGAAAAGCTTTCCAAATACTACAGGTATTCTAGATAATTGCCAGGATTAACAAGCAACGTTTCCATCAAGAAGCAGCAGCTTTTTGATCACAACAATGAGTTCGGTGACTGGCATCAGGGCTTCAGAAATCCAATACACGAAGGCTTTTGCTGTACTTCCTATTTTCCACAACTGTTCATCCCAATCAGTACCACAACTACCTATTTTCCAAATATTTCTTTGGACCAGGCAACTGCAGGGTTGTTTTCACACGTGAGGAATTATATGTTCCTAAACGGATGAAAAACCTCAAGTCCACTGAAGAATCTTTGTCTTAAAACTCCATGCTTACAGAACAAAATTAGCCATTTTGACAGGCTCTAGCATACAAAAGGGTAACTTGAACCTTCTACTCCAAGCTAAATGTGTCTCTTCTTATAATTAAGGGTACAATAATCATCTTCTTTTCATTGACAGTTAAAGTATAAGGATTGTGAGAAAGTCGTGAGAAAGCACAGCATAAATGGACAACGCTTTTTGGTAAGTAGAGTTGTGCAAGTCCTTCCTGTAAAATTCCAACGAAGTGATTGTTTTGACTCCTCCTTACTTTGCACTGGCAGATGCAAATGACTCAGCTTACAGGTGGTTACTGAGGTATAAATAGGAGAAGTAAATATCTCTGCTAATATCAGCCAGACATCTTGCTTTCAGTGTGGAATGCTGGGAACCCAAGCAAGTTGTTTAATATGCATGTATTTTAATTTTTTTTTTTAAACTGACAAGGAAGTTATAAACCCACAATCTTATCTTGAATTCATCTCTTCCTTTATAGGAAGTGCTTGTTTTCAAGTACTAACTGTAGAAAACTCACATTTATTAATTGCCCTCCCCTACTAAAGATGACACAGACCTGGTCCGAATGACTGACGTTCTATTGTAATCACTATTTCATGCCTTTATAGTTAAAATTAAATTTCTTCTGCAGCAACACACAAAATCAATGAAGGTTAAGAGCCCCAAAGCTAGTAAGCAGAGTCACAGTGGATTTAAATTAACATTGCTCCAGGCTTGGCCAAGAACTTGGCTTAACTTGAGAAAAGCTGCCAGCCTCCATTGGCATCGCTGCTGTTTTCACCTCCTAAATACACATCCATGAAGATGTGTAAGGGCTTTGATTATTACTTCATTTTACTTCTTTAGTTTCCACCAAATATTAACTATTCCGTTTCCCCCAAAAGTAGTCATTTTAATCATCTGTACAGTTAGTCATAGCAGGGAAATCTATGCATACCACTTCTAAAGTCTTCTTTTTTTAATTTTCTTGTCCTAATGCATCAAGCTTTTTGACATTTCATTGAAATGCAACATTAAAGTTCTCTAAATACTTTTTATAGGAAGAGGATATTACACCTCCCTCTTGCTGGGTGGAGTCAGAATGAGTCAGACGTGTGCCACAGGATTTCTCCTACTGGCCCCTAAGAGAGTCTTCTTGGCTCAAGCACTAAGGAGCTCTGGCTGGAGTGGGAGCATTATTAAGTTCTGGAAGGTTGTGAGGTACAAATAGAAAAAGCAGTAATTGTGGTTCCTAAGTTATTTTATCTGTAAACACACAGCTCAGCACAGCTTTTTTTGAGAAGCATCCTAATAGATACAAAGGATGCTTTTCTAGTAAGTGAGCATGCAGCTGCTCATCTCTCCTGAGACTTTTTTTTTGAAGCTTTTGACCTACTAGTCATTTGTATCATGCAAAAAAAGTTCTCCCGTTAAGCAGAACAACAAAAGGAGACTTTAAGTGGTATATTCTAGAGTACGATGCAATCTCATCTCTGGATGAATAGTTTTTTCTAAGAAATATCTTTTTACATTTTGTGAGTTATTGGAAACTGCCAAATTACATTAGCGCAGAAGAAGTTGTTAAAACTGAGAGTTTGCAGGTTTTGTATCTATTGTCAGATCTATACAGTAAACCTGACTGTAAAAATATTCCTGTCATCTTTGTTAGAGTAACTCCCTGGTTTCAAAGTGGCATTGCTGTATCTACTGGCTACCACAAGGAAGTTGCAGTTGAGATGTAGCAGGAATAAAACCAGAGGGATTCCATGTAACGTATTCTAAATAAAATTCTCTAATATTTAAAATGGCAACATGGCCCTTTTATGAGAGTTTAAACCCTTAAGACTTGTCAGGTTTATCGCCAGAGTAGAATTCCAGAGACGAGCTTCAAAAGTCTTCAGGAAAAATGATGATTCTTCAATAAGCCCTGCGTTTCCATAAAGGGAGTGCACATTTTGTGTGTTTTACTCCTGTGGGTACTCCCAGCAGCAAAATAGTGCTGGAAAACACAGAGAGGATTTCTTCTGGCCTGAAAATCCTCGATAGCGCTGTGAACCAACATGTAATTAGAAACTTCTTATTGTTGCCAGTAAGAAAGAGAGAGAGAACCAGACTATCAGCCGGGTTCCAAAGAGAGTTTGTGAAGCTTGTGATCAAACAGACCACTTCCCCAACAGTTTTCATAATGCACGAATCTGTCCTAAACTTGGGGTTGCACGTGATGGGGGAAGAGGGGGGCTGACTCTGCAGGAGCATCAGTGAAGCTCCCACAATTTAGCCCACTCCAGCTGAGGTCAGCAGTAATCTGATGTCTAACTCCTGTATTCTGGTTGAGGGGGGAAGAAACACTCCTCCATCCCGGTTTGTAGGAAGATTTTTATTAGGCTGCTGAGGCTGCTCTTAAGCCCAAGGAGTTTCCCAGCTACTTCTCCACTGGAACATCTGGTTTTACTGTGATGATACAGATAAGGTTTTCAGACAGAACTCCAGCAAATGGTGCTCTGTTTTAAAATTTACGGTTTTACCCTGAAACTTTTCAGTCATGTGCAACTTTGCTTGAATTCACTATATAGACACGAAGGAATTCAATATATCTAGCTTCTGAAGTCACTTAAATACCCTATTTTTTAGCTGTACAAGAAAGATGTGAAGGAAAATACCATAAAATCAGAATCTCTGGTAGAAGTTTGCCCTCCCTACCGCGAACAGCCTTTTCCAAAGGGCATTTCATTCTACGTTGCCTTAAAATTACAGGTATTTTAAAAAGCATTTGAAAAATCCTGTCCTTTCCTATTTACTGTGAGAAGCATAATTCCAAAATTGCCAGGAATAAACCCACTGATGGTGATTTCAAGCAGGCCACGCACGTTCTGTTGAGCTCACACCTGTAACCAGTGGCGTGGGATGTTACCAGGATGGAGCTCTTTATTGTTTGTCACTGTCCACTGAGATGAATTCTAGTATATCAAGATTTCTTTAATAATAAATATTAAGAGGATATGTTTTCCTGTATGCTAGGTGATAGCAATGTACAAGGAAAAGCGTTACTTATTTCCAGTTCTTTTGAGAAGCAGAGCAGGGAGGGATTTTAATCTTGCCCGGAAGCCAACATGATAGTATAACATCAATGAGGAACAGGGCTAGAACCCAAATCAGCAAAGCCAATTACTTTAACTCTGCACATACTCCCGTTGATTTGATATTAATACTGAAAGAATGGAGCACCTGCTGCTGGTGAATGAACAAATTTACCCAATTCACATCTGGTAAGACCTGGTTTAAGATTTACTTCTTACAGATCTTTTTAACAAGCTTTCATTAGAACATTCTAGCTACAGAAGTACTTCTCTTTGCAGTTAGGTGGGATTATTTCATTGAAGTCCACTGTATATGAATGAATACAGATGATGGTTATTAACCTCTTAGCTAGTTTAATACCACTGGCGGCCACATACAGGAAAAACCACCAGCCAGTAAAAGCAAAAAATAACACAGAGAGGATTTTTTTATTAAAATATGTTCAGTTCTCTGCTGAGCCATGGGATGGGCTGTTCTGCATTGCTTTGCCATGGAATTTATGTTCCTGTCAGTTGAAACATCATGCCCCATTTCTGAATATGCACAGTTCTGTAAGGCACAGGGTGTTCTATGGACAACTTGGTGATACATACCATGTGTTTCCTTTTCAGAACATGTCTGAAAATGATATTCAGAAATTTCCCAAACTCCGAGTGCCGTAAGTAAAGTCAAACCAATTTAACACTACAAATACTCTGAGCTGGTCTGCAATGAAAGCCTACAGGGCAAATGATTTACAAGTGATTAGTTAGGGACCTGTTTATTGCACTGCACTAAGAGAAAAATAAGAGTGTTCCAAAATAGAAAGAATGTTGTCATGACTGCTCAAGCACAATGATGCAGTACTGAAAAAAAATAACGTCTGGGGGACATTTAGAAGGACTCATCCATAAATCCTTTGACTACCAGCAGCTACCCAAAGGTTAAACTTTTTGGGAAGTATTACCTTTGAGGTATGATTTAACTCTTCACTGTTCAATTGTTGGCTTTAACTCAAAAGAAAAAGGGAAAAAGAAAAACCAGGCACACACAACCCACAGCAGTTGAGGTGTTGAAGTGCTTTTCACCGTGTGCTCTTACTTTAGGTAGGCATTAAAGGTAAATCACTCTGGAACATTTGATTCAGTGTTACATGTCTTTGTTGCTCATTTCCCAGTTCCAGACTCGCTCCCTCTCTGCAGGTCTCGATTTGGGACACAGAGTCTGCTTCGCTTTTTCTGATGCACCAGAGCTTGTGTAACATGTTTTGGTGAAGCAGAGAATACTGAAAAATTTTGAAATACCTCCGTGGTCTGTCACTTTCCTGTGCTCGTGGGTAAGCTGGTGGCTAGACCTGAGGGCAGGAGGACACTGCTGGTAGGATCAGATATGCAAGGACTTAAACCTCAAAGTCTCAGACATGACCTTTCTTCAGATGGTATCGATATTTTCATACAATAAATTTCCCGACAACAGGGACGGGTTGTGTAGGATGTATTAGTAAGGGGGCCCAGGTGCTATAAGAAAAAGATCCCCCAATATCTCAGTGTTTTGTAACTTACTGTCAGTTACAAGCAACTTTTAACTATGGTTACTGAGACTGAAGGACCAGAGTTACACCAGGTTGTCTGTGAAAAACTCATCTTACCATACTGTAAAATGCATTGCTTATAATTCTCTGATAATTAGATAATTAATTCTCCATAACAGTCATTTGGCAAAACTGCCTTAATTTCTTCTTCTTTGAACTTTTAATTTTGAGAACTTTTGGTTTTGGTTATTTCCTTTCCAATTAATGAGTAAAAAGTAGTTGGTAGAAGGGTCTAATAAACACACACATACAGAGATAATGATGTCATAAGTGAGTAGTTAAAACGAAATCTAACTATGTGGAGTAGCTCCTATCTCCTCATCTAATCTACAGATACCTCAAAAATGTTTCGAAAATTCAATTTTCGCAGTCCACTTACCTTGTAACACTCTAGCAGAAAGTGAACAGACTTTTCTAGTCAGATCTTTTAGGTTTCTCAACCAGATGAGAACTTGAAATCTAGAGCTTTAAAAGAAGAGTGAAGCTTCATGCACAACTTGAAGATCTGAGTAAATAAATAAATTAATGAATCTGAACAAAAGTTCTGGAAGTAATGCCCTTGTTCTCAGCTTTCTCTACACTTACAAACACGGAAACAATTCACTAGAATATTGTGAATATATGGAAAAAGGTTGGTGTGACGTGGGGTCCTCCACGTAATGCCACTGTTTAAAACAAGAATTCTGAATTTTAATAGGAAAGAGAACTTGTTGCCATTTAAAACATTCATTTCATTACTTTAAAATCTCTACACTCTCAGCTAAACAGAAAGTGCCTGTTGCTGTGGTACTATAACACATTCACACCTTACTTGACTTTTATATCATAACGCAAACCTCACCCAGTAGGAAGAGTTAGTTCTCCCACAAGCTGCAATACCCGGTAGCATAGTGTAGTGTTGTACCTGATACTTAACAAGAGCGCTAAAATCTGAGCATGTTCTGTGGTGAAAATGCTTAAGACAAATCGCAAACATCAGGCTTCCAGCCCTGCCCAGTGGAGTGAAGAAAAAGTACGAATACAAGAGAGCTTGTTCTCCAAGACCTTTAGCAGGGTTATGGTGACCTACATGTGCCGAGAACAGAACCCAGCACTTGCAACTATACAAGGTTTGCAAACCACAGCCGACATCCATACAGACCTCCTGAGCTGGGTATGTGGTTTTTCTAAATATATACATTTGAGCAAATCTACCGATCAACGTTTGAATATAACCATGTCATTACTTGGGGATGATTCTGGGACTTTTACAAGAATCTTTAAGTGCCTAAGTAGGTAACAGTTGTCATTATGAAGTATGACAGACCAATTCCTAAAGCTAATACACCCCTCAACCTTCTGTTGTTAATAGAATTATTATTTTGAAAGCTAATCTCCACCAGCCATGTTACAGGGGCACATCTTCGTGAATCTTCTTTTCGCTTCTTTTTAAATGCATATTTTAAGTACTTTATTTTGAAGTATTTTGTTAAAACCCTCCATTAAAAGGCTGAACTCTACAGAAAACTTTGCTAAAAATTTTACAAATATGAGGGCACCATATAAAAGAGCCTGATGCATCCAGACAGTCCCGCAAGTTTATTCTGGCAATAAACTGGCAACTTATTAATAGACGCCAAGTCTGCACCTGCATATGCATCAGCCACATGTAGATTTCTCAAGGGACCATAACAAACTCCACAGTTCTTTGGCCTCAGCAGGGATTCCCAGTCCTGTTGGTGGTCATCACCCAATCTTCTGTGTGCCTGCCAGAAATCCTGAGGTCTTGCACACAGGGTGATCGTGATGGCATGGTTAAGGAAATCCATCCCGTGTGCCTCCTGGGGCATTATCTCTTGGGGAGGATGGCAAATGAAGATTTGAGTGTTTTATGGAGCACTGGAGAGGATCAAAACCAGCAGTTGTCCTCATCTTTGCATTATGCATAAAGCTGTGCCTAACAGAGGATTACTCAGCTGGAAACCCACGTGCCCTTCTTTCCTTGCAGTATACAGGCCCATAAATAAACCCACAAATTTGAAACTATTATTCCATTTGGGGATTCTCTGACAAATATGAAGCTTTAACTTTCATTCAGAATAGTTACATGGATGCTGCTGTCACTCTTTGGAACCCTGAGACCTCTTGCGCTTATGTTGGTCTTAGAACAATCTTAGGAAGAAGTTTAGAAAATTAGCTTTGCTGAACACCCTATTTTGATTTAACATGAAAGCCTTTGTTTCATTCCCTCTTACACGCACAGCGGTATCAAAGTTGTAGCCGTAGCTGTCCCAAAGCAAAAGGCAGAGTACAGCTAACTCCACTCACCGCTTCAGCTTCACCCCTTCCTTTAGACAGGAGGGAGATGTGAAAAGCCACTTGGCCTTTGCCAGTTCTGTGTTGTAGTTGGGCTGCTCTGGGTGGGCACAGGAAAGAGGGAGTGAAGAGAGATTCTTGGACTGGTGTAAGGCTTCAGTCCAAAAGGCAGTACCTGGACACACGCTGAGCTTCAGGCACTTTCTCCAGCTAAACAGGAAATGCCACCACATAGAATTTATACTTTAATACATGTATTTCTATTTGAAGCTACAGAGAATCAGCTTTAAATCACTTGGTAGTATCTTACTTTTACAAATACTACTCATACTTTAAGAATTGAAGCAGAGTTGCCGTTCTATGAGAAGTTATATATCCCTGCCTGTTCCAGTGACCTACATAGACCTGCTCTGGCACTGATGAAGCGTCTTTGAAGACCCGATACCGCATGATTACATGTGGTGGAACCCAGTCTCCAGGTTCTGGACCACAAAGAGTTTTCCCTTATTTCACTGGTTCACAGATTTAGTGGAAATCCATGGCCCAGGAGACATTCAGCCATTACCCCAACATTATCACATTGCCACAGACCTTTAGGGAGCAGCAACATTTGGGGCAAGCAATCTATTGGTAGGAACGCCTAACACCTACATTTCCTCCCCCTTCTCACTGAGAAATTAAAATAAATAATTGTGGCATTGCCATCAGATTTAGGCACTGGGTTATCCTGAATGTAGCTGTCATCCTAAGTAAGAGACAGCATCATGGCCGACCTAGGAATTTGTTCGTTTATTAATAGCTTAGCTCAGTTGCAACCTCTTTTCTTCAAACATACACCATGCTGAACAATGGGCATTTTTGTAGTAATACGAAAAACTGTTAAAAACCATAGTGTTATGGTTTTTCTTGAACTCTTGTACTTGCTATATCTTATGAAAGAACTATTTAATTTAATATTACTATTGCTAGCTTAACATACACACCTGGAGCCTCACAAAGAACACACTGCATCCTGAAAGAGCAAGTGACACATTGGTGGAACAGGGAAGGGATATGGTATACTTTACACACAGCAGATCTGTCTTCAGCACTAACTGAAACTCAGACCTAATCATGAGGGTGTGATTAAAATTTTGCCATAAAATTAATGAAACAAAAGGCCAATATATAGCTTAAGGGACACGTGGAGTTTTCTTAATGCTCATTACCACTGTTGGCAGTCACAGAAGGTCATAAAGATTTATACTTGTGGATAACAAAGGTGAGTCTCGTAAAATACTTTAAGGCACATTCAACAGGATGCCTTACTTAAAGTGGTCAGAATTAATAAACAAGAAAAAGCAAAGATCTCATTCAAAATAACGGTGGTGGTTGGTCAATACCTGAACTGTGATCTACACACTGAAATTAGTCTTTGCCACTTGTTGCTGTTTCCTGTAGCACTTGTGAAAATGTCCAGTAATAAAAGAAAAAGCATCATTGCACTAACGTATGTAATTGCATCTGCCAGTTCAAACATGGTGAGTTCTGACCGGGGCACGGTCAGAGCCTACAAACATGGCACAGTCTGAGCCCCCAAAATGATGAAATTTACGGTGCCCTTCTCTTTCAAAAAGGTATGTTTTGGGCAGAAGTGAATGTGTGGCACATGTGCTCGCTCACTGGGATTCTAAAGGTTGTTGAAGGGTTTAGAACATAACTGATAGTCCATCAGTTTTGAAGCCAACATAATAGCATTGCATCTGTCCAACAGGCCTTTCTCAAGGGCCAAACCAAAGACTTTATCACAAACCATGCTCTTAACAGTGTTCAATATACAACAGGCAACTTCCTGGCCCTACAGGCGTTTGCCTTCCCTCTGTCTCAGCCATCTCCAGCCCTTTACTCCCAAACGGGTGGAATGGATTCTACTCAGAACAACAACATGTGCAGTTCAGTGAGCAACAGTCAGCTCAGGAGTACTGCCTTGGGGGCTGGTGTGTGGGGTGGTTTGTTTTTTTATTTTCGACTTCCTGCCAGTTTGAAGCTCAGCGTCTGGAGGAGGAGGTCGAAAGAGAAAGAGAAGTCTGAGTAACATTTTCTGCAAGTGCTGTTGCCTTATCCTCTCCTATCATGCACTCCCACAACTCAGAGAGCAGTGTGGTTTTGGTACTTCCTTCCTCTCATGGCTACAGGCTCCGCTGCTCAGTGTGCCCATCTCTAATAATGTTCCCTCCAAAGCATTACCATCCTAAACTTTGGGTTTTTTCTAGTAACCCACCTTTGAAGCATTTAAAATAAACTTGAGGTAAAGATTAGATACTGTATTTTAAGCAGCAAAGGATTAATTCTTTTGGCAGCAAGATAAGATGAGCAACTTTTCCCTTTCAGGTTTTCCTCAAAAATGGCTTGTTGTAAATCCTCACAGCAGCCAGCCCAGGTCTAGCCCAGAAAGCTCCCAAACACTCAGGTCTCATCACACCCACAGCAGCCTGAACTAAAAGAAATATTAGCTCTAAAACCAGTGATCTTCATTTTCCTTCTTTAGCTGAAAATAGACACAGGATTATGAAAGATCCTTCCTCTACCTCTTCTACAACGGCAAACAAGCCGCACACAAGTTCCGTAATCCACTTCTCACCCCAAGCACTGCTCTGTGCAGTGCCCTGCTCACCCTGCAGCACCTCCCCTTCCTTCATGTGGAATTTATGCTTCTAACGGCAACTTCCCTGGCACCTGCAGCACCAGGAAATTTGATTGCATGGGAAAGTTGAGCAAGAGGAGTGCTCTATCTATAAATTAGCATTTTTCTTGCTTTATACAATTTGCTTGGGTTGTGATGTTTAGACAGCCATAACTCTTCTTAAATTAAATAAACCCACTTGGCTACGTGTTTATTTCAAAAGGGGCAAGTATGACAATGTTAGCTTCAAATCAGGAAATTGCAAAGTACTCTCTTAAAAAAGAAAAAACAACAACAACAAAAATATTCTTCCTCCATCTTTCTATTTTCCTACTTGGATCCTTGAGTACTTATCCTTAATTTCAGATTGCCCATCCTTATCCTTTTCACACAGCATGACCATACTGATCCCAAAACGCTTGTTCTCTGATACTTGCTGGCAACGTGGTCTGTCCCCGTAGCCATTTCTGTAATAAACCAGAGCAAACCTATGCCTTGAATTTATCTTTTAACATGAATTACAGTAAAGTAAGCCTTAGGAAAGTAGCAAGGGCAAGAGAAGGGTTAGTCAAACTGCAGAAAAGATTTTTAGTGTGGTTCAGGAGAAAAAAAAAACAACCAGCATGGTTTTGTTGGCTTTTTTTTTTAAATCTTGGATTGTTTGAAAGCTTGTCTTCCTCAAGTCCCAGCCCAGAAAAGCAGTTAGACATGAAAGAGGTGCACTAGGGAGGTTGTTTGGAAAAAACTAGGGGATTATCGTTGCTGAGCAGCAAAGACATGAGAGAAGAAGAAAAACAAAATAGAGTGGTTACTGCCCGGCCATAGAGACAGATTTCACAGCGCTGATCTAAAAGTTGTTTGACCAGATCTGCGAAGTACAGAAAAGAATTCTGCACGAACAAACAATAAAGTTAAGATTTTACAGAATTTAGAATCGGAGATAAACAGGCATTTTGAATCCCTTATATTTTTTTTCATATTACTTTTATTTGCAAAGCTACTGTCTCTGATAGGCCTAAAGAGTATAATCTAGGAGGAAAATGGGGTATTTTTAATCTGATGTATGTGACTGATTTGTTTTGACTGTCCCAGGACTTTCTTGGTGGAACTTTCCTCAAAAAGAAATAATGAGAACTAAGAATCAGGGCATGACTTATCAGAAGCTTTCTCTGAAACAAAACCTTTATTTGGAACAAAATAATCCTAGAAGCAAACAACACTAACAGCAGAGCAGAATTCCGTTGCTCTCAGTGGACTTTATTCTGTTAATCTCAGTACCAAGTGCCCTGTAGCCTCCGAGCTGTCCTCAGGGAGTCAGTCAGTACAAAACTCTCTGTCCCAGATGCCCGTGCTGGCTGCGGATGCCAGCAGTACTAGCAGCATAAAGGCTCGCTCCTGACCAAAACTCTTCTCAAGACTGCGTATCGTGGGTTGTTAGTCACCCTGTGTACAAGTGGTGACCAACAACATCGACTCGGAAAAGTCTCTCTAGACATACAGCCATAGGCTTCATATGTTCCCTGACTATTTCTGCCCTGCCGATGTGTTACAACATGCAACTAAACCAACCCTTTCACCGTCCTTACTGGAGGGATTCTGCCAGAGGTATATGTCTTGGTTGCAGAAGGAGAGAAACAAAAGGAATAGAGTAGACACAGGGTACATTGAATTTTGCAACCGTAAGCCTGGCAGTAGCTGTTTCCTGAAGCATTAGCTGCTTTTGCCATGCAAAATAATACAAATGCAGTCACCACGATGTAGAGCAGCGTTCTGGTGCCTGGTGTCTACCCCACCCAACGTTTCTAAGGCTTGCTGGCCTTAACGTTTATTTTTACACTGGTTCCAACAACATTGGGTTTTATCTATGTAAAAGCACTCTATTTATCAACTGGATATGCTATAATACAACTTTGTAATAAGGTCATAAATTCAATGTTCTTACCAAGCAGCACGTAGTAATTGTGAATTACCAGATTTAATTTAGCAAATACTGAGGGAAAGCAGCTAAGAAAATGACTGATGAGTTTCAAGACGTTTCTTTAAACTATTTTTATGTTTCTTTTAAATAGAATTTTAAGTAAATTAAGTCAAGAAATAAACAGAAACGAAGGGAGGCTATCTTTCCTTCCAAAATGGTGAGTAAAACAATTCAGCTTTCTTTTTCAAAGCTTTCAGATACCTCCTTTCTGCACTGTATCCATGGGATCAACAATACCCGGGTCAGAGGCACAGCCTGGAAATTTTATCAAATAAAATGCTGTTTTGTTAATGTCATCTGTTAAGAACAGCAAAGCTTGAGCCCACGAACACCCAGGGTACTTCTGCCATGTCTGGAACCAAGCAACAGATAAATTTCATACAATTTTCCACCTTTAGGAATGCACAGATTATTGCATTAATAACTAATCATCAGTGCATTTCACAGACCTATATGTTGTTACACTTTTTAATATTTTATGACTTACCACTGAGTATAATATTTTGGGTAACTTCATTCTATTGTTAAAGCCAACCATTACCTTAATTTGCAATAGATTTGCAATACACTTCAAAGATTTAAGACTTGCAAATGGAAGGAATTTATTTGTTTCTATCTTTGTTGTAGGGCCCAAACACAAAAAAGTCCTGAAAATCCAGGTAAGCATGTATTGGCAGATGGTCTCTAACAACAACAACTCTTTAGAAATATTAAAATATGAAGTTAATCCCTGCCAGGCAGAGCAAATGATGGGCGGAGGGGTGGCAGGGGGGACCCAAAGCAACAACCAGGAAGAGATGAGAGCACAAAGTGGCAAAAATAAAGAATGGTTACAGAAGAAGTAAGAAAAAACAATATTTTAAAATACAAAAGATAGTGAAGTAAGGCAAGGTCAGAGACATTTACGTGAGCATCCCCAAAGTGCCTTTCTATTACACAATACATAGTAGTTGTGCTAATATAGTTCTGTTCCAGGCCCTCTGCCTCTCCTCCTGGCAGCACTGGACATTGGAAAGCCAAGCTTCTAGATGGCTGCCATGTACCGCATTTTTATTTCAAATATTTTCTGAATAGGCCACAAGCACTTAAAATTCCATGAGCATCACGTTCCCCCAGTCCTACTGAAATTAAAAATCATTTGATGTGAAAGTTAAAATAGTATTAAACAAAGAGACAAGAAATCTGTGCTCATTCTGAAAGCATTCTACTTCACATGATCGTTAAAACTGGAAGTGTGGGACAAGCTTGAAGTGACAGCAGGTATCTCACCTCACACAAGGGTAGCTGTACTCTTTGTTCTGCATCAGAATGTTACTCACGGTACTTTTTATTCCCTCTGCCTTTGCAAGACCTACCCTGTTCCTGTGACATACAATAGTTGTTCAGAACTGATCTGCGAGTTGTCCTGTCCTTTTTGTCAAGTCACATCTTGACAGTTTAAGGTTGTATGTGCTAAAAAGCCTGTGTTTATGGTTCTTTACACAGGATATGGTCAAGAAGACGGTGGCTGGTCTTCATTTGTGAGTATCAGGATTAACAAAACCTACTGGTTGAATGGATTAACCTCTTCTGCAGGGTCTGTTGGTCCTTCTGTTACCTACTTGGGGCAGCACGGCTGAAACGAGCAATGGTAGAGGGTGGTAGGATGAGGAAGGAAGAGAAGCAGGACCATGGATGCCTGGAGCAGCTGCACACACATTTCTTCACCGAGAAAAGGGTCTCCCTCAGTAGTGCAAGGCAGAGCGTCAGAAGGGCAGCCTGACAGCACTGCCTCAGGCAGAAGCTCACAGCCTATAACCAGGCCTCCACAGAACCTTAGCTGAATTGCATATACCTACTTCAAGCTCTTAAAAGAGGTGGCTAGTAAAGGAAAGGTTGCTATGTTAGTCAATGGCAAATTCTTGCCATTTTATTTTCTAGAAGAATCGAACTTTTTGGAGCCAACTAGACCGCGAAAGTTCCTTCTGCCTTTTGGCATAGAAACTCCATTGCTAAACGTCATTACACAAAGCATGCACCAGTCACCAGTGCCGATGTTTTTTTGCAAAAAAGAAAATTGAGAGGATTTTTTAAAAACCACTTGCTACTAAGTTTGCAGGAGATGTGCATCTATTTTAGGAGCACGGAAGGTAAAAGTAACCACCCGTTAGCACCTGGGCTCTATGTCAGTACAGAGCTGGTCTGGAACTTTGAGTCAAGATACCAACAACAAACCGAATAGGCTTTTCCTCCTAAGCCTTGGCAGATGGCACAGAAGGTGTGTGAAATGAGCACTACCCCATTCTCGCTGCCTCCTTACTGCGCCCTGCAAGTCGCGTGAAGCTGGCTTGGTCCTGCTCAGTGGAGGGCACCAAGACCCATGTCAACAAACCCATTTTTTGTGATGCATTTTTAAATAGCTGAGTTGCAGGCTGCACACGCTATTAAGTAAGAACTACTGTCAACAGGCATCAGCTGCTGCTCCAGTGTGTTTCTAGGAAGCACTGAATTCTCTGCTGATGCCCTGCCTGTTACCTAAAACAAAGGCACTGGGCATTTCAATAAGCAACCGCCTTATCTTGACCTTCCACTGCAGTTCCTGTTAGACAACAGTGCTGTAAGCATTCATAAAAAGCTGCCTCCTTTCCCCCTTTTATTTCAACAGAGAGTTTTTTCTCTCAAACTGGTTGTAAGAACTTGATATCCTCCGGAGTGAAAACCACCACAGTGAAAGGCCACAAGGAAACCGTAGGGCAGTATTTAGCATCCTGTTACAGCATCCATCCTTTATGTACACTTGCCAGGATGAAGATGATGACTACGAAAGCCCTGACGATGACCAGGAAAATGAAGATGAGGCTGACTATGAATCACCAACAGAAGAACCTGAGGAAGCAGAACATGACAGTGATGGCTACGAGCCACCTCCCTCCAATAACGATGAAGCACACCACAACGTCATATTTCCTGCCAAGTCACTGGCAAACAACACAGATTATATAGGTAACTACTAAAAAGTAAATGGTTTAGATAATATATATTTGGGTTTTATCAGAGTTACATTCATGGTTGCACTAGGTGATCTTCATGGTCCCTTCCAACCTAGAAAATTCTATGACTCCATGATATATGAGACCAATGTCATTATGATTTAGTAACTTAAGTGTGTAGGTTACTGCAAGGGCTCTTTTTCATAAAGATCTAATGAGACTAAAATAACCAAACTCTTTGTGTAGTTGTTTAGTTTGGGGGTTTTGTTTTCTTCAGACAGACCTCCGACAAGTAGATCATCACATCAGCCTCCAGTACCACCCCAGCGACCTGGCCCGTCCCCAGTACCAGCCTCATTTGGGGGAAGATGTGCTTCTGTATGTTTCTTTCTTAATATTTTGTCTACTTGTTTTGCTGATACTTTCTTAGAAGTCAAACGGTAATGCCACTTTTTATTCAGATAGTGGATGTTGAGGAAAGAATTTCAGCCACCGAAACAGATTCGAACTCTATGATGCAGTGACCACTTTTTTCATGGAACAATTCAATTCCACGGGACAAACATATTATGTCACATTACTTTGGTGTTCTTACATTTGTAGCCACTTGTGAAACCCTCTCCCATATAAATTGCAGATTTGTAATAGATCCCTCTTTGTTTCTGTAGTGATACTTGTAAAATGAAAAAGAAAAGGCTAAGTCTTTCCAAGCAAGACTTTTAGCAATTGCCCAATTGAATTAAAACCACATAAACCAGTAAGGGACTGTATAATGAGAACTCCAAGGAACCAGAGTTTTGTCCTTTCCTTCTTTTTTTCATCCTGTGAATACTTCAAAACCAAAAGCTGTTGCGCTGTGTTCAGAAGTGGCACTCTGTGTTCACTGTGTGCCAGAACAGATGTACGTTAGACCTACTCATGTACACAAGGAAAGGTGATTTTAGAATGCAGTAGAGGGACTTTTGGTCTGGCCCAGTGCCAGCATTCGTGTAAGTAAAACACACAGGACTCACAGGTATCACAAGTTCTCAGGCCTGGTGTCCTAAATTGCTGCTCCTTTTTTTTTATTTTTTGAATAAGAACATACATTGGAAGGCATTTTTCTGGAGAAATGTAGGTTTAGATGAAAACATCTCTTGCAGCTGCTGACAGCACAATGGTGTTTGACTCCAGTTCTCCCACCCTTTCTCCCCCTGCCTCAGTCAGCACCAGTCAGTCACACAGACTTAACAGGTATTTCTCAACTTCCAATTTACATCCCCTAATTTCAGTACCAGTTTTCAAAACTAACACCAGCTGCATTGAAGGGTCAAAAACACAACAGCATTGTTGAAGCTCCTGTTCCTGTCCTTTGACAATACGCAATCCCTTCCCCTAAGATAACATCCCACTAGAGTATTCCTTGTGATACCAAACAGATGGAGGCAACTCTGCATCTAACAAAAACCCCACGTGTGTAGGTCATTCTTCAGGAGTGTTAGTGGCTCCTGTCCTTCCTGTGTTGAGCAGAGACCCATTCCTTGTGCTGCAGCAGAGACAAAGATTGGCAGATGTGCTATGGGTGGGCTTAGCATACCAAAATTAAAACAGAAAGGTGAAGACCGACTTTAACCACAAGTAAAATATTTGTTTTAGCTGCCAGCTTTTCCTCCTCCACCAAGCAACAATGACTTGAGTAGAGACAGAAATATCAAGCCTTTAAAACGTAAGTAGAGCTGCTTTTCTCTCTGCAGAGCTTTTCCCCCACGTCCACAGCCCTTCACTTTTGCCTCTATCTCCTCAGTTCCACTCTTGTCTACTCTTTACACAGAAGCCTCACTGGTTGTTTTAAGAAGTAACACCAGATCCTGGCTATGCAAAATAAGGATTTATTGACCTATACCAGCAGATTACTTTAATGCAGCTTTTGTGTTTAGCCCCAGCTCCTTCTATAGACAGAAGCACAAAACCCTCGTTGGATCGTCTGGCTCCACCGTTTGAGAGAGAAAGCCCAGGGTCAGGTCAGTATTTGCCTGAGCTAATATCAGTGGGGGTTCATTTAATTATTCACAGTTATCAGTTGGAGTATCATTCATGAAAAAGAACAAGGCTTAACCAAACATCCTGTAATCCAATCACATGCCAGATGATCTGTTCATGAATAAATAATGAGATCAATACTTACAAATGAGAGACACTGTATCTAGGCAGTAGCAACCGCAGCTCAGGACTCTTTGAACAGAAAGTCATTTCAAGATCCCTGTGCAATAAAGGTTTGCTGTAATACTTAAGTGAATGAACAAGGGAATATTTAGCAGGTTGCAAGAGGAAATAACTTTTGCATACAAAGCTAACAAAACTGTGTATACACTACTATTTGTAATTTGGCATCCAGACCTGAAAGAATGCTGAGAACTGAAAAAACGTAGGAAAAAATGGCATTTGTTTCAGACCTGGCAAACAATATTTACAAAGAATCTAAAGAGACTACTCTCTGGTATTTTTTTTATTATCCAAACACTTCCGTTTGGTATATAATGGCATAAAAGTATCCAGCAATTCAAAGATGAACCATAGAAAACATGGTTCTAAAACATGCAACATTAAATTTTTTTACATTTGCCTTTCAGTAAGAGATACTGCAATTTTGCCCTCCCTTGCAAAGCCAGAATATTTTTCTGACTTGCATCTCAGAAAGCTGAATGCTTCAACCTGCAAAATTCACTTTCAACGTTATTCAAAACTTGTTTGTTTCATAGAAAGTTTAATTAATTATCTTAACTTTACTTCTTTTCCTAAATGTAAGCTTTTACTGTTTTCAGGGAGGAAGCCAGGCTTTTCTGATAAGGTAAGGCCTTTTTTGTTTGTTGCTTATGGAGGTTTTTCCCCTGTTTTGATACAACTTACACAGGCTCTTAACTATTCCTTGTTGTTTTGCAGCCTCTGACTTCA
Source organism: Nycticryphes semicollaris (assembly GCA_013400055.1). Classification (NCBI taxonomy): domain Eukaryota; kingdom Metazoa; phylum Chordata; class Aves; order Charadriiformes; family Rostratulidae; genus Nycticryphes; species Nycticryphes semicollaris. Next base: position 948,900 of record VXBJ01003175.1, on the reverse strand, counting down.
CAGCTAAGGTAAGAGCTTTGCCTCTGGAAATGAGGCTTTCAGTGCTGGTATTCCCCACTTATTTCCAGGTAAGCAGCTTTTTGCCCTTATTTCATCGTCTTTCTCCTGCTTTAGATCCCTGGGGGAACAGCTAGCAATGATGCCTAAACCTCCTGTCCCGCCCAGTGACAGGTATGAAAGAGGCAACCCATCTCCTCTAAGGAAGCCAACCCCTGTGAAGTAAGTGTTCATTTAACTGGAATGTAATAAGGGAGAAATTAAATTTAACAAAAATGCGCACCACGGGACAGTCTAATTTACTGCTACTGCATGACAGCACTGTCTGCAGATATCCAGGCTGTGCTGTATGAATATGCACAGGACTCGCTGGGAGCTACAGGACAGTGTGAATGCAGAAAAGGTCTCTCTCCGGTCGTATCTCAAACAGCCATCGCATCGGGCATGACTCACTTCTCAGTTGCACAAAGAAATATATGACCCATGGCTTTTCCACCAGATCAACTTCTTGCTCTAGGGAACATTCTTTCATGAGTCCTACTGCTATTTTTGGGTTTTTTTAGGATGTTAGATAAAGAAAGCTTTACTTTCCTACCATTAATTTCACCAGCCTGCAAAACTCCTTCTCAATAGCAGTCAGCATTCTCCAGCAGAACCACATCATCCCCCAGCACTTCCTAGATAACTTGTGGGCTGAGCAGTGTGACCAATTGTAAAAGAAAGTAATTGATCAGCCGGGATAATTTCTCACACAAAAAGCCTGGAAGGCTTATCATGTGCTCCAGTAATGTTGCTAAGTACTAGAAACAAGTTCAAGGCTTGAAATCTAATGTTTCACCTTTGAAAAAACTTGTTTTAAGCTCTAATATTATAAGCAGTTCATCAGACGTTTTCCCTGCTGAGAGACTCAATATGGGCCAAGGACTAGCACAGCATCTTACATAATGGCTGAAAATGAGAATCTTAAGGGATTTTTATGAGGGAAAAAAAAAAACGTTTCTGCCTTCATTGGGTCTGCAAAACTTATTATAAATTCATGTCTTAGTTGAAAATATGGCCTAATGCATGCAACGGGAACAAAAAATATCCCACCTGTGATTCATGTGTTCTCTGTTTCATTTCAGGCAGGGTTGGCCACCACACAAAAAAAATGAAGTAAGTATTGTCTCAAAGCAAGTATAGTCTGAAACCGAATATTTAAAAGAGATAGGGAGTACAATAAAATGAAGTCCCTGTATCAATTAATCATTCTGGAAAAGGTAAACTCCTTTCTTTTATCAGTTATAATGAGTACTCATGGATCTTTCGTAGCACATGGTTCCCTTTTAAACACTTCTCCTGATGGAAGTTCAGTTTATTCCCTCAGTAGTTTATGTCAGACAACAGGAAGAATAAGGCCAGGTTTTGTTTGTGACATAGGAGAAGTGATTTTGCTTACACTAGGTTTTGGGTTTGGGGTTTTTTTTCTGCTTAAGCTGACCTAAGGACTTCACTCTGAGAGCCTACAATGACTGGAAGAATGAGGAAAGTTTACATTTGCTGAGAGTTTCTCATTACTTTGAGTCAAGATCTATTATGGGAAATCTCCCCACAGCTCATTTGTACATAATCACTGCACCTTAATGCAAGAACTAAAAAATATTTGGTGTTGAACGAAGATAAGAGGCCCCAGCATGTTAAGTAATAGCGACAGCATAAATATTAGGCTCCTTGTATACCCAAAATTCACCAACTTTAAGGTTTTTGTTTTGTAAAAAATATTCCTAAGAACCATACGGTAAGATGTTGCTAATGTCTGCTTTCTTTTGGCTCCCCAGGAAGAAGACGATGGTAAGTATCTCTACAATGATTTTTAAAATTTAAAGTCTTTGCCTTAGTTCTAAAAAAAAAAAAAATAATAAATCAGAGTTGCTTCTTTAGAGCCATTTCCACAAGTCAGGTGGTATCTTGACAGGCTGTACAATGCTTACGAAGTACCTCGTGCAGATTTATGTATCAAAGGCGCAAAGCAGAGCAAAATCAATAGCTACTGGCTTCCTTCAGCCAGCCAGTTACAGAAGAGCAGATTTTCTTATTTTGAAACATGTTACACTGCAGAGATTTGTGACCTGCACACAGCATCAGACAGCTGGGCATCTAAACCTCCTGTCCGCCCAGTTTTCAACCAAATGCTCAGCCATTCCTCTGTGTAATGCCATTTACTCTAAAGAACAAAGGCAGCGCTTGTTTCATGTAATAACAGTATTTGTAAATTACTTCAGAATCCTGGTTCCTAAAATGAAGTAAGTTGGCAACGTGACGCCGTAACAGAAGCAGAACTTCTGGCCAAGCCTCTACAAATAATTGCTGACTCCATAAAGAATAGGGCTGTTTAAGCTGCGCAGAGAGCAGATAGTCTGTTCCCCTCTTGCCAGTAGTTCAGCTCTGAGGACACTGCAGAAAGAAAATGTTTTATTTGACGCTGTTGTTGATGGGAGAAATCTCACAAAGGAATGAAGCTGAAAAAGGTAACCTCAAATACACTGTTTAGAAGCGATGTAACAGAACACATGGGTACGTACCAGCTCTGCTGCCATTAAGGTATCTGAATCCTAATTATCCAAAAGCTTATCCAACGGGAACTTAGAAAATGTAAATGCTGTTCATGCCTCTTCCAGTTAATTTTTAATGGTAATACTTAATTTTAAGTACAGTTGACAGAGGAGTTTATAATCTGTAACTAATATATCAAGCACTTCTTATAGTTCATTCCATTATGTTTATCTAATTTAACAGAAGTAACACAACAGATTTCTTCATTCTACCTCATTTAAGAATGTCTCACTTAAGTTTTAAGTTTTCTTCTCTTCCTCCCCACAGTCGCACCCCAAAGGCCAGTGCCACATCTCTCTTTGCCCCAGTACAGCTCCAATACCTTCCCATCCAAATCTGTCAAGCCTCCACCTAAACCAGGATCCAACAGCATGCCTGGGGCAGAAAGGTTCGTTTCACCCGTTACTGTATCATTCCTTTTGAATCTCAACCTCTTTGCAATTTAGCAAGTAATAGTATATTTGGGTTCCCAGAGGTAACTATTTGAAGCAGTTCATTATTCTTCAGGCTACACCCTTGTCTCCACTACATCCTAATTTGGGTTGTTCCTACTATCAAGGTGGCTGAAACAGAGAGTGTACATCAGGCAAGCAAGGAAAAATTCAAATCACTCAGATTTATGTCAAAGAAGTACTTCAGGGCCTACATGGTCCAATGCTTCCATTCCTGAGACACCTCACCTATTGCCTGCAGGATCCATAAGAATGACAGCCCTTGGGGAATGCATCATCTTCTCCAACAAAACTATGCAGGATGGAAGTCAGAGAGGTCCTTCTTCAACAGGATCCTGCCCACCCTAGGAGCCTACATGCTAGAGCGGCGACTACTAATGGCTTCAAAACTAGAAACATCCCACAACTTGTCTACAAGTTGTCTACAGTTGAATCTGAAAGAATTTCAGCACCGTTTTACTAAACTTTTCTCCAATGCTTAACAATTCCTATTTAAAATTGTGAACCTTGCTTCAACTATGATTTCTTCCAGCTTCAACTTCCAAACATTAGGTTGTTATGTCTTCATTTGCTAGATGGAAGAGCCCTTAATTAAATTTTGATTTCTGATGTAGCGTGCAACAGACTTACTCTCTGATGAGTTAGAGTGGGCTCCCTGAGTCTAAGTCCAAGTACATTTTCTAATACCTGTATTTTTTTAATGGCTCTTTGATGAATTCCTCCCATTTATCATCAACCTCTGGAACTGCTGAGACCCCAGCAGAACAACTATGGCATTAGCAACAGCAAGGTCATATGCAAATATGAACTATTCCTATGATGAACGCTTTGGCTCATACGTGAACAGCGTTGCCAAATCTTCCTGTAGCAGAGGCCCCCATTTGGCTGATTCTCCCCCATGAATCACAGATCCTGACGGGGTGTTTGTGCCATGCAAACATAATTAACATATTCATGCTACAGCTTTGTGTACAGTTCATTTAAGCAGAAGAGAAATATGAACTGTAAAGGAAAAGCCTGCAGGCAGTTTATTCCCCATTAGGTGCATAAATAAAAAATAAGGGGGAAAAAAAGAAAAAAAGAAGATTGGGGCTTTTCATTTGAAGAAGTTTTGGATGTGGGTTCTGGGATCAGGCCAACCTGCTCCAGTGGTCAGCCACCCCCACAGGCAAAAAGCGTTCCCTGAAGTCCAGAGGGAACCTCCTGTGTTTCAGTTTGTGCCCATGGTCCTGTCACTGGGCATCACAGAAAAAAGCCTTCAGATATTTGTATATAAGGTCCCTCCTAAGACTCCTCTTTTCCAGGCTAAACAGTCCCAGCTCCCTCAGCCTCTCCTCAGATGTGAGATGCTCCAGTCATGATAGTGGCCCTTCACTGGACTCTTTCCAGTAGCTCCGCATCCATAGTTGCAACATTAAGGATGAGAAACTGCATTTTCACCAACAATGTTACAGAAGCCACAAGAAAAAATGATTCTTTAATTGGAACCCTGCAGAAAGAAATATCTGTTGCCTGTGCTTCCCGCTGTAGGGAGTAAAGTAGTCATTCCCTGTGAAAAATCATCCAGCTTGAAGCAGTTTCTGCATTGATCCTGATACAGAAGTCTTGGTGGCCCATTACTGATTCTCTCTACCTGATTCTTAGATACTGAGATTCAAATAAACTTAATGGTGCATCCACTTACATACAAAGAAGGAAAGATAAACTACAAGAAAGAGAAGGCTTATCCCCATCCTTTGTAGGTCTCCAGAGGATCATACATTCTGTAAAATGGGCACAAAGTCCAGATCAAGTCTTCAGAGCACAGGAATGTTGGATAGCCATGTGTTTGTACTGACCACTTGTTTTTCTTTTTTTTTTTAAGCAGTGCTAGAAACCTGTCTTCAAGCGGCTCACTACCACCCCGCTTACATCTAGGTCTGTATCCTGCAATTTTTGTACAAAAAATGATTGAAGGTCGAACGGTGTTTCAGTGCAGTTACTATAACCCTGTTTTTTAATGGATGCTTCTGGTTGGACTGCAAACAAAAAACCATCGAGTTCCTGAAAGGCATCTTAAGTAACTTGCTTAGGCCGAATCGAGATGTTTTTCTCCCGTGAAGTGTGGTTTAACCATTAATGCCTGGTTAAACCACTGACAAAACTTCATTTAAGCATCTGTTTCCATCCTGCTAACACCACTGAGAGCTGAGCAGCACTGCCTGCAAGTCACTGGGGCACACCAACGCCCTTGAAAAGGGGAGAAAACACCTCCCGTGTCACATACGCTACATATTTATTTTGTAACAACAGATAAAAAAATAAAGGAAGCTTAGAAATCAACTGCTTTGCAAATAATTTTTGGCATATGGTAACAGCTGCCAGTGTCTGATAGTGAGTTTTTAGTTTCTACACGCTAAGAAGGGAAGGGGTGCAGAGAGACAATGTTACCGCTGTCTCCAAAGCAGCCAGAGATGCTCTCAGCTCAGCAGTTGTGGTACAGAAGCTATGGAGATGTAACCCCTGTTTCAAGTTCATGTGATTTTAAGGAAACCTAAACTGCAAGAGTTCAGTTAAAGTCTCTGCGCACCAAGGATGAGCCTGGTTCTCATACAGGAACCTAAAAATCTGATCTCAAATCAATTCAAAGTTTCTCACTATCAGGGTGATATAAATTCTTCACACCTCACAAAATCAAGATTCCACACCATGTATGCACTCCACAGACTAAGTTATTTTCTTGGCTTTCACATTTTTATTCTCTTTGAAGAGAATAAAATTCTATTTTTATCTCTTTGAAGGCAACAGCAGATCTCCATCAAGAGGTGCAGCTGATATCAGGCCTCCATTGCCAATTCCGAGCAGGCAGACGTTTCACCAAACAAACGTGGAGGAAGATGAGGTACAAAAACAAGTATTACCCTTAACTGCTAAACACAGCAAATTTTCTGATTTCAAGAGAAACTGTTCTTCAAAGTTGTTTTTCAGATTAGTAGCCACTGCCAGGATGTGTCAGTAGGTGCTTTCAGTTTCCTTTTCTGTGTCAAACTTTAGTGCCTTATTTTGCCTTCACCCAGAAAAACAATAGCAAAAACCCAGCAAAACAAAACGGTGGATTACTTGTTTTGCACAATTGCAGTTAGCATTACATGTTCAATCCTTCTTCCTTAAAACCTCGGCGAGTAAAGAATTCATACCCCTTCAGTGCATTTTTGTTTCAGGTTTCTTTAAATATGATGAGTCAAGAGCAAACCACTCCTGGCGATAACACTGCAGGGCAACCATACGTGGTATGGTCACAGGAAGTCTATGTTATTGTCTCAGATGATAGTTAAAAAAGAAAAACAAATTAAAACCACCAAAAGACAAACCTAAACCAAAATACAGAGAAAAGAAGGCAAAGGACACTAGTGTCCCAGGCAGACAAAAGAGCAAACATCACTTAAAATCTGTCTTTCACTGAAAACACTTGGAAATATCAATTCTCCTGGCTTGCCTGCAGACATATTATAGCTAGGTCTGTGGTATTTTCAAATGTATCAAAGTGAGCAAATAATTTAAAAACCATTTAGTTGCACTTACCGTACAGTCATACATACGAGTATGATCCCTGGGGCTCACACTTCAGAGATCCTGCACACAGACCCAAATATCCTTCACATCCCTCTCTGCTTATTTGTATGTTTTTAACATCATGAGCTAATTCATTGACAGCTGCCCTTCTGCTCTCAACCCACAGCACTCACTGAACGAGGAATGGTACGTCGCTTACGTGAGCCGGCCAGAAGCAGAAGCAGCTCTCCGAAAAATAAACAAGGTACTTGTTAAGTGGTTGGTGAATCTCACCATGTCCCCAGGGGTCTGGCTGGCCAGCCTGGGACTCGGCTGGGAGGAGGGAGGGTAAAGAACCTGGTACTGTTATAGCATCAAGATATATGGAGTGAGGGATTCTCCTTGAATATCTTCACCCACTTAGAAGTTACACCTCTACTCTAAGGGAACAAGTTCTGTGTCCCCAGAAAGTTCTTTCACCTCACCTCTCTTAGCAGAAGGGACTTATCTCTGGAAATAGTTCTCTGTCACCAGTGAGGAATTTATTGCAAATTCTGAATTTTACATCACTTGAATTAGATGAGAATCCCGCCCCTTTTCTAGGCCACATTTACCAGCAAAATGAAGTACAGACTCAAAGAGATGAGACCCAGACTTCACTGTGCATGTGGAGATAAACCAAACGGTATCGCATCGCTGTGGGAAATCTGTTTACTCTCCGCTGCTCAGGACACGCAATGAGCTGGAGATGACACGTACAGCATTTCAATGAAAGTGCCTCTAAGAAGGGGTGTTTCAAGGGAAGACTTGTTAAAAGATCTGAAATGGAGAAAAGCAGAGGGGGTGCGGTGGGACAGCAATCTCACTGCCTTTACCAAAACTACACAGATCCTGTCAGTATTTTAGGCTGTCCATGAATAGATCACACAGGACTCTCAATGGGCACTTACTAGAAATGAACTTCTCCTCTGGTTAAAGTGAGGTTTGGCCTTCAATATTTTAGAGTCATAGAATCACAGAATGGTTAGAGTTGGAAGGCACCTTAAAGATCATCAAGTTCCAACCCCCCTGCCCTGGCCTTGAACCCCTCCAGGGATGGGGCAGCCACAGCTTCTCTGGACAACCTGTTCAAGTGCCTCACCACCCTCACCATAAAGAACTTCTTTCTGGTATCTCATCTAAATCTTCCCTCTTCCAATTTAAAACCATTAACCCTTGTCCTACCACTGCACTCCCTGACTCCCTCTCCAGCTCTCCCTCCTTTTATTTTACTCCCTCCTTTAATGGAATCTCTCCCTCACCAGAGGGAGATCACATGGGAAACTTTTAAGCAGCAACTTGAAAGACAAAACATTTGAGAAATGACCTAAACTCTTTAACAATGCAGTTTCTCTTACCAGGAGGAAAGGGAAAGAAAAAGCACCTAAAAGCATGGGAGCTCTAGTTAAGGTTGTTACGCTGATCAAACCCAGAAGTGACATTTATTTGTCATCTTGCATTTTTTTCATCTTTCAGGATGGAACGTTCTTGGTAAGAGACAGCTCAAGAAAAACTGCTACTCATCCGTATGTCCTGATGGTGCTGTACAGAGATAAAGTATACAACATCCAGATTCGGTACCAGGAGCAAAACCAAATATATTTGTTAGGAACCGGCTTAAAAGGAAAAGAGGTATTATGTCTTTTTTCACACTACTTCCCTTATCTCCTGTCTCGTTCCGAAGTGTCAGGCTGCTTTACCCTGGCAGCTGCTTCGCTCCGGGGGAATTCTGCTTATTGGCTTACACTTATTCCTGATAAAATACTATTACTATTCCAGATACTGCTGGAAGTAAAACCAGATTCTCCTGTTTGCACTCAGGGACCGAAGGGACAGCCTTAGAATACATCTATTAGAAATCCAAATACCAGGTTAGGGAATGTTTGTGTCCAATAAAGATACCAGACACAGCGGAGAACAAATCCGTATCTGCCAACTTTCCTGCTGGTTTACTCACGTCCAGCAGCGCTGCTGGATTTCCTGGCACCAGCCAGACCTGTCAGCACTGTTCTGGTGAAGTCAGAACTCTCGGAATGGATCACTCAACTTTTTGAACTTCCAAGCGTGATCATTATGTCAAGCAGAATGACAACATCACGGATTGAACAGGCCAAGCCGGCCTAAAGTAATTCTCCAACACGGCAGTAGGTTGTACACCCAGCTACAGGTTACAGTACTTACTGGACCTTATGAAGCTGCTAAATATTTAGAGTTTAAAAAAGAACTTTTGGTTTTACTAATAATTCTGACATTTTTGCCATAGCCTTCTCATTTTTTCCATTCCACAGGATTTTTCTTCCGTAGCAGATATCATTGATTACTTCCAAAGAACACCTCTTCTTCTGATTGATGGAAAAGACAGAGGTTCAAGAAACCAGTGCATATTAAAATACGCTGCTGGACATATTTAAATGAGACCTGAATGAAGATCACATACGGTGTTGAAGCCTACCGAAGTTTGTGAACTTCAGGGTATTTCTTTTTTTTCAGCAAACTATTAAAAATCCTTTAAGAAAAATGGACAATGTTATTTTTAAATTATGCCTTAAATGCAGTACTCTATAAATCTGATTTTCCTACAATATGTTTATTACTGTCCACTAATCATACAGTACATGAGAATTTTTTATCTTCCAACACGTGTATTTTCTTGAAATGATTTCCACACCAAATTAAAGGACTCATAAATAAATACCAATACGAGTCTCTGCTTTCATAGGGAAAAAAGAAAAAAAGCTGGTTTCAGATCAGAACTGCAGCAGCCATACATAATGTTATTAGAAGTCATAGAGAATAGCCCCGTACCTTGTCAAAGTTAAGGAGCAGACAAAAGACAACAAAAGCCTGGTTTTTCCCCATGAATACTTCACTTCCCAACAAATCTAATTGTGGCCCCTTCAATGAGGAGACCGGGGCTCCGACCTGGATCCTAAAGACACGTAGGTTTCAGTGACACCAAAAACCCCCTGACCCTGGGCACGCAGCTGCCTGTCAAGGTCTGTGTTACTCCACTGGAGCTATCTTTGTTCACAGCTTTCTAGAAAAACAAAATGTTTACAGGTACCATGTTTTCTCTGTCGAACCCTGCTCATTCACTGACAGCACGTCTGAGCCACCAAACTGGAATTAGGTATCTCCCAGGATCCTCCGACCTCGCTCAGAAACATGCTGTTCTCCCCTAACACAGAACTCTCTTCAGCTGTGTCTTTCTGACTCTAAATTAAGCAACTGCTTTTTTTTTTTTTATATAGAGGACACATCAACAAGATTATCATCATGTGATTCTCAACTGGCAGAACACACCCAATGCTCTTAGAAAACAGACAGACATAATCAGCCTGGACTTGGTTCCTCTTAGACAGCTGCTTTCTGGTTTTTCAAGAAAAACAGTAACTTTCTTAGTTCTAAACTATCAATTGCAGCTGGGGACCAGTGGAGCACACTAAATCAAGGATTGGTTTCCCCTTCCTTTGCTAACTGGAATTTGGGTTAAAAATACCCCAGATCTTTGCCTTGGTTTTCTAGAAATGTTTGTTTTCTGACAAGCCCTTGGTTTGATAGTCATGTTTGATTTTGTCACACTCCTTTAAAGCTCTTTGAGTCGATATCGCTTGAATCATTTGAACCAAAATTCAAAGCAGAAAGAGACCTTTCATGTAATCTGTATAGCTTCTCAGATAAGATAATCAGATTTCATAAACAGTTTTACTTTAAATATATATATGTTTTGTAAATGTTATCTTCCATCCTAATATTCCAGCTCGGAGCTGGAATTTGAAGTTAGTGAACTTAATTTCTATGCAACCATCAGTCAAAAAAAGAGATGAAAAATAAAATTTTCAAAATTATTCAGCTGACAAAACCAGTTTCTCACCACTTAAAAGGTCCCCACTAATCTTGTGAAAGACAAATCAGTTAAAATGTATGCTTTTCAAAAAATGCTAAAACAAAGAACAAACATTCCCCATATTACCCATGAGCCGGAGAATGTAATTCTGTTCCATTGTGCTGCCTTGAAAAGCCTGACGACCCAGAAACGCCTGCTATGGAGTTGTGCTTTATTTGTTTGAAATCATCCCATGAGTAAAAGATAAATAAAATACAAACCAGCATAAGAAATTACAACACTGCATATTTTTTTTTCAGCACAGTAAATTTCGATTTTTCAGATAAATATATTTTGTACGTGAAGAAAACCACACTTCAACATTCAACCATGTCCTCAAGTAACGTGTGATTGAACGTTATATGTCATAAACTACAGCAAAACACGGGCTCCTTAAATTTGGGGCCAAGAAGATTTCAGGACAGAGTATTGAGGCCACTTGCTTTTCCTTTCTTTTCTAGCGAGGGGCATTAGAAAGTCACTACAGAAACTAGAAAGTACTTCTGGATTTTCAGAAGTGGCCCGCTCTTTGGGCCCCATCCTTGGCAACATTTTTAGAATGAGGAAGGAAGATCAATGACACGTTGCAGTTCCTCCTTTACCGACTGCTTCTTATCCTATTTTCCGGAGCACAACGGAGATAAAAGAGCAATGACTTGACATAAATTAAACACTTTTGTTACTGCTCCATGTCGTTGTTTCAAAGGAGACAACCATGTGTGAAAAACTTCATGCCCAGTTTCCTGACCTTTCTAGTTAATGATGCCAGTCTTTCCAGCCCTAGTGGGCTTGATTTGGGAAATTTGGGTTAAAAAAACCCTCTCAAAATCGATAACCCTCTTATAGCATTTTTCCACTCCACATTTTCAGTTTAAAATAAAAATAGCCTAACTGCAGGAAATCGTACTATCATTTTCTAGTTCAAATGGAAGCAGTGGTAACAGTACACAGCACATGAAAATGGGTATTACTATTTAATCTGTCAAGCTCCAAGTTTTTTCTTCTGCTTCTCTTAACTCTTTGGCCTTCATCGGGTGGCTGAAATTCAAAATAAGGTCACAGAGCAGCAGCTGGCTTTCCACTGCAAGACAAAGGGCAACGCGTCACCCTGGTGGTCTCTGAAGAGCAGATGCTGAGCAGGCAGCAATTCATACCCAGCACTTCTGGAAGTCTTAATCTATCAGCTCTTCTGATACGGCAAGATGGCTAAAGAAGGTGTGGTATTTGCACGGTGTAACATTGCTATTAGGAGACCATTACTACTGTTCCTGCAAAGGACTGGCTTTGACTACCTGATGGGATTTTGCCCTGGGTAGCTCACATGATTCTACTTCCGTGTAACTACTCTTTCGTTAACGTTTCAAACCAAAAGAGCAACTGCATTGTGTTGTTAGATTAAAAACTCGTTGTATGACACAGAAACCACGAGCCACTCACAACACAATGCCTTAAACAGCTTCTCGCTGAGCTGGATTTAATTACCGTTTAGTTTCTTCAGCTCACTGGACATTTTCTCAACGTTTCTAATGGCAGCTTCAAGGTCAGACTGCTGATCCGCACCAGCATCTTTGAAGGCCTGTAAGAAACAGAAAAAAACAAAATCCCATACCTGGCAGGGCACACAGGATTCCTACATTCAGGAATACAGATAATCATAGTCTTTATGAAATTTTCCCCTTGATTTTCTAAAATATATTTTAACTAATACCCACTTCTACAGTTATCTACATAGCTGTGACAAATTGCAACTACTGAAGGGAATTACTAAACACTTAGGCTTTATTTTTCTTTTCTGTTCCTCTTCTTTTACAAACAACTGCAATTAAATTAATCGTATCTAAAATTTCCTCTCCTCAGCAGCATTTTTTTTCATTTTTCTTTTTGACCTTACTTTTTCCTGTAGAATCTAAATGAAAATGAATAGCCAAGTAATATTTAGTCAACCACAAGATGGAGCTATTGTGACGTTTACACACATAAAAGACATTAACAGCAATAGCAGTACTGAATATTAATGAATCTCTTAATACCTGCTCAGGAACATTTATGTCTCTGTAGATAATTATTTTATAATTAACATATTTTTTCTTATTTTGGAGATCATATTCCTTCCCTTTGACATTTAACTAAAAACCAAACAAAAGTCTGGGAACAATTAAGTATAGAAATTGTTTGAAATTAAGTATAATTTGAACTTTTAAATTCATACTTCTTTAGAATTTTTATTTTAGGAAAAATACGATAAAAAATTGCACATACCATGTTTTCTGGCCTAGTTATCAGCTCCCTATTCTATTTATTATTCAGGAACTCTAAAAATAAAATCTGGAAAAACTCTGGGTGGTTCATAAATAATGCTCACTGTGTAGAACAGCTCAACACATTTGAAAGTGACCAAAAAAATGAACGTACATTGAACACAGACTCTTTGTCCAAGTCCCTCTTCCCTCCTGACAGAAGTTTTGCATTGAGGTCACCAGCCAGGGCCAAAGAACCTAAAAAGATACCCCAAGTTATTATGAAGCAATACATATAATATAGATGTATATATCTCATATAAAAATATAGTAACATTTGATAAATATAACAACTATACCTTGTTTTCATTAGTGTTATCTGAAAGTAGAGTCTAAGGGGTTGAATAATTTTATTTAGGAAGAACTTCTTTCCTGTGAGGGTAGTGAGACCCTGGCCCGGGTTGCCCAGAGAAGCTGTGGCTGCCCCATCCCTGGAGGGGTTCAAGGCCAGGTTGAGGGGGCTTGGAGCAACGAGGTGTGGTGGGAGGTGTCCCTGCCCAGGGCAGGGGTGGGACTGGATGGGCTTTAAGGCCCCTTCCAACCCAAACCATTCACGATTTCTTCTTAAGGAAACCCCTTTTATTCAAATTTTGGATTTTACTTAATTCACTTTCTTTTAGAGATAGTGTTTCAGAAATTTTTAGGAGTTAAATCTGGAACTAGCAATTATGAATAAACGTATTTATAATAGTGATGAAGAATTCCTAAAATGAAATGCTTTTTCAAAAAAAATAGAAAGTTTTATAAAAGAACCTAAAAAGGCTGGGCAGTCAGTTTCTAGAAGGAGAATCTGAGGCACACACAGAAAGGGTCAAGTGCTGAACGTCTACTGGACAGCAGCAGAGCCAAGATTAAATACCTGGTCTCTGGGCTGGCTCTTCCCCCATTCTCTCTGCTCTGCTCTCCTTGCCCAGCTCAGGGGTGTGATGTCACCGCAAAGCTCTTTCAACACCGAAAAGGGGAAAAAAAGAAATAAATGGGGTTTATTTCTCCCTGGTACTGTGTGCATTCAGAAAGGGTGCAATGAAATGAACAAGACTCTGCTCTTGGTTGAAGGGCAGCCAGAAAAGGTGGTGAGCACCAATTCCTCTGGGGCCGGCAGCTGGGACCCCCTCAGGAGACCACCAGTTCCCACATCACACGAGCCTGCCAGGAGAGAGCCTCACAAGGCTTGAGGGTTCCCCTGAACCAGAAGCTGCCCTGGATGAAGAGCTGTGAAGGATGGGTGCCACACCAGGTAGCCCAAGGGCTACAACACAGCAATGGTGGCGGCCTCATAGGCCACAGTGACAGCATAGGGATGGCCCAGCTGCTCCTGCAGGCTGGGTCAGTGGCACAGCCACCAGTCACTACTCCTCATGGCTGGTGGCACAGCCAGGCCTCCCAGCTTCCCCCGTGCCCCAGCCACCTGCCAAACAGCAGATATCACAGGGGCATTTTGCCGCTCCCCCATTGCTGCCATGAAGGTGAGTGGGACTGTCCCTGAAAGAACCACAGCCTGGCTGAGTTGGCACCCCAGGGGTGCTGGCAGGGTCTGCAGGTGGGCACCAACGCAATCCTTTCCACCAGGGGTGAGGAAGTGGCCTGTGCTACTTCCTCCCAGCAGGACGAGCCGGTGACTCCAGCTCCCACCTGGGAGGCACTGACCCACGGCTTCACAGACTTGTGCTTTGCTCCGCGAGGAAAGCCCCACGATGTGTCCCTCCTCCAGCACATGAAAGGTCAGCAGACTCTGTAGAGTCATGAATTTAGGAGCGAGAGTAAAAGGCAACCACAAATGCTGCCAGACCTGAGGAAAGAATGCAGAAGAGAGGACTGAGGTGTCAAAGAGGGAGCGGTGAATGGCCATTTCCTCTCAGCCTTTTGAAACCTGCCTCTGGAGGCTTACTGCATGTTGCAGCAACGAATTTATAAGCAGTCAGTTCCTTTTTCTCATCAGTTTAAACTCACATGGAGTAAGCATAATTTATGATGAGTAAAGACCAAATAACAAACCTAAATCCAAGGAAGACAAGAAAGGCACTTTGCTCTATAGATTCATCAACTGAGACTCCAGCAGTGGTTGCTGCCCTTCAGTGCACATACCTGACCTGAGCTGAAATCAACAAGAACTGCTACATAATCACCTGGAGTTGGGCACTGCTCATTTCTCCCCGCCGTGTGCACCCCACAGCGCTTAAGGCCAGGGGCACCACGCGAGGGAACGGCTGTCAGCACTTCTGTTTCATTTACTGCAACCACGTCTCCTGCTGCTCAGCGTTCACCCGGATTCTGAACTCGCTGTTCGGCCCCAGTGAAGGAGAGTTACCAGTACCTCAGAGGAGAGGGGAATTACCTGGATGAGCAGGAGAGGACAGAAACCAGCTGCCTGCCATTTTCCTGCTCTTCCATGCTTTCTTTTTTCAGGGCCGTGCTCTCACAAAACTACTTCTTTAAAGTAAATTGTTCTAAATGTATTGCTTTGTGACTGCGGGTGAAGCTAAATCGCAACTCAGAATAGCATTTTCTGTTAAGGCACAATTAAACTGTGATTCAAAGAGAAAATGTGAGACGCTGCTCAGATTGTGGGGCTTTCTGAAGATGAGAAACACAAAGCAGGAAACACTTCACACACACACTAATTCCTGTACTACAGTCTTTCACTTTACTAGGTCTTGCAAGGAGCCCAATGCAAAGAAGTTAACTGCAGCCTGCCTGTACGCTGCTATGGAAAAAGTCCTCCCTGGTTTGCAGAAGCTGGAGATTTTGCTGGCAGAATAACAGGGTACAGGTGTATGCAAAGGAAATATATCTACAACATAATGTTTTTATCTATCTGCACAAAGAAAATCACAACAAGGTGTTTTTATGTATATCCTAAATGTAAGAGAATATATAAAAGTGTATACACAATATATCTATAAAAAAGTAAAAGAGTAGCCTAGCAAATTCCTGAAAGCATTTGCATTAGTAGAATCAGATGGACAGGAGAAGGCTGGAACGGCTGCCAGCACCGGGGTGAGCAGAGGAAGCTGTGACAGAGACAACTGGCACTTGTACAGACCCCTTGTATCCCAGCACGGTAGCAGGGAAAGATCAGGCTGATCACAAGGGAAGCGAGTTATCGAGTAACGGGGAGATTCTGAGACGTGGGAGGCTACACTGACCTCTGTTCAAACGTTTTATTTAAGTTTACTTTCTACATTTGAGTTTTTTTCCTACATCCTACATCATAAATAATCTCTCACATCACACTTAAATTCTTGTGTGAGCTGTGGAAGGAAAAATAGAATATTGTGACCACTAGAAAGATTAGATTTCAAAATATAAAAACCCAAGAAACTGAGTTGCCAGAACTAATTGGATGAGCTAAGTAGAGCGGTTCTTAAAGGTAAGGCCTTCCTAAAAATAACCTTCAATAATTTGAGATATTAACAAGCAAGATGCCCAACCGTGTAGGAAGTTGGTTATAGAAGGCATTTTCTTTTAAAAAGGAAAAAAAAAGTGAGTATGAGGTATTTAATTTCTTCAATCAAATTTACTTGGAACTGAAGAACTTCCTGGATTCCTTACACGGTAATATTTCACAATGAAAAACTGATACTAATCATTTAAATAATTAAGTTCCACATCTACGTGAGTAGTGTGTTCCTAAGTGCTGCTAACGAGTTCCTAATCAGCGTGTTAGTATATGAACAGCAGTCCCAACTTTGCCCGCAATAAACCTACAGGTTTGTGTAGACAGATCCGTGCAGCTGAAGCTGATGGTAACTCTTCCTAATCCTGGGCTGATGAGGCTGCGTGTGCTACTCCAACACACCAAACGGCCGCCTCCCCGGAGCCTCCTCTCTGAGACACACACGGTTCCAGAAGGTGAAGCTGTTCAGCCACCTTTACGAATCTCAGATAGGCAGAATTACTACCAAAGCAGTTCTCTAAGGAGGAAAAAAGATCAGAAATGTGTTTCAGGTCGTGAATTCAGGATGATGATGCGAATCAGCAAACACTGCAGACAACTACAACAGCGCAGATCACTTTACAGAACTGCCATTTGCTGTGCCTTTGAAAGCTTTAGCTTGCATAACGATTTGCTAGTTTTCTAATAGAGAGTTTGCAGTTCCACTGCACGTTATTAAACTTCCACGTGAAAAGCTCTACCAAAGAGGGACCACTTTTTTACCATTGCCTGAACATGAAAAATGCTGATCCAGATTGCGAGGGAAGTCAAACAGAAACCAAACCAACATACAAAAAATCACGCAATCTCACAATATGACAGTTATTTCTGATGAAATAAGGTCTTTCATCAGCTTTAGAGCGCATGTAGGATTTTCACAGATGAAAACTGGTAAATGCTGAAGGTCAGAAGATGCCTGACCCAGTCACAGTGCAAAACAGTTAAGCAAAAGCCAGACTTTCTCTTGAAAAGTTTACAACCCACCTAGTTGAGGCAAAGAGTGATGGGTAGAAAAGACTGCTAAGTGAACTGACTCACCTGAATACACACTCATGAACCAGGAGGTGTAAACCCAGGACTAAATATATATTTGTGACATCGTATGCTGGCTTGAAACTCCATTGCTTGGGAAGTTTTCAGCCAGAAAACTTCAAAAAATTATGTAACACATAATGCACCTCACTTTGAGAATATGTTAATACTACTTGATTAGGAAAACATTAAAAACGCTACTGTTCCACCTACAGACTGAAAGCCATTACAGCATTTCACAGCAGTAATTAAGTCTGTGTTGTTCTAAGAAACTGACTATATTAAACGTATGCATTTCAAAGAAACCAAACAACGGTTCAGACCACTTAATTTAGTAAGTGCTTGCCTACTTACTTCAGTTTGCTGATTGCTGTCCGCATACCATTATCAGGCTTAGATGCATGTGTCATTACCTTCTGTTTTACATACTAATTTTCATTTCAGGAGACCCTGAGCAGTATCAGTTTATAGAAGGCAACACGTGAGGATGCCCATTTAAGTATGTGCTTTAATACCTTCCCTACAGGGGGCAAAGAACTATGAAAATACTCAGTGGCATCTGAGTGGGAGACAGACATCACTGTATAGAGCCCTGTTTCCTTCTGTTGATTGGCCAGGAGATATGTTTCTGGTCACTACTATGTGTTTCAAGCTCACAGCACATCAGGTTTTAGCATCTCAAGATGTTCTGGTCTTCTGTTTGTTTGCACGGACAGTTTAACATCAAATCTACAGGGTGCTTCCAGTTTATTATTTAAATATCTTTAAATAATAAACAGCATAAGCTTCTGTTTTGTAGATACCTGGAAGGTCTCCATTTGGTGATCTGGAAAGGTATTTTGTGTGGTAACAGGTTTGAAACTACAGCTTTTAAGTAGTTCTTAAATGTAGTATTTAAGTTAATTATATGGGATGCTAAACATGCGAATAATCAGTGACTGAAGACAAGTGCATGCATAATGCAGATACAGCAGAATCATATGTTGAAATGGCTTAGTTGGCATGAATAACTATTCCAGAAAAATAAAGGCATATTTCCTGGAGCTCTTTCATATGTAACATTTGTGCTATTCAGTTTTTTGGTGGTGAATTTCTGAAGAGATAAACAGTAAATATCCATTAGGTTAAAAGTATAATAAAAAGAATAAATACCAATTCTGCTGAGAGAGCTTGGGCAATTAATCATAAATGTTATGCTTAATGAAACATCGGGAGATTCACAAATATTTTTGCTTTCTTCCTGGTCCATGTATCATGGAAAGGGAGAACCACTCAGGAGAGCTGGAGTCCAGCTTGACGTGCAAAGTCTGACCCAAAGGAATTTGGAAGCAAATTTGCAGGGCTTTTAAAAATTAAATTCAGATAAATCCGAGAGTTGGGTGGAAGATTCTCAAAAAACATTCAGGAATTCCTCATGCTTTTTGGATTTCACAATAAAAGTTATTTCTGATGTTATCGTGTATTTTTCTCATTCCTAATAAAAAGGACACAGGGACTTGACAGATAATGTGAACCTTTACTAATTAGCATCCAGCTATTGAGCTATAAATCTATACCTGCTTCTAGTTCTACTATACAGTCTCATATAGCTCTCTACAGCCTTTCACATACCAAATGCCATTCAGTAAGATCTTTCTCATACACACGGGGAAATTAAGTTTAAAAAGCAAGGAACTGTGCAATTGTCTCCAGATCCTAATAAACCAGTGATTCCAAATTGCCTTTTGGAAAATGCTGAGCCCTTTTGAGATGGCATTGCTTAATAGCTCAGGTTTTACAGATATCTTACCATACTGCTGTTTTATCTACCTAGATTTTCATAGCAATAGCAGCACATTGCCTGAAGAACTGCAGAGGGAGAGGAGGGCATATGCTAATGTCAGTAAATCAGGTTTATCATCTGCTACCCCGCAGATTATCCCTTCTTCACTTAAATTCATTTAATACTATAAGCTGTAATGGTTAGAGTCACAATGCAGATATTACATCTTCTATTAGCTGTTTCTATTGTAATTATCTACATTATTTTTCATTTGCCAACTTGCATACATTGCTACCTGAAATACCCTATGAGCATTAGCAATATAGAAATGAGAATTAAAAAAGAACAAAAGAATAATAATCCTCTCAAAGAAATTCTATTATTACATTCAAATTCCAGGGTTGATTACTTTTGTTGCTGTATCAGAAGACTTCTTTGTTATGAACTCGTGAAATGTTCAGTAGGAGGCACAACAAAAGATCCTGAAACAATTCCTGTCTCAGCTCTTTGACTGGGGCATTTCCCTGTACCTATGGCTTTTCACAAACAGGCTGTCTGGAATGAAAAAACACAAGAGACTTAATTTTTGCAGTGACGTTTGTGGTGTATAAATACAACCGAGTCACAAATTCCACATGATGCACTCTCACCATTACAGTCTCTGACTACTGGAATGGCAGAGCTACAGAGCAACAAGAGATGCCACTAGAGACCTCCTTCCCACAATTAAACTGCATCAGGCAAAAGTGAACTGACTGCAACGATATGCTTGGCTGAGAAGGCTGGTGATGGCATGTAATATGTGATATAATTAGTGCCACTGCCTTAATAGCAGATTGTATTAGCTTCCCACTCGGTGATACTGTAATCCTGGAGGGAAGGGATGTAGCAAGAGGAAGGGAGACACCAACAAAAGCCACTCACACCGGGTGCTATCTCTGCTCTCAGGGCGATGGTCCCTGTCAGTGCCACCCACAAGAGGTAATTCAGACTCAAATAACCCCAAAGGAAGCCTTTTCCTTTCTGTTGACTACAGTGGCAGCCGAGAAAACTGAACTTCCCCTCACTGAAGGGAGTTTTTGATGAATAACTCTTCCAGGTCTCGTGTCACACAAATGTGTTTTGCTGTATTTTGTATCTGTGTCTACAGTGTTAAAAAATACAGAAATCTGCCATCCAGGTTGTTTTCTGTATTGAACTCAGGAAACAGCATCAAGTTTAGAGGACTGCTGACTCCAGCAAACTCTAAGTTGCTAATCTTTGATTCTGGCTTTTGTCTTTATCTTGTGGGAAATCTCATATTTTACCTATCTTGTCTGGGTCTGTGTCTGCACAAAAATCACCATTTGTCTGCCTGGATGAGCTGCCATTATTGTATGTGCAGTTATGGTCAAAGCTGCATTATCTTCTGAAACAAATAAGTAAACTGAAATACTAGTATTTTGTTCAGATTCTTCTATCAGAAGAGCGTGTGTGTTAAATCAGTTATTTCAAGTGAAGTTTAACAGTCTTTCAAATGTGATCAAGACCGCTCCGAAATAACTATGATGTAAGTTAATATGTGATCATTTTGTGGCAACTACTGAGCATCAAAGACTAAGACCTCACCTCCCCACATTTGCATGTCCTGTCTTGGATTTCTCACCATGGGACAACAGCCACACTGAGTTAGGAACAGGTATGAATGTTAGCTTGAAAACAAATATGCAACATAAAACCAGAACTTAATAAAGAGAAATAAGTCAGTATTTCTGCTAAAATTTTTTCCAGTAAGAGAGAGAGGAACTGGATATGGGACAAGTGGAGGAGGAAACATAACATACCTGTACAGCTGCAGTAGGTAAGATACAACTCTCAACTTTCTGCCCTGCTCCCTGAAACTCTGTAGGGGGAATCACAGCCTGTGGGGTTTTTTTACCTGCACGTCCGTTGCTTAGCAGAGGAGGAGTGTGGAAAAGAAAGAACAGCAAAGGCCTCTCTCTCTCTCTCTTGCATTTTACCCCTGGGATCAATGAGGAAGCGAGGCTGTGCCACTGCATGATTAGAGCTACTGAGCTGCAGGTGCCAACTGCAGGAACCTCACACACAGCCCACCAAGCCTTGCAGGGTCTAGATGGCAGCAAAGACAAAAAGCTTATTTTTTTTTCTGCTGAATGTATCACGAGCAACCAAGTATGCCATTTTATTGCTTAGTTTTGCAAGGTTGTCAACATGAAAAAAAAAGTTGAAATAAGACACAAAAGTGATCTTTGAAAGTCTAATCAAGCTTCAACTCCCTGCAAAGGATAAATAGACTCATTAATATCTCGGAAGTCTGTCTGGCTCACAGGCCAATTAAGTTATGATACTATCATCCTCCCAGTATTTCAGACTCTACTGATGAGCACTAATAGGCAGATAATGTTCCACAAACGCTTCTACATGTCAAAGTTAAGGCTTCTCTTGAGGTTCCTAACAAACTAAACTGTAAAATGAACAGTTACATATCTCCTTCTATTATTGCTGATCGTGTCTACAAAAACGGGAAGCACAGTCCTCCCCACTGTTTCACCACACTTGCTGTATAGCTAAGAAATTCCATAAAAATGAATGCTAAAACGATGCTTTTTTCAGAGTCTGTCCTGTTCAGATTATTTTTATATAAATACCATTGCTTTCACTTTTTCTCTAATAAAAATAGTTGAAAGTGTCCTGTCAAATTGTATAAGGAAAAATAAAAACAACCCCAATCCCTGAATCTGGAAGAGAGTTTCTGGAACCAGTCTGAGAGTTGATAATTTCTCCCGTAAACTCTAAATGGCATAGTCATGACATTACTATATTTCTTTGGAACCACAAAGAAGTTATTTTATGACAAATCAGGCACATTTAAATGCAAAAAAAATGTCTATAGTTATATATAATACTCATTTCTCTCCATTCTGATAGATTAGTGCTGACATTTAACCACAGAAATGTTTCACAATCCTTTTAAATTATGCTCATTTCTCAAGAAGTATTGAAGCTAGATAAATCATACAAAGGCTCTGTGTAATTTGGTTACCAGATTGATGCACGCTACAGACACATGCTCCAAGAGCATCACAGCACAAGGAAACAGTAGGTGTTCCCAAGCTCCCACTAATAATGCTGGACCTGGCGTTAGCTCTAAGTAAAGGAAGTCAGTCCTAACACTTGCAAATTGTACAAACACGAAATACCATATATAAATTTAACATTATAGAATGTGGAATAAAGCCATCAAGAGTTACTAACAGCTGACAATATACTTGTCCTATGAATCCAGGCATCCTTTCAGAGACTTCCTCTATCTTTCTCTGGACATGACGTTGTTTATCATACCAGGAGGGCAGGAAACAGACTCAAGCCATTACCGTGTGCAAGCTACAGTTCGTCATACCAACTGCCTCAGCTTTCTACAACTATGTCAGCTGTGTGGTAACCTCAATGAACTCACAAAAAATATTTTCTCCTGGAGTCACCACAGAGCTGACAGTAATAAAAGGATCAATAACAGCTTTTCCTTGTGTTTCAATGAATCTCCAGAAATAATTAATACCTACACAGTGTACCTTCTACCCTCGTCACAGATCCTCTAAAATCCGGAACGGATCCTCTGCAGAACTGCCTACTGTCTGAATGCTTGCCATCAAAATATCCTATTCCAGACCAGCAGATGCTTTAGTTACCCCTCAGCAGGAGACACGTCCATTTCCTGAACCTTCATAAAGTTACCTTGTGAAGCTTTTCCCTTGATATCACAAGTACACCTTCTGGAAGTGTGATACAGTATTTAAATAAAAGGAGGCTCTGTTTGTTATACGTGTATTCCATCCAGACAAGATTTGCTTTCCTAAATTAGCTTGCTCCTTTACAACCACAGACAGTAGCAGCAATGTCTCCCACAGACATTCACACATAACATTACCTGACACCAATTTCCTAATCCATGCCCATTATTATTCTGCACAGTCTGCAGGAGGAATGGAAATAAAGCAGGATTTTTTTTTAATGCCTAATACTACTTAATATCTCTTTTGACACTCCAGAACATGTAAATCACTATTAATTACCTTCTAAAGTTAAGTGAGATATACTGAAATTAAGTAAAACAGAAATGATAGGAACATTCTGACATTAATTGCTTATTTATGCATAATACTGCAGGGTTTTTGTTGTTGACAAGAGCTAGCTCTAAATAAGGAACCTATGAAATTAAAAACTGCTTTACCCCTGTAAATATTTACTCTTTTAAGCAAACGTATTTCTGTATTTATTCACATAATCCCTCCTGTAATATTCATTTGAATTAGTATCACAGGACTATATTTCCCAGTGAATTTACACTCTTGCAATGGAGATTATCTACAAAATAAGCAGCTACAAAATAAATAGTTCACTACTGGTCAGGCTTCTTTTTCATGATTTTAATGAATCTGCAGGTTTTTGTTACAGAAATGCCGAGGTTACTGTGCCTCAGATTAGATTTTCCAGCTCCCTGTCAGCGCCATCTTGTCTTTTTAATACATTTTACCAGTCTTGTGTCAACTCTTATTTTGGGTTTCCCAAGCAGCTTTTTCATGAGTGCATTCTGCAATGTACCCCATTCTGCACACTCTGCATCCCGCATCAGCAGAGCTCTCCTGAAATATACTTCTGAGGACCTCTGTGCTGCCTTTCCCCACAACCTTTCCTTACTGGTAGGCAGGCTGTGTACAACAGGACACAGATTTAGTACTAGAGTAGATTGAAAATAGTTATAGCAAGTTACAAATGCTGTACAAGCGTCAGTCACCTCTCTTTTCGGGTAATCAGGACAGCTGATCAAGAATATCTGCATAAACTTTCCTCCTACTTACGCTGTTAAAGAGCTCAGACTTGAACAGTTCTTAAAACCGAATCAACACCTCTGAATCTGACTTTCAAAAGCCAATCTCAGCTTGCCATCTTTAAAGTATCAGAAGTAAATGTTTTCATTATTCGCACATAAACAAATTTTCGGGGTTTTTTTGTTTGTCATGATTTGTCTAGTAATTGTCATTTGAAGTTTTGAATTTTGTCTCATTAGAGCAGATTGTTTTTCACAAAGTTGAGAAATCAAGATTGTGACATTCATTTCCTTCATTCGTTGTGACAGTCTCTCATTGTGACATTGTGAAAATAATTTCCTGCCCAGCAGCTTTCCTGTCTTCAGAAAGCAAGAGTACAGATTCCAGGGTCCATGCTTGCTTTTTTATTTTCTAAATGGAATCACACAAAGACTACAGACAGTGACTGAATTGAATTAAGACTGAATGATTTAAGAGAGATCACACAGATTTCTGTGTCTCAGGGCTAAGAGAGAGAGCACAGATTTCGACAAACACCGTTTTCACGAGGAGCAGGCATTGTAACAGCCAAGCAAACATCACACACCAGAGAGGCAATTAACATCATCTTTTGCCACAGGATAACTAATGCTTTTAAGAATGACCCAAGCCCAGATATAGTTTTAACAAACCTACCTTGTTCTTGCACAGGTGAGAGAGAGGCCAAAGAAACCAGCGGTTGAATTAGGAAGTGGACCAAGAAGCCACAAAATGTCTCTAACAGTTATTGAAACTAGTTGCTATGTCAAAGTGGAGACCTAGACCCAGAGCAGGACCCAAACTCCAACCTGGGATTTGCCTACTGTGAGAGAGACCTAGAGGGACTCTATGGAACTGCTTTAGAATCTAGGCTCTGCTAAAGAGAGGAAGAACTGGAACTAAATCTGTAAGAGCACAAAAATGGTATTCAAACAGAAGTGTAGGATTTTTCTTTTTAGCTTTGTGTTACTGAAGATTTGAACACAGTAAAAAATTTGGCCTCTAAAGACTGTGCTTAAGTACTGTGTCTTTTCAGCAACTGAACACTTAAAATCTCTGTGGGCCTCTAAAATCCAAAAAGAAAGTAAAAAGAATAAGTACCACAACACAAAAGGGCACTACTCAGGTATATCCCTTACTAATTTATGGAGTAAAATTATATGATATGATATGATTCCAAGTTGCAGTCTTAGCTACCCTGGCACGGCTGATACTATTGTCTGATTAGTAAACTTTAGGATCATTTCAGTGTCACTACTCTGTGCTCATCATTTCTTCATCTCCTTTCAGTAGCCACTTGCTCTCCCGCTCCAACTTATTAGTTAAAGGAAGCTATGGGCCCCCACTGAAAGACATGAGAACATTTACTCTCTGCAGAAAAATGACATTTTACTGCCCAAGCTTTTTATAACACCTAGGTTATATTGCTTCAGTGGCTGCTGTTTATAGCTTTTTCCTCTAAGAAGGACTTTCACTGTAAATGTTTTAAAAAAGTATAAAAAACAGTGACGAGGAATGTAGAAGTCTAAAATCCCACGCCAACTTACCTCAAACACCATACCTCATCAGAGCAATGTGCACTGTGAACATGGAACAAATCCTGGCCCCTCTTGCAAATCAACCTTTAGGGAAAGGAAAATTCATCATCTCTCTGATACTCAGTGTTTTATTACCCACTTGTTGGGTTTACTCCCAAGTAGTCTGTCTTCTAACTGTTA
Source organism: Nycticryphes semicollaris (assembly GCA_013400055.1). Lineage (NCBI taxonomy): Eukaryota > Metazoa > Chordata > Aves > Charadriiformes > Rostratulidae > Nycticryphes > Nycticryphes semicollaris. The sequence continues at coordinate 923,311 of VXBJ01003175.1, read as the reverse complement.
TACATTTGTTTTTGATAACTGTACCAGTGGAAAAAAAATACTCAAAGTGCCATAAAAGTATTCACAAATACAAGTATGTAGTCATTCCAAAATCAGAGGGTGAATTTACTTCACAAAGGTGATTCACGTAAAGTTTTATTGCTTCCTTCTTAAAAGTTTCTCTGACACAAAGGCCTACCAGCAGGTGAATGTTAGTGTCTAAGTAACATGGCTTTGCTCACTTTCTGAAAAAGCTGCAAGAAGCAAATTTCATGCCTTTATTCATTATCACTTTGATCACATTAGCAAGGATGTGTTGGCAACTGCGAATGCAGTAAGATATATGTCTGTTAGGCCTTTTAGGTGCTTTGGATGTAGAATCTACTGTGCCTAATCTGACTGGCACTGCCCAGTGTTGGAAAGCATAGATTTATCACTTTGCCCAGGCAATTTTGACTGATTAAATCCCTCTTTCCTCACTGCTGGGAAGCAGAATTAGCAGCAATGAAGCATCTTTAAGATTTTGTGTAGCACAGTGTATTGGAATACATAAGTTCAAATCTTGGTTTAAAAAGCTCCCTAAATTTGATTTTACTTGGCTGCAAACAGGCAAACTGAAAACGATCAAATAAAATATTACAGCTGATGCAGAAGAAATTCAAACTTCCACCTCCCAATGTACTTCAAGCTGCAGCTTGATTGTGAGTAAGAGCACGAGCCACTGATACCTTCTCACCTCACCTTTCTGCAGAGCCCTCCAAGTCTGCCACTAGTAATACAGCAGCTGGACAAGTGAGATACAGTCACTTTAAATCAAGCTCTGTACACCTGCCAGATGGCTAAAACTTTTGAACAGCACAAATAGCTCATAGTCTGAACAATAACCCCTGGTTATTATGGCTGGTATCAACCTATTTTAATTGTTTTCAGAAGGAATGAGACTGAAAAACTGCAGTGGTAGCAGTAATCTGCCAGTAAAATGTGTCTCTCTATCTGAGGTCAAAGCAAGGCTGAGCTACTTTAGAAATAACTGTGTAATAAAATGTATTTGAGGAAAAAAAATCATATTTAACTATGATATGAGCAGCAGATCAAGTAAGTTTTAAGGTCATTAAAAATGATCTTGCTGGGTTTGAAAAATATGGTTTTCATTATGTATATGGATGTACATAAAATATGATGTGCGTTACTCGGGAATGCACGTGTCAGGACGTATGATGTACTAAGAATTAGCAGTTTGATTGTTCCTATTCATTTGTCTAAGCTTTAATGGTGTGATCAGTAAATGGAAGCACTTTGGACTGAAGTGCTGAGATGTTCATTTGCCCGAGTCTGAAACGTTTCACTCTAATACTACACTCAGGAGAGCTATGCAAGCAAGGAGATTTTGGGCCAGAAAGAGTTAGGTATGGCTGTCTGGCTCACTGTGACTCTCACACAGGAAAGAAAAGCAGTTAATTTGATTCATGGATTTAAAGCTTTTGAGGGATTTCAGGGAAAAATTATTTTTTTCAGGGATTATATTCCCATGTAAGAAACAACACCCATTTATTCCAGTATTCTGCATTTTTCAAAAGAAGCTCACAAAGTGCCTCTGTGTCAGAAAGAAAGGAAAGAAGAAGGAAGGAAAGGAAGGAAGGAAGGGAGGGAGGGAGGGTAGGTATTGTCTTTTGTGACAGCAGAAGTTAATTATTAGACTTTTTAAACCTGTTTACATCACTGCATCCAAGCTACCTTAAGACAAAATGAAACCTCCTTTAAAGCAAGGTTACCATCTGAAATGAGCCGTATAAAGATCACACAACTTGCTCCTTGCTTAAATTTAGGATCCTGTTAGCTCTTTGTTAATTAACATGTTTTTTTCCTATTTTTTGTCCCCTGCAAAACCAGCATGTAAACTGGATTCTGCGCCACACTGCGCATCACTGATAGGACAGATTATTTCAAGAAAACATTTGTACTGTGGCATCTTTAATGTTCATGCTTTGCAAGCTGAGAAGAACTCCCTGTGGCTCTCGAATCTCAGGGAGGCTGGATTCCTGTGGCACAGCCAGGGCAGAAGCCCACAGTGCCATTTGAGAATCACTTTCATGGATGTACACTTCGACAGATCTAACACATGAGCTTCGGAATGGGGCACATCACACTGTCACTGAAAACATTATTTGCTTCCATTTCCAATCTTACCCACCTCTTTCTATAGCCAGTACTAAAATAATTCAGTGACACAAGCAAGGTGGTGCTTATTGTTAGCAAGACCGTGTTTAATATACCCTCCAGGAATGAACTCATTAAAATGAGAAACTGATCTCCACATGAGCTTTCAAAACCAACATAACCAGCAACAACAACACAAAACTCCCAGCAAGGGGCACTGTTTCACTAAATGCCCCTCACCACCCACTTCAGCTAAAAAAAGGTTATTGTACAGCTCATCCATTTACCATGACATGTAGAACCACCTACACCTTACAAAAATGTTGACCTTTTTGTCATTTCCAGGTGAAAGTAATCACTTTCATTAAAGGACTTTGCTTATTTTGTTCCTAAGTCAACATCTCATCAGTTATAGGATTTGCAGTTTGACGAAATTAAGAAACAGTTTTGAAACATGAGATGGAATTTACTTATTCACAAATGCTTGGACACTTCAGAGAGAAATAGAGGTGTATATATAAAGGATGAACTGTCAAGATACTTGGGGGGGGACACTGGAAGGTGTTTGGAGATATGATCCAATTTAAAATGCAAGCGTGGTGCAAGGAAAAAACGAATCCTATGTATGTTAAAGACAAATAAAATTAGGAGATATTTAGCAGATCCTGCTCTGGGGACTCTAAACACAAGAGTAAGCACAAATGTGAACCAGTGTGTTATTATGAAAAGAATTCTTTTGGAAATTTTTGTCTTTTCCAAGACTAAGAGGGGAAAAACTTTGGTCATTAAAAAGGCAGATTTTCCAAGAAGGGGTTTATAAAAATGAAAAGCGAGGCATATTTCATAACAATCCATCCACAAACAAAATATCAGTACTAGATTTGGTAGGTTTTGTCCCAAAAATACATGACTACTGAAACCTTGTCAATGTTTCCATCAAGAAATTTCATGTCAAGAAAGACATTGTTTCCAAATTAGAATACGTGCTGCAAGGAGGGCAACGCAATTAAACTCAACAAATTTTTAGGCTGAACAAAGTTATTTGTAGGAGCATACCATTCAAACGCTGCTGAGGAGCTCATGTCTTATCTCACGGTTTTTTTACATTATATTATCTCCAGTGTTGTGGCTAGTCCAGTCACATCTAGCCTCCTCTCAGCAATATTTTTTCCAGATAAACATTAGCCTGAAAACTTTGGAAGTTTCTGGAAAATGTGGTTGTCTTATTTACAATTTCTTCCTTACCTTATGATATTTTCTGGCTGTTTTTCAGGTAGTTTCGGTAAGGATATTTGTAAGAGAGCACTGGATAAGGACTTACTTCTCTTTGTGTCTTATTTAATGAATTTTAGAATTTGGGGTTTACTCTGAAAAATAAACAAAAATGAATGAAGAAATAAACTAATCAGAATGCTCCTCCAGTAGAGAAGCAGACTTCAGAGGTACTTGCACAGATACCAGTTGGGAAATGAACCATGACCTTAGTTCTTCAAGCGTTTAAAGTATTTTAATCTTTCTAAGCGTATTGTTTTTGAAACAAGGAAGATGCAGTAAGTAGAACGACTGTCCTCTTACCTCTGTTAGTCTCCACAGCCAACCAGTGTCCTGCAGATTGTGCCTCTCGACAACGAGGCAACGATGCAGTCGTGTAATCCTTTGCAAAGACATAAAGCAGAAGCAATGTCAGACACTTTCTCTGCCACCACTTCAAACCCATACTTGGCTGCAGAGCACTCCCTTCCCTACTCTGCTTTTGGTGTTAGGTACAGCTCTACTACCAGCAGTTATCCACCTGCCTGGGAGACTTCTTTGCTGCCTCCTCTGAGCGTATTATCACACACTTTGACAAGTCAGGCTGGGAAAGAAGGCCATGTCTTGGGTGGGTATCATTTCTTCTTCAAAGAAGCACTATGGCTCCTTTACTTCTGTGTGTGTAATTCTGTGGTGTGGTAACGGGTGAAGTGACAAGGAGGCGGTCTGGAAGGGCTGCAGAAGAAAGGGGCTTTTAAAGCTTTTCAAATGGTCAGAATTTGCTCAGGTCTGGGCCTGAAAGACAGACAGGGTGAGGAAGCAGAAGACTGTCACTGCTTTATACAAAAGACATTTTTATGAGGTCTTCTCTTTCTTTCTCTCCTCTCCATTTTTAGCATTATGTGAGGCTTAGTGTGGATTTCTGACATCTTCCCAATTTAGGATGTTGAGCCAAGGAATTTCTCTTAATTCTGTAACAAAAAGCTTCCATACCATATGCAGTCAGGAATTACTTTCATGGTTTCAAGGTTACAGCAATCCTTGCAGAGCTATTTCTGAGGCGCATTCTGATTTCAGGTACGTTGTGGCAGCAGTGTCACAAACCGATGTAAGGGTGTGCTGTTAATGTGATTAAGGCACACTAAGTGGGTGGCTGTTATGTTCATTTTTCTTCAGCTATTTCTCCATGAAAGAGAGTGTTAACTATCTTCATTACTTTTATAGCTGTCTTTACTAGGTAAACTCAAAAAAGAAAATGTGGTATATACTTTTGTCATGCTCAACGTTATCCAAATCACAGACGAGGTTTAGAAGAAGACTTCAAAAATTGCAGGAGGAAATCTGTTGTTTCTCACCCACTTCCTCATTAAATACACTCAGAGGCAAAACATGATGTGAGTTCATGACGCACTTTAACTCAGCAACTGTTCCCCGTCAGGATTTATTGTTGTACCTGAGTTTTTGCATGCATGCCTGTACCTCTTCAGGAAGACTATAATTTCTTTTTCATAGCAAATGGATTGCCTGGGATAAATAAATGACTCTTATTTTGTAGGCAGGGAAGGTCAATAACAGTCTCTACAGAATCTCTCTATAAAATGTGACAATAAATAACAGTTTAACCTCTAATCTATAGTAACAGACAACCTTTATTTATTGTTTGACTTGGGTAAAGACAAAGACAGGCAATCCAAAAGGAGCAGTCACAATAGAGGCTAATGACCTTCTTTTAGAAGAACGTAGATACCAGTGGGCAAAAACCATTTCAGCTTCAGCATCACGCAAAGGGCTATTTTGCAAAGAAACACTGTGTGTTAGTTGTTGAAACTTTTTTGCTCATTCCCCGAAACAAATTACACTATTCGGAATATTTTCTTTTCCATGCAGTAAATAAAGTCTTTCGTGTTGACAATGCTAATATTATATTTTAAAATATATTTGCATTTGTGTTTTTTGTCATTTTTTATTGCATTGTATAAATCCCAGAGCAGAGATCCACTAAGCTCACTTTGAGAAAGCCCCGTTTCTTGGGATAGCATCATGCAGTGACACAGGTGATCATATGGCATTTCAATATGGTTTATTGGCTGAATCCATGGGAAAGTTACTTCAACAAGATACGTGTGCGGATTACAAGTCAGGGAAGTTGGTTTTAAGTGATTATTTTAGTCGAATTACTTCATACAAATAATTTTCAAGAGGGAATATTCCTAATGTAAAGTAATCTGAAGGTATTTTAGACTAATCCATGCTTTAAATCTACTAGATAATCATGGGAAGGATGGGAAGGGGGGGGATGCAAGAAAATAGGTTTGTTGTTACTTATAATTCTGGGATTTAGCAAAGCCACTGTGTCAAGGGGGGGGGGCAGAATAAGAAATGACAAGTAAACATTTATTTTTAAGGAAAAGTAATGCACATTTTGTGCTGTAGCTAATAAATGCTTTCTAGTGCATGTAGTTATAAATGTAATTAAGTCACTTTTACTTACTTTTAGATTTTAGTGATGCATAAGACTGGTAGCTGGAGATCCTTTTCAATCTTAACCCACGTACCTAGAAGTAAGAAGGTAATTTTTATTTACAGAAATACTGATCCACATCTGCTGGTTATTTAGGTTTTTCTAAAAATGCATCCTCTTCTTTAAGACCGCCTTAAAAGGTCATTCATTTCATTTTATAGTCTCAGTTATCACTAAACAATGTAATCAATTTCTAAGCAAGTTTTAAAGACTTTTTTCTTTCTAGTTTATGAAGCCTATTTTTAACACCAAATGGCAGAAGTCTCTGTAATGTAAGCAACTGAGAAGGCAGTCTCGTAAGATTTATTAGAATTGTACTGATGTGAGAAGCATCTCCTTAAAGTACTAAACATAAGGTTTAGGACAGTTTGTCTTATTTTAGTGTAGGAAATATGAAAAGAAAGCGAGACCGTTTCTGAGAATGCAAGATTTTCATTTTCTTTTCAATTAGTCAAGGAGTTTGACACCAGTTCTGTAATTGTACAGGGTGTGGTTTTTCAGATTTAGTCTGATTAGTAAGAAATTATGACAGATCATCTCGGTACTAGTGACACTTTTGGAAAAGGAGGCCTTGGAAACACATTGGCCTTCCAAAATGGAGTCACCCAAAATTGCTAGTCTTTTTCACTCCACTGTTGGCTTTGCAATTTGTCTTTCTGTTTCTCACATTTTCATTATGTGCAGTACTGTCTATATCCATCCTAATAAACTCTGTTACTTGGAACAGTGAGGTTGAGCCTAATTCAAATACTGAATTAAATGCAAATCTACCACCAGAAAAATGGATTAAGTAGTATGATAGGATTTGAGATGTAAATTCTTTAAGTCAAATACAGTGCAAGTAAATACAGGAAATGGATAGTTGTAAGGGCTGAAAAATTCAAGATAGGATTTGTGTTGCAAGTAAGTGACTAATAAAATGTGCTCCATGAGAACAACGTGGAGACTGAACACTGGTGCCTTTGGAAGTGGCATACAACTGGCTTTGTAAACATTTTTACTCATTTTTGGACAAATGCTCAACTGGAGGAACCTTAGGAGAAGAAGAATGTCCTTCTTGCAGGGCCAGCAATGTGGGGTTTTTTTTATTACGACAGTGCACAAGTATTTCATTTGTTTGTGTCTGAAACAGCAAAACCTTTCTACCCAGTGGATTTAGTGCAATACTACTGAATTATTTGAGTTTTGAAAGGGAAGAAGAAAATATTTCAAATCATATCAGCATCCAGATAAGTGCAACCTTAATTGTCATATATATGCAATATCAATATGGAACAACTTTAAAGATTTACAGCTGTGTAGACTGCTGTGCTAACATGTGGTTCAGAGTAATACACAGTGGAGTTCAGCTATAAACTCGGGGCAACATGCCTAGATTTCTGCTCAGTAATTATTCTTAGTTGCAGGGATAAAAACAGTGGTGCTGTTTTCCTGTTCTTTTAATAGGGAAATGGCTTTTTTGGGGGAAAATACTACTTTGGATATAGACAAAGGTTGAATTCAAATAATTATTTGATGTTTAGAAACTCAGGAGACCATTGTGTTGTCATTTCACTGCAAGTACATAAATATGGAAAATGTACACCTGAGGAAAAAAGTGTCCAATTTCCATTATACCAACAAACTTCCTTGACAACCTGACACCTTTTGCCAAACAACATTTTGGCAAAGTAATGCCGCAGATAATCATTATAAGGCCATAGAATTCAAACTAGTTTTCTTAAATGAGCCCTTTCTAGCAAGTAGGAAGTAAGAGAATATGAAGCAAAGCATTTCTTCTGCATTAATACATTTGTGGCATTGAAGAGAAGTAACTGGAGGCAGACCTCAGTTGGCTGGGACTGCATACATACAGCCCATACTTCCATTTGTCACAGTCTCATGGCAATTACAGGCAAAAATATAATTATTCAACATATTCCAAATACATAACAACAGGTCATGACTAAATTTGGCTCTCCTGCAATTTAAAGAGAACCACATATTTGGATTTAAATGCAAATTTAACCTTCTGAGCCCATGTTCCTTCTAAGTAACTTATTATATTTTTTAATTATTCTTTGCAAGCAGAAATAAATATAGAAATCAAAACTGACTCATGAAGTCCTAGGGAAGGCAAGGTTTTGCTTACAACACTTTAAAATTAATTTGAAAATTCCCTGATTACCACTGACATTTCCTAAACTACTCAGGAGTTTTACTCTGTAATACAAAAATATTTATCTTGTTTTTAGCTCAACTCTCTTTCAAAGATATTTAACTGAAATATTGGTTAAATTTGGAGCCTTAAGACAAATAAACAAAATACTGATAAGTAGCAAAGATCAGGTAATACAAAATTGGACATAACCTTATCTTTCTTTCAAGCTCATTGGCATTTTTATGTTGCAAACAAATAGTATTACCTATTTCTTTACTTTAACATATTTAACATATTCAGCATATATTACTTGGAAAAGTCATCTGCTGCCTGTATAAATGGGGTTGTCTTGTAAGATAAGAAATGTTAATAATGCTGATCCTAAAAACAAATAGTTTCCAAAAAGTCCCAATTGAAATTTGAAAATAAATACGAGCATGTGTTCAGATTTCCAATTGTATACTGCAGCATTACCTCATCTCATAACAGAACAGCTTCTGCACACAAGCTATTGACTATTGGAAGGCACTGGAACGGCTGTGGCTGCCCCATCCCTGGAGGGGTTCAAGGCCAGGCTGGATGGGGCTTGGAGCAACCTGGTCTGGTGGGAGGTGTCCCTGCCCAGGGCAGGGGGCTTGGAGCTGGATGATCTTTAAGGTCTCCTCCAACACTAACCATTCTATCATTCTATGACTACTTCAACCTAAGCCTTTGTGCAAAGTTGCTGCATAATAGAACCGGTTCTGCTTTCACCGCAGAGTTGCTGTGCATTGCATTAGAGATATGAAATAAATTTCAGCAGAAACCATGCTAAATTTCATGTCTGGCTTGTAATTTTACATTTGGTTTAGGTGAAATCTGTTTTCTGCCTGTTGGACAATAAATAATATTTTGTTTTGGTAAGAAAGCTTCCTATTTATGGAACAAAATACAGGGAAAAGACATTGAAAGCATCGCTTGTGTTGGCAGAGGTGGCTGCAATAGTGGATAGAATCTGGCCACTGAGCACACACAGCAAAGCTAATTTTGCCTTCCTTTTCAGCAAAGTGAATTAGTCTTTAGTTCCTCAGTATGTTTTCAGTGCCAGATAAGGTGATCCAAAGGTGGTTCAGGATCCCACCAGGCTGCAGCACAGAGTCTAAATAAAAAAAATGCAAGTTTGACTTGCATTAGTTGCTGTCTAATAATTATCCACAAGCTGGTGCTGTTTTTCTGTGAGTTTCTGGTAACAGAGCCACGGTCAAACTGGGGCTCTGCGGCAGCACAATGTGTCACCAGGGAGCCCCTCAGTCAATCCATGCTTGGGAGGCTCAGTTGCTCCGGCGTTGAAGGCTTCCACGCTACTCTACTAAAACCAAGATAAAGCAAATAGGAGTGTTTGAGCTGTGTGCTACTATCTCTGTCAAAAGCAAGGAATAGGGACACCTCGTACAAAATACTCATTCTTTTCTGTTCAGCAACTAAAACAACTTTTGCACGATGTTTTATTTGCCAAGTTATGTTAGTTCCCACAGACTCATCATTGGCCCATACAGGGCCACGCAATCTGGCTTTATAGTCCACTGGAAATTAGCCTGAAGATCTAGAGAATATTTTTAATACTTACAAATTTTTACAAAAATAACATTACCAATTCAAGTTAGTTCCTTCTGTAAATGCAGGCAAGTGCTCTGACCTAGTTATTTATTTCTCTGCTTCCTTTTTATCCCTGTCCTCTGAATTAAGTGGACTCTGCACTGTTCTCCTTAGGTTTTGGAAACTTCCTGAACATGAAGTGGTCTCTGAGAAGACAATAAACTGCTCACAGCAAAACCTGAACAAATTTCTACGCTATTTCACTGACTACTAAGTCTAGTGCTTTTTGGACTTCCAATATTTGAGACAGATCCTGTAGCAGGATAAGAGAACCTATTTACATATACAAGCCCAATTTTGCTGAATTCAAAATATACACATTATGTTGTTTGAAAAGACTGAAAGGTATACGTTTCACACTTAACAATGTAATAGTAAGATTTCCTTAAAAATAGATAAACTTCAAATGTCTTTGTCATTAGCATACTGGTATTTACCATTATTTGCATTTGCTAGCAACCTTTTTGTCCTTCCAGGAGAGAACGCTTGTACTTATTTACACAAAATAAAGATAGCTTCACTTCATAAGTTCAATATTTTGGGCAAGCAGTAATATACCAGCCTGGTAGCCAGTCTTAGCAGGAAACAGCCCTAGTGCTGATCACAACCAGATGACTCGTGGTACCAGCTCATTTTGAGAAGTTTAGCAAACACGTTATCTCTAGCAGCAGGTCTGATGTAATGTTTATAAGTTCAGGCTGTCCTGTTTTGCCATTATTGGTGATACGTTTGTTACCAAAACAACCCAGAAGTCTTTTCTTCATCATGACCTTTAGAAGGTCACCTAAAGATGATGTTTCATCATGATCTAATATTTGAAACATATGCTTAAAGAGAAATATGCTGGCAAAGCATACTCCTAAATTTAAAACTTTAAATCCTATAATGAAGCTTGAAAAACTTGATACTGCAAAAACCTTTTAATTGATAATGTGTTCTTAATGAAAATAGGTTCCATTTTGTCCAAATGACGAATATACCAAGTTATATGGTGTACCTGTATCACTGCAAATGCTTACTTCAAATTATGGTTAGATGGCCATCTCTGTTTGTTTAGTTAAGGACCACTACATGTCCTCCAGGACACTCGAGCCCAGGCTGACTCACAATCACAGAAGGAAAACTGTATTAAGAGTCAATTAGGTGGAAAGAGAAAAACATATGCAATTTGTATAATGTATTTCTTCAACATTCTGAAAAGTCATCAGGTTTGTTAGTACTCATTTATATACTCACCACATTTTCTATTTCAAGCAGTGCCTTTGAAGTGTTTTAACTGTTACTACCATCATGTCACACACACTTATTTAGCTTTAATTTCTAGTCCTGTGGACTGCCAGTTTAAATGAGTTCTTTCTAACCCTGACGCTACTAACACCAGGAGAGATTTGTGGGCCACCTCTGTACTGACGAGGGGGTATCTGCTTACATGTCACCTCCTAGAACCTCATAAGAAATACAGCTACTGCAATGGAAAATGAATCCGGCTCCCTAATTGTTAGCGGAGTTGGGTCAGTGGGACTAATGTTTGAAGCAACGTTTCTTTAATCCTTTTTCTTCATTTAAAGTAAGAAGTTATAACTGACTGATAAGGAAGTAAGATTTGTACTCATTTTCAGAGTAAAGTAACACTTCAAATTTCTCAGTATTACATATATATACAGAATATGTATTATATAGAAATTCACAGCTACTCCTCTCATGCCTTACTCATTCAGCAGGAATAAGTAAGAGGCCACAGGGCAAGTTCTCTATTCAAGACCTTCTCAGCAGCTTCTCTACTTACCTCCATAGGCAGAAACTTCTTTCCAAGACAGACCTTTTTGGGTTGCACAAAAGTCTTTTGGTTCTTCCTACGTTTTGCTTGCTGCTAAGCTTCTCAGGCATTTCCTTCATTACATCACTAGGAAGATGCCCATGACAGCTTAAGGGAGAACATACAATACTTTCTATTTGCTATGTACGTAAACTTTTTATCAGTTTTGTCTCAACTGTCTTGAAAGTAGGGTCTTCAGGTCTATGTATAAAACAACAGAACTTAACTCTTTATCTGGGTACCTTGAAAGGGTTAGAGTAGCAGAATGAAACCACATAAACCAAAATGCTCCATTGCCAAGAAACAGAATCTGAGATGACAAATTGTAGAACTTACTATTATTGATTGCACTTATCTAAGGATTACTATAGCACTGTATAATGCCTTATCTTAAACAAAGCCATAAAAACAGTTGCATAAGAAATTCTAGTAATGTAACACTGTCTGCTTTCAAGCTTACAATGTCTATGGTCACTTCTGTCAGTAGACTTCCAAAATATGTGACAAGTCCAGATAATCTGCTCAAGTCACATCACATTTTCTTTTCAGCTCCATGCATCCTTGCAGATGTGTGCTTTTACAGGAACGTATGCTGAAAATTAGAATTTTGCTCTCATAGGATCTCCACATAAGATTTCAGCAAAAAGTGTATTTGGCTTTGTCAAGATCAATTTTTTTTGTATTTACACTCAGATTCTGAGGCAGAAACAACTTGCTACTAGTAATACAATAATACTTTGCATATCAATTGTTTAATATTCGGATTTATTTCTCTAGTTTAGATATGAAAATGCAAGGATAGAAAGAGATATCTCATTTATAATTGAGAACAAGACTAAATATCTAAGTGTTGATGAAATTTTACTTTGGGCAGTATTTTTAGTAACACTTTGCCACCCACCTTGCCCAGTTCCAACTCAGGAACAAGTGTGTCCTTACTGAATACGTCCCCTCTGAACTAGCACTAGGCGTTGTCACTGAAGGTCGTTTCCTGTTTCTTCACAGTTTAGTACCGATCCAGACCAACCTTGTTTAGCCTGAAATCAGACAGTGTCGGAGTTCAAGGTCATATGGCTTCAGGTAAAATGAGCTGAGCATTGTCATTAGGTTGAATGTTATGTATAATTTCAGTTTTAAAAGAAGAGGACTATATAAAACAGCACAGTTTATAGATGCTGAGTTCACAGCTGCCACTTTTGTTTACTGATGCATATTTCTACTGCATACAAAAGCTTGAGCTTTCCTCCGTTAAGGCTGCAACACACTAGTTCAGGGAAATAAAGTACAGATGGTGGTTGGCAGAAGAAAACAGCAGAGAAGTAGTGCACAAATACACAAATACTTTGCATCTCCTACTAAATGTGTGCTTAGGTTTCATGTCAGACATTTCACCAGGATAACAGCTGATATTAAAACAAACCATGTGTGAGTGATGTCCCTATTTAATGTTAATTTGACAACAATGAAAGGAAAATTGGGATCTTTACAACAGTACTTTCCATTAATTTCTGGGAAGCAATAAAGCAAGTATGAAAAGTGCATGAATCTCAATGACAGCTCTACAACAATTTTTGCATGTGAGATGTCTAAGCAGTTTTCACTTGGAGTATCTCAGGGTCCACAAAAAATGTGAAAAGCACTGCTCCAGATGTTACAGCTGAAACATCATTGAGTGCACTTGGCTTGCAAAGTCACACATCGATCTCTCTGCACGTACACCGTCTCAAAGGAATAAATTCCTGAAGAACTGAGCTGCCATTGAGACATAAAATATAGGATAGGCGTTTTTAAAAAAAATGTCTGTTACCAGTTCTCATCATGTCCCTAGTTCTATTTCTAAGACTTCTTTCAGAAATTTTACTCATCAAGAAGGTCTGTATTCTGGCCATGTTTGCAACAGTATTCTTATAATTTATTGCAGAACTGTGGATATGTTTACAATTTATTGCTTTGAAAATAACTACAAAGAGAAGAATATTCTATCTGGCACACTCTGCACGCATTTAATACTTTGGATCATCTTTCAGACTAAAGCCCCTCTTTGTCAAAGGGGCACTGGCAACAGGCTCAGAGTGCCTTTTTATTCCTGTTACGTGTCCCATCTTCTTTCCTATCAGAATGATGTCAGAGGTATCAAGAAAAAGGGACTAACAGCCCCAATCCTCCCTTAACTCTTTATCTATTTCCTCCCTCTCCAGTAAAGAGACCTTTAAAAAGGGAACGATAGCAACACCATCAGAGATGGAAGGCAGCTGAATATGTATCTTTTCTTTTTTCAGTACTTATTTTCCTGTAATTATGCACCAATATCTTAGGGCATGAGGACCTATGTCAGTATTAGTATTTTCAGTTTGTATGTCTCTAAAAAGTTATGAACAGCAGAAGTGAGGAGGCATGCTCTATCAGGCAGGAAAGCTGCTGGAGAGATGTATTGCCTTCTGGAGCAAGGGATACCTATTCTACATTAGGGAAAGGAAAGAGATTGTACTCAGTTAAGCTCTCTTCACATTAAAAAAGTTTTGTTTGTGAAAAGTCATGGTGTCAGTAAATAGGATTAATTTTCAGGAAGAAACTTAAGGGGTTTGTGTCAGCAGTCCTGCTTCTCAAATTATTTTTAATCACATTATTCAGTATTTGAAATGCAACTCTGTCAAGCTCTTGGGGTTTTGGGGGTTTGGTTGTTGGATTTGGGTTTTTTTAAGGTGGTTGCTGGCCTTATCAGGTATAGTGTGATCTGGAAATACGAAGTAGATCATTTCAATGTGAATGTAAATGTTTGGCTTTCAACCAGGACAGTTGTGGAAGAGGAAGTTCTTTTTCAGTCAGCTATAAACACTTCTAGTTCATTTTTTACTTGGCTTTTTCTTATTTGTAGTGGTGTTTACTCATTGTATGTGCCAATCATTACAGACAGAATACAGGAATACTTGAAAATATGTATGAGGAAGTACAGTACTGGGGCCTGGAAATTTTGCATACCAAAAGACTGGCTAAGGAGCATTTATATTTAATCTTGGAAAAAAAATACACAGAGCATTGCCTATTTTTCAGGAATTTTAGAAGATACCAGAAAAGGCCATTGGGTTTCCTTTTAAATGATATTAAGTATACATACTTCTCCTAAATTTAGTAACACCAGTCCCTGTAATGGGGATGGTGTTGAGGTTCATTGGCATTAGTCATTCCATAGATGTTTGCTCAGTGAAGTAGAATTGCTAGTTACTAGTCAAGGCAGGCAGACTGGAGATGCACTACAGGGACCCGTGATTCCTGTTTGAACAGCTGAAATGGAAATTTATAGGCTAGCATTCATTTTGGCACTGCTATTACAACTGTCAGTCATTCCCACCCTCATTGCCAACCAAGTGCTGTCTGCCAAGCACAGCAGCCAGTCTGAAAGAAGCTTCACCAAACATTGCAGTGGCTCTGAGGGTTACTCATGTTAACACAGCTGAGGCTTGAATGAACCCTCAGGGACAGACAGGCAGCGAATATTCTAAAACTGGATGGACAAATGGAAATCTTTGCCTCTAATCAAGACAGAGTAGCAGCTCTGCCTAACTTTCTGCCACTAGAAATCACTCCCAGCATAGCTCTACGTCTAGCTGCTATCATTCATCTTCTCTAGGAACCCCTTAGAATGGCAGAGGCGCTTGTGGAGCGGAAGGGGAGAAGACAGATGGCTAAAATGTCTTCCCATATCCTGTCAAATCCAAGCCCTACAGTGGCACAGGGACACATGGGACCTAACCAGCTCCCTCCTCTTTTGTTCCACTCTGTTTCTCTCTGATGAACACACTGTACTATAAAGTGATTCCCAGAGCAATGAATAAAAAATGAGCAATTAGGCAACCTACTTCACGTAAGCGTATTCCCACCATTGTCCATCTGGTCTCACGTTAAACAATTAATTTAAGAGAGACTATTACACAGAGTCACTCCAGTAACTTCATTTTTTTTTAATGTTAAAAACCCTCAAACTATCAGAGGCAATTTCTCCCACACTGTCTTCCTCCTCTGTGCTTATACTTTGTGTGTGCTTTACAACACTTGTTCTAACCACTTGCATTCCTCATTTTGCACACTTAGTTCTTTTAAGCAATCATAGCAAATGAGACACTGCAGCTGGAAGGAACTATCAGGCAGACAGATAAGGTACCAGAGGATGTATCAGTCACTCGATGCCTTACCACAGTTAACAGTAGCACCAAAAAAAACTCACACAAGACTGCTGGCCAACACCAGAGTACTAAAAACGTGATTCCTCCCATTGGTGCAAATCTAAACAGAACAATGCTTGTAACCAAACAACCCTGTGTCTGCTCCCTGGCATTGGCACTTCTGCACATGCTCCTCTAGATCTTATGAGGAATTAAGGTGGAGAAACGACATTGAAAGGACTTGCAATTGCCCAGTTCCTTTTGGAACAATCAGAATATGGAAATGGCTTTGAAATCCTCATGCCTAATATGCTTATGGCCATAAGAACTAGTTTTTCATTAAAATGTCTTTTTACTTCCAGTAACTGGCTAACGCACGCCAAACTCAAACACATATGCAACCTCAAGAGGGCAGCATAGTATTTCAAGAATCACCTTACAGAAAGGTAATAATGCCTTAGCGTAACAGCAGGCTCTAATGACAGCACAGAATTAAGGTTGCTGTAAACATTAATTATAAAAAAAAGCAAAAAATAAGGCAAGTCCTTTGCAGTATCATTAGCTCACCTGTTTTGCTGCCCGTGTAGCACCCCATGACTCATGGGAACCGATGATGCAGGACTGCAGTACCCAGATATATGTCCCATATACTATAGCAGCTGCATCAGCATAGCCCTGTGTCAGCTCTTGATCAACCAATAGCTACTAGGAGCAATCTGTAAAAATTGTGGTAGTCCTGTGTCTAGGACAAGAAATAGCCTAGTTTTGTGATAATGAAATTCTCTCCTGCAAGTGGCAATAATTCTGTTCATGCTTTCAAATGGTACCTAGAAATTCAGAATAAGAACAACACTGACTGGAAGGTGATCTGAGTAACTGAGCAGAGTTGCCTTTTATGGCACTGCATAATTTTGTCCTTTCATAAAAGTCCTATGTTCCATCTTAAAATTAGATTATATTTCCCTCTGACTTCTCTTGGAGGACTGTTGTAGAATTTTTTGCTCTAATCGACCTTACGTAAAAATTCCAGTCTAGATTTATTCTTGGCGAACTTACATCTTTTGGTTCTTATGTCAACGGTATCTGTTGGCCACTACCTGCCTCTGTTTTGCTTAAACATGTTCGATCTTTTATGCTATGATGAAACCCTTCAATTCCTTGATCATTTTAGTAACAATTCTCTGCCTGTTCCCATTTTAATCTCCTTCCTTGAGCACAGTTGATAGATAATAACGATATTCCAGATGAATAATCCCCAAATCACTGGCCTTAATACTTCTTCAAGTCTATTGGAAATTCACCATGACGCCATATGTGCCTTTTATAGCACTGATGAGTTAGGGATGGCAATGTATCATGTATTCTGGACGTGGAAGAGGAATAAACTGGGAGCTGCAGGTACGATCTCCAATCTGTACAACAGTTGAAGACAAACAAGACTGCATCTCAGGTACCCCACTTTAGAATGGTGATAATATCTGCCCACGTTCCTACGTAATGGATACCACAACTCTAAAATTAGATAGAAATCTAATACACAACATATGGCTTAACAGCATACTTTTGAGCTCATGGAAGTAATATAGCTGCTGAATTCTCACAGTGATTGATCCAAGGTCAGCTAAGAGCTTTGATACTGGTATACCACTGCAAAACTGACAGTTAATTCACATTTTACAACAATTTTTTTTTAATTGAATTTTTTAAAATAAGACTTCTCTTGTTCCAGGAGAATGCCTTCTGGAATTTTTCTTGAAGTCAGTGTGATTAGTTCCATCATAAATCCTGTGTACTAAGGAGGAAATTTCTAACTACTTTTATGACCACTGCTTCTCAACGTCTTTCTTTCACACAATTGTAGTACATTGCAAAAAGAAAAACTAATTTCTTCCTGATTTCTTTTGCAGGTTATATTTTTGTGGTGAGTTTTGGCTTTGTTTCTGAGAAAGCATTTGACCTGAAACACAAAGAACTGCTCCTGGCATCAGAAAAGCATCAACTGATTGCACAATGGAATAATCAGCAACATTTCTCATCATACTTGATATCCATCCCAAATGGATCAGCTCTTCCAAAATTATTTGTGCTTAGCACTGCGTGTGTTCTGATCACGCAGCAAATTATCTATGGCTGGGCTCAGTCAATCCTAATGGGGGATATTCAGATAACATCAAAACATTGCAGTACTTGTGCTGGCAGGGCTTGGGTGAGTGCTGAACCCCTCCCAGAGGCCACTGCACTGGTGACATGTGCATCTCCAGATGAGACGTATTTATGTGTGTGACTTGGATAAAGATAAGCAATGCTACAGAGGAAGAAGATCTACCACATTCATTGGCCTTATAGTCATATCTAGCAATCGATTTTCCTGTGAACATGAAATAACACACTGTGAAACACAATATCCAGGGTATCTGTCATTGCACAGCATCCTAAACGGAGTAAGTTTCATTCAGTCCCTGACCTAGAAGCTCAGTGGAGCTAGGTACCAATTCATGCCATACTGACACATAGCAACACAGACAGCTCCACATTCCAAACAGGGTTCCAGGAAGTGGTGGCAGATAGTTTCTCTTCTGCATGCTATGTAGTTCAGCAGCTAGCCACAGGTAACACAAAAGAAAATGCAACATATTCTGACATTCTGAGTTCAACTGATGGTTTTTACTAGCCCATTTTGTCTATCAGAACCTAACATCACCTCTTCTCTTTCTAAGTAGGTATTTGCCCCGCTCTCCTAAAGTTTATTGGGGGAATCTGTTCTAAAACTTCTGCCTTTAAAGTAACAATCCAATTAGATGCTCTCAGTTTTACAAGGTTTCTACACATTTAATAAGTGATTTGATGCGAAGTAAAGCAAACACAAAGAGCTTCCAGACTGAATCACCTTACCGCTGAAAAGATAAAACATACCAATGCCTAAAAAAAGGAACTATATTTTTATGACTATCCCATACTGCTCTCTAACCCAAATGGGCTCTGCAATTTCATAATTCCTAGGAATTGAAAAGTAGCACTTCTACACGCTTGGATCACAGACTCATTCTGGCACTGTTTCATGCTACTGCTTCTTTTAATGTATGGCCTGTCCGGATGCAACCTACAGCCTGGATGACGTTTAGCTGATTTCTCTCAGAACTGTGATTCAGAGATCAGGTTTTTTTGCAGAGAAGGAGGGCTATATTCACATCTGTGGATTAGTCTTAGCAGCTTCTTTCTTGTTGAGAAAGAAAAAGAGAAAAAGTAATGGTCTTTGACTCTTCAGAATAAATGACTAGCTCACAACTGCAATGCTAAAACAGCTGTTCAGATATGGCTCTATGAAGCTGGGGAAACTTCAGCTATAAAAGTTTCTGGTGTCTTTTTCTCTAGCTTGTATCTGTATTTCATAGTCCTAGATACCAAACAACATTCAATTGCAAAAAGAAAGGGGACACATATGATGCCATTTACCAACATGCAATTATGAGACTGAAAAAACACAGGGGTGGGATTACAGAGAATTGCATACTACCATCCTTTATCCAGTTGAGAAACCCACATACCATCAGCTCAGTCCTGCACTTTTTTCACTCCCCAAACTCCTCCTGAGTCAGATATAGAGTGTAAGCACTTTCTGTTGGACAAAGGCTGGGACAGCAAAGCTGTCAAGAGGCAAGCTATGGCGCGCTCAATCTCTTCCTGAAGACCCAAACCTGGAGAATGTTAAAGATGGAAATCTGCTTTGACACTTGCCAGATGGCAAAGCTTAAAACTGTATCCTCTGAAAAGAAATAGCAGAAAGACATGTCTGTAGTCACAATTGACTCCATGCCCAATACACAAACTGTACCAAGATTAGTATTTCCTGGGGACTGGATACACATTCAGATTTCCCAGATGGAGAATCCTAACTACTTTCTGGTCAGCATGTACTATTTCAAACCTGCACTGGAAGTAAAGCCAAATCAGCTTCTTATTCATGCTTCATTCCAAGTGCCTGGAATGCACCCCCAACCCCAAGCTTTACATAACTAGAGTTTTTGCTTTTTTAGCAGTTAGCAGATTGCACACTTCATTATTTACTATCTTGAGGAAAATCAAACGAGCATCACTGGGTCTGAAATTCACAAAAAAAAAACATTAAGTGAGGCAGCATAAATAATGCTTTGCACTCTTAAGGTAGATAATCAGTGACTTCTTTAGTATATATAAATATGTTTTGATCCGGGAGCTCAGCTAAATCATTTAGTGGTGGCTGCTGTCTTCTGTTAAAGTCTTTGTTGTATTAATGGGTAAAATTAACTCGTAAACAGAAGGCTTAGATATGATGAACAAGATCTTTGACAAAAGTGATAATCAACAGATTTTGCATCCCGTCCTCCAAAGAGTGAAAGCAAAGTATCAGTCTAAAACGCTCAAATTGTGACAGCACAGTGGAGATGGAGAAAGATCAAAACAAAGATCATAGGGCAAAATAATACAGATTAATGAAAATTATGTAGGAGTCCTGTTTCTTAACATGTGTTAAGATTTCTATCATTGCTGATGTTAATAATTGACATGAAGTATAGTGAGAGTTAGATAACAGCAGGAACGTTCAGGCCAGGAACTCATTTCATTTTCCAATGATGTGAGGCACTGGGTAATGGGGAAATGCATAACCTCATTTCAGAGAGGAACTTGCTTCACTGCCTTACATCTCGAGGAATTTTGTACTGTCTAGAAAGAGATTTCTGCTTGTGGCATATAATAGGAGGTGTTCTTCAGAGAGAGGAAAAAGAACAGGATGTGAATCTTGTGTTCACGAAAGTGAGGAATTAATAGCAAAGCCTTAAGTCAGATATAAACTGCGTGGGTATTATGCAAGCCTCATCACACAGCACCGCCATCTTACCCCAATTTATGACCTGGAACACAGCAACTTTTACAGCTTTTAGCTGGAACTGCAAGTTGTACCAATGTGTACAGTGATTTTATAAATACAAGGGAAAGAGGTAAAAGCTCCAAATTGCTTTTGGTCTTTACCCTAGCTCAAGTATAAACTGGACAAAATCTGATGACATACTCCACCTCCCGAGCCTGCAGATCACATTGCTGTCATTTGAGTTCAGGGTTTAAATACAAGCATTCTGTATTCCCTGAACTTAGAATGCACATGCAATCCAAGACTTGCTCTCTAGCACAAACAAATACAAGTAAATGAGTAGGATCAACTTCAGCATGGATTGATCTGCACATTCAGGTGGGCAGGCCATATTTTAATTCTCACTATTAAGGGTAGCATTTTTAATGGCCTCAGAGGGTTCCAGAAAATCTCAGCCCACACATACTGCTGAAATCAGTGTCTCTACGTATAGCTTGCCAGCCCCAAGAATTCACCAGAGAGAGGGACTTCAGGCTTTCACTTCTCTTTACACTGCCAGAGTCCCTGCTTTCTGGTTCTTACCACCAAACGCCAGCTTAAACCAGAGGTGAATCTACTACATGATATAACAAACGGCTATTGCTCATATTTGTCCCGTGTGTTCTTATCTTACAGTTTGCAATTAATCACCACCCTGGAAATCAAACACTAAGGTATTTGTACATTCTCTTTGAAAATGCATTTCAATTTCCTTTTACCTGAACTGCCCTGTTCTTTGCCACACCCCCTCAATGCATCATTCTGCACAGCACACACTGTACATACCTGGAGAGTCTGATGACTCATGCCAGACAGGGAACATAATCACCATAGAAAGAATATAAGACTGAAAAGTGTGATGCAATTAAAGTATAGAGGGATGTCTGTTCATTAGCAGATAATCACACTTGCATGGTGATGATAGTTACAGTACCTCATGACTGAGGACTAGGTTGTTCTCAGTAACAAAATTCTCTTCAGCATGTGACTGTACAAGTTACACAAGTACCAAGTTTGTACTAAGCACCAAAGTCATGTAGAGCAAAACTGTGCATCTAATCCCATCTATTTGGTATGTACATGGTTTTTGATGTACATTGGCTTAGACTGTGATTGCTGAACTCTAGCTTTTTCACTGCTATTTGGAGATAATTGGGAGCGGCTGATTTTACAGGAACAGCAGTGCAGATGTACTGGTCTCCTATCTAACATTTATAGGGAAGGTTTCCTTGGTTTCAGCATAGCTCACAGGTACAGCCAGTTTCTCTGTACTGTCAGTAAGCTTAGTCAACTCATCGGATTTGCAACAAATATGCCCAAAGCTGTGCTTGTCCCTCATCATGTAGCCTGCAGGGACTGCTCCATTCCCTCTCTCGGCTGATGATGGGTTTGTATCTTTTAGTATTGAAATGTTTTTGCCATTCTCTCACGGCAATATGAATTAATAATTTGTTTTTTGCAAATATGCAAACAGATGGCTCTGGAGATTGGGAGGCTTTCATGTGCCTGAAGGACAGACACATTATTGCTGGAAATAGTCTCCGCTTCTTTGTTTAAAAGAACTTAATTTCTCTACAAAAGAGCCTGTAACAACTGTCTGGAAAAGCTGAAAGCCATACTCCAATTGTTACACAACCTGAGACTGATTCAGTGAAGTTCTTGTCGCAGATGCACAGTCAGACCCACTCTGAGATCTCCTCACTCTCACACTTCCACGGAAGAACTTACATGAAGTTTCAGAGCTGAGCAAGAGGGGCTTCATACAATTTTATGCAGTTACTTAATTCAGCAATTGTTGATCAAAACTTCCATGACACAACGTTCCTCTGCTGTCTCTGAGATGTCTGTAAGTAACCTCCTGTGGTTAGACACTGTTGTACATCAACCTCCTTCCCTTCCTCTCCTTGTCAAAGCAGGTGGAACTGGTAAATGTGGTTCAGAAGTTATTAGGACAAAGGGTGGAAGAGAAAGACACCATGGTCAAATAAATGCCATTTCCATAGAAAATAAGGCTAAAAAGAAATTATCTAGTGCATTTCAGAGGGACTACTTGGTTGTCAGGAATCTAGAAAAGCACACACATTTGCAGTCTTACATTTATGCATTATTTGTATTACTGTGGCATGAAATATCATGGCTCCTGAACCAATACAAGGACTGAGCTCTGAGTCTGCTGAACTCATGTCATGAAGGGAAGAATATGAACCAACTAATAGTTTATTCAAAGTTTTACTGGCACCTTGTCTGTTCTGATGATTTAACTGCTATTTACACTGAAACCAACATGCAAGAAGATTGCAGCCTATGACTCCCAAGGGAGCAACTATGGAATTTTTGCATTCTGCAGAATGTTATGGGTTGGCAACCACTCCTGTGTGCTACACAGATCACTTCAATCCTGTGTGTTTATCCTATAAACAAGAAAGTGCTCCACACTGTGCTAAAGAAAATAACTGAAATCTAAAGCAGCTCAGTCCTGTTTAAGCTGTCCCCAGACACACTGCCTACCACGCGGGTTTGTTTTTCATTTATTTGTTAATGAAAACTGGCAGCAGATG
Organism: Nycticryphes semicollaris; assembly: GCA_013400055.1. Taxonomy (NCBI): domain Eukaryota; kingdom Metazoa; phylum Chordata; class Aves; order Charadriiformes; family Rostratulidae; genus Nycticryphes; species Nycticryphes semicollaris. The sequence continues at coordinate 900,209 of VXBJ01003175.1, read as the reverse complement.
CTACACTTTTATTGAGCACATTAATCATTGAAAGAAAACAATATTTCTGCTGCTCTGGCAACTCCTGTACTACACATAAATTAGGCTTGCTGCTTTCCTGTTAACCCTGTACATAATGTAGAATCTCTTAAAGCACTAGGTTTCTTTGCAATAGTGTATATTTCCTGTAAAACTGGATGCTTAGTGTGGATTAAAGAAAGATCTTTAAAAAACCATCCATCTGGCTTCTGATTCAAAATTCAGCTTGTGACAGTAAGTACAAACAATGTGTGACAGATGCTTGGATGCTTTGGAGACATAAGAATGCGATCTCGATCCAGTTGTGAGATTTCACAGAACAGTAGTAAGAACAACTAGAGCTTAACACTACTGATTCCTGTCATTCATGGCTATGACACAACAGTATGTTCTGAGACCTGTAAGGCATAAGGGAGTTCCTTGGGCATGTGCCATATATAACCTTCATAAATGTACAGCCACTAGCACATTCACTTGCTCGTCGTCTTATATGGTAAAATGAAGCAAGCTACCACAGATCTACTTAGCCCTTAAGCAGGCCTTTTCTTCTCCCCACTCCTAGTTTACAAGTTATGTTATTAACGGCTCTCTTGGGACAATCTTCTCTCTTAAGACCAAGCTTCCCTGCACACACAGTTCTGACAAACTACATATAGCTCAACACTGTACCTAAGACCTCCAAACATTTAGATTCATTGCTGTTTCTGCTAATTTGTGCCATGCAGCAGAATTACAGCATGCTACCTGTGGGGACCTCTCCAGAAGGCAGGATGGCACTGTTAAAGGTGGGGTAAAGGGTCTTAAAGTACTGTTAACAAATATGACCTGCTCTCTTCAGCAAAGCTGCACTAATGCAGATGATAATTATAACTTTTATCTTCTCATATCCCCACATTTAAAGCCACATTTCTGAGGAAGAAGTGTAAATCAGAGAAATGCAGTTCATGCAGCTGTGGAGGTTCCAGTCCAGGCCGTCAAGTACAGGCCACTCTGAAAACGTTTCACTGATCAAATAATATTTAATTTATTTAATAACTATTTAATTCATATATAGTTTCTTTATCTCCTGCAATGGAAAAAAAATCCCTGAGGTCTGTCTATCAAACTCAGCAGAGACATCAGTGCTGAATTTAATCCTCGTGTCTCTTTTACGGCATTCTCTAGGTTACACAGAAGGACGTACCTGGCTAATGACCAAATCATTTGTGCTGTAGAATTATGGAAAATTATTTTAAGAGTTGAGTATAACAAAGGAGATATAACAAGCAAGGGGGAGGTCTGCACATACTAGTCAACAAAGAACAAATTACCACAGAAATCTCTATAATAAAGAGTACTTTACTGTACTGAATTAGACATTATTTTTTTGTTTCCCCTCTAAGTCTAGCTTACAAATTGCTTTCGGCCCTAGGAGAAATCATTTGAATGCATATGTCTTCATTAGTCTCCGTAATGAATTCAGTGCAAATTATAAATACACCAGGTAAATTAGTTTTACTCTACTTGGGAACAGGTCTCTCAGCTATATCCAGTTTTATTCACCCTTTGCCCACATGAGTCCAGCAGCAGAGAATAGCCTGGGCTGAAAAAACAACTGTGGGCCATCACAGAAAGAGAACAGTGCTAAGAGGTTCTCTTCAGTTCTCACGGCATTTACAGTAAGCATAAATTTCAGTTTCTCGGTTTAGACACCTTGGCCATTATTTCCTGATATATGGAAAATGTACTTGTTGATTGTGCCTGCTTAGTAGTTAAGGTCGTATCTCTCCAGTAGATACTGCATTTACCAGCCTGAAACAGGCATTTTCTAGTAAGAACTAGACTAGTCCAGCTTGGTGCTTACATGAACTTGTGTGTAATTTCTAAGTTCATTATTATTCAAGTTATCTCTTGGTTTTCCTCTGTCCTGAAGGTTCACCCTAAAGGTGTAAGTTTATTATGAACAGTATTTACTAAATGAAAGGATAGCTGCAGCTCCTAGAATAATAAATAATATTCAATTTTGTTACTTCTTTCTACACTAATGTTTTGAGATCTGTATGACTGCAAAAAAAAAAATCCCAGATGAATAAAAGTGCTAGAATACTGATTTTTTTTTTAGTTTCTATCATCTTTATCACAGGAAAAGTAAGGAGAGATTAGAAAGCAATTCCTTAATAATATTTAAACGAAATTTGCCACATTTCCCAGTGAAAACTAACTGTTCCTGGTTTACTGATGTCAGTGCTAAAGAAATTACTTCATAACAGATTACAAAAATTCTGTTATTTGCCTGAGTTGATACCTACAAGGCTTAAATATACCTGTGGAAAAGGGTCCGTGAATTAGATTTTAGACTAACAAAAAATTACAGAGATGTAAAGCCATTAGGTCACTATGCCTGCTGTAGCTTCTCTTTGCTTGTATAAGGCAGGTAAATCCATTGCTGCTGCTACAAGCTAATATGAGTGTACCCCAAGTAGTAAAACTTAAAAAATATTTGATTTTTCTGCATGCTTAAAGAGTTTGCATGCACAGTTTAACGTGTTTTGTAGGAGTACGATAACTGGAAAATCAATCACCACCTAAGTGTCTTAAGTAAGGAACTTTGTGATATCCAAAGTCCTGACTTCAGTATTTTGCTGATTCTCACCACTGTTACTTCTATTACTGCTATAGTTTCTTGGGAGATTTGAGTTTTAATTTTTCTTTCTGTCTTCCAGATACCCGCAAAGATTATGAAATTCGGATTTGAGCTGAAAATTATGCTATGTATAGGTAAATGCTAAGTCTGCCTCACCTTCATACATTGTTCCTTTGAATAATACTTTTTAAAGTAGTAACTTCTTTTTCTTATCTAAATATATGCAAACTGACAAAGAAACAGGAGGTACTGCTTTATATAGCTGCTTTTTTTAGTGAAACATATGCATTAACTTTTGTGTTTCAGTCTGTATTTCTTGGGTCCATCCCGAACTGGAAAAACACACAGTCAGGTACCCACGGCTACAGAGGCTGACACGAGGCTCTCAGAAACTTTCCAGTCTATCATAAAAGAAAAATACTTCTTGTGGAAGGAGGATGTCATTATTTCATAATACAGGACACGAATACAGTGGCTTACATTTCTAATTCTACTTGTCTACTATCAGTCATATTTAATATTCCTATCTGTTTATATGGGAGCAATAGTGTGGCAGTACTTTCCAGTATCTGGTAACTGTGCAAGACATTAAGCAAGTGCTATTAGCAAGAAATAACATCAAACTACAAGGAAAAGATGGAAAGGAAATAGGAAAAGAAGATGGTCTGTGATATATTTCATGACCTAGCATGATACATGATCATGAGCCTGTGAACACAGAGTATATATTTTACATACAGGGCATATCTAAGTCCATTCTAGCCAATAGAATTTATCCTCAGTATAAATCAGTGAATGTCTGGGTGAAAAGATCTGGGCTGTTAGTTTCTGCTGGGAGACAATTTAAACTTGGTTTCTCCAACAAACCATATAACTGCACTTACTTATTTATAAAATATACAAAATTACAAAACAAAAAGGAAGTTACTATTTTGCAGCAGACTGTTTGGAGTCCTTGGGAATAAGTCCTCTGACACTTTTGAAGAAGGGCAAGAAGGAAGAGACGTCAGGGAAGAGAAAGAGTGAAATTAGGATATTCATAGGTCTGCCAAACCAGCTTAGAATATCAGATTTCTCTTCCACAAAGGAAATGAAAGCTAATTATTTTTAAACTCTTATGTATTTTGTCTTTAAGCATTCTATCTTTAATTGTTGGAAAGTGCACTTAAAAATTACTTTCTAACTCAAATGCCTGATCTTTTTATGGTACTCTATAAATTTTTTTTCTTTATTTTTTAGCTTTTGCTTCAATGCAGCCAGGTAACCGCATCCTTGGTGGAATTAATTTTTTGTCAAAATACAGAGCAGCTGCATCAGTAAATACGTGGGAATGCAACTATATGCCTACTAAGTTGCAACTGCAGAACTGCTAGGTTGTCATCATCTCACTATTGATGACTTTTGCAAGTGAGATCATCTAGTGGACTTCTACGTGTAAACATAGCAAATCACCAAATAGATGTCAGTAAAAAATCAAATAAATAAAACAAGAGGAAAAGAACGGCCAGGAGAAAAGTTACCTAGCTAACCATTAGAAGCATTTGCTTTTGCTGCAGACCTCACCCACAAAACCTGTCATGGCACATGCTGTTCTGCAGCATTTCAGAATCTATGGTTGACCCAAAATGCACAAGCGCTCAGCAGGCTGACAGTCCAGAGGAAGACATCTTTCATAATGCCATCCTTTGACATTGCTATCAGCAGTAATACCAGACTTCTGAATGGCATTTAAAACCAGCAGTGCCTTCAGTCTTTCATACCATAACCCCAAGACAATACAGTGAAACACTATTCTCATTTGTAATTAGAACATGTATCAGAAAAGTTTGTTATGCATACCATGACACCAAAGGCCTGAATATGCTGCCATTTGCACTCACAGAAAAACACAGTCTCATTCTTTCTGAATTTTTCCCTAAATATGGATGCTGGCATGCACAGCAGAGACTGTCTGTGTACAGACAGATTAAAGACAATGAGTCAGCCTCTCTGCTTTAATAAAAAAAAGAAACAAACTTATAAAAACAATGAAGTGATTTTTAGTAAATCAGACAAGGTTATATAAATAAAATACAATGGCCATGTGATTTCACTAAAGCCAATTACATCCAAATAACCACATTACAGAGGTGTGAACTGTTCTTTGCCAGTTACTCATTAACCAATCTTCATTAATCATAAAAAATGTTTTTACATGATTCTTGATTCTGTAACTGCAATCTCCCAATCAGGGTTTTGCCTAGCTGGCCTTGGTCCAACTACTATCCCTTTTTTCCTTGCTAAGATATTTTGCAATAGCAGCTGATGAGCAGGAGTTACATAAAAAGGTTCTAGGCTCACACTACAGATGAAAACTCTTCCAGATGAATCCTGGTGTTTCAGGGGTTTTCTTAATCTGAAATTTTATAATCAGAGATGAAAAAAGCAAAAATCAAATTCTACATGAAGCTTTTTCACCACTTTTCAGATCTAACTCAAAGCCATGTACATCTTATCCCAAAATAATAATAAAAAAGTATTAGTATTAAAAATGCAGGAATCAAAATTCAGCTAATGCAATATCGTTGTATCTGTAGCAGCCAGCATTCCAACTCTGGTGCTAGGTTTTAGACCTTTCAGTCACATAATACCATTCAAACTACACTTATGGAATTGCTCTATACTTAGCAGAGACCCAAAAAATTGGAAAGGAATGTATACTAATTACAGTAATTAAAACCAGGAGTGAAATCTGCACATAGTAAGTCTGCATAAAAGAACAAATATGTTCAGTGTTCATGGTGTGGATGCCATTTTACCTTTGACTACATCCAGTTCATCCAGGTCCTGCACCTGGGACATGACAATCCCAGACACAAATAGAGGTTGGGCAGAGAATGGCTGGAGAGCAGTCCTGAGGAGAAGGACCTGGCAGTGCTCATGGATGAGAAGCTTGACATGAGCTGTCGGTGTGCACTGGCAGCCCAGAAAGCCAACCCATCCTGGGCTGTATCAAAAGCAGTATAGACATCAGGGCAAGGGAAGTGATTCTGCTCCTCTACTCTGCTCTTGTGAGACCCCACCTGCTCTGGAGTTCTCAACATAGAACAGACATGGATCTGGTGGAATGGGTCCAGTGGAGGGCCATGAAAATGATCAGAGGGCTGGAGCACCTCTCCTGTGAAGACAGGCTGAGAGAGTTGGGGTTCAGCCTTGAGAAAGAAGGCTCCAGGGAGACCTTATAAAGGCCTTCCAGTACCTGAAGGAGGCTACAGGACAGCTGGGGAGGGGCTCTTATCAGGGAATGTAGTTATAGGGCAAGGGGCAATGGTTTTAAATTGAAAGAGGGGAGATTTAGATTAGATACCAGAAAGAAATTCTTTACTGTGAGGGTGGTGGGACACTGGAACAGGTTGCCCAGAGAAGCTGTGGCTGCCCCATCCCTGGAAGTGTTTGAGACAAGGCTGGATGGGGCTTTGAGCAACCTGGTCTGGTGGGAGGTGTCCCTGCCAATGGCAGGGGGGGTTGGAACTCAATGATCTTTAAGGTCCCTTCCAACCCAGACCATTCTATGCTTCTATGATTCATTACAATGCCTTTGCAGTTGTACTTGTCTATGAAAATCGCGCATAGTAATTACAGAAGATATAACCTAGCAGGTGACATAAGTGGCAATTTCTTAGGTTTAAGGATGAAAAAAATGTTATTGTATCCAGAAAAAAAATGTATTATTTATTATTCATTCTAGACATAAATGCATTAAATTGATGCGGGTACAATGACACAATCAAGCCAGGCTATAATTTCTTTGCAGAAACATCTCAAAGGAAAAAAACGAAATAGAATAATTCTAGGAGTATACCGGATTTTCCTTCTTCAGCCTCATGCTCAGACAACAGAAGAGGCTTCAGCTCCAGGAAAGCCTAGACCTCAAGAGAGCTGCTGAAGAGAATCAGCATCAGAAACTTCCCACATCTGAATTACGTCCTTGCCACTTCCTGGAAAAGTCACTAACACCCACGACAGCTGGAGAAACATCCTCTCTCCAAAAAATGTTTCCAACATCAGAAACTTCCCACATCTGAATTACGTCCTTGCCACTTCCTGGAAAAGTCACTAACACCCACGACAGCTGGAGAAACATCCTCTCCCAATGGGCAGGAATGTTTACACATTACAGAGGGTAAAATTCTCCCATGCTGACATCCATGATGGAAGCAGGTTGGCATAATGTGATCAGGCAGACGTAGAGCAGGGCTAATGAACTGCAAGAAGAACATCATGAAGTCAGGCTGGTCAGTGATCCACTCGCAGCAGTTATATAAACAAGTATTGACCCCATTTGTGTCACTCCTACTAATTTCTATGTTGTATACTTCAGTAGAGAATCTGGTCCAGGAATACCAGACATTTATTCCAAAAACCTGCCTTTTTGCTTAGAAAAGCTGTAGATAAAAATTAAGACTCAAGGCCTAATGAGAAACATTCTGATTGACAATGGAAAGAGTCCTACTAATTGGCCCTGCTAATATTAATACTGTGCTAAGCTTTGTCCTGGCACCTAAGGGAAAGAACAGGCTATGTCCATGAAGAATAATTAATGTATTAAGATTTTCATCTGTGCCATTCCGAGTAGAATTTGAGTCATCAGCATAATCAATTTACATCAACCACAAATGACCTTGCCTTAACATTTTTAATGCAGTTACATTCTAGTAAAATGCAAGTGGTTATTTAAACAATACTGCAAGGCACGGCTTTCCCTAGAGCTATTACGGCAACTGAAATAGGTAGCTGAAACTTACTGCTCAAATCCAACATCTAAGGTCTAAAAAACTTAAAGGTAATCTTTTCCCCCAAACACACACTTTCTCAAAGCAGGAATGATCCTCAAAGGTTGCTTAAACTATCCTGCCCTTTTCTTCTGTGACCACAGCTCTTAGCTTGCTGCACTTAACCTTGCAGATGGGCACAGATAACGATGCTTATCTCACAGGCTGGAGGTTTGGCAAGCTGCTTTTCAGAGCCCAAAACAACCAGTCTGTTTGGGATTGGGCAGCAGGATACTGGGGAGTACAAAGCTTGTTTGGTCCCTCCCCATGTCCCAGTATATCAAGGTTTAAGCTTCATTGACTCCAGTATAGCGACCTTAATCAAGATTTTTCATGCCTCAGAGAGCAGTACAGCTGCTAAACTTTCTTTAATAAGTGTTTTATAGCTGGGGAAGCTGAACAGGAATTAGCTGAAAAGAGATGACTTACTCCTAGCCTTATTAAGCAGTAATTTAGTATAACTCAGGGTGTAACGCTGTTTTGCTCTAACATGAAAGGGGAATGTTGGTTTAAGTGATTTAGCTAAGTCATTGATTCTGTTGCAGTCATCCTCTGCATTTGCTCCTGCAGCAGGCATTTGCTTCAAACTCAGGAAGCCAAATGCACTGTGCCACATCTCAGGAGAAAGTCCCACACTTCTAATTTCCCATCAAGTAAAACAGATTCAGTCATCTTCCCAGGACTTACTGGGAACTGTGGTCTTTATAAAGCTCACCTTGTGATTCCATAACTTTAATTTTTAAATAAAATTAACTTTCTATTACCTTACTGTTGGCAACGTTAACAGAATATTCTGTTAAAGAAGACACAGGTATAAGACAGGTCATGAAAAGTGGCCACACTCTGGAATTTCAGTGAAGTGGCACTTAAGATTATTCAATGGAATATATTTTAGATTATTAAAAGTTATCTTATTAAAGATAAAAATACTTTTTTTAAGTGGCATGTGACTCATTTTACTACAAAATTTGTAAAGGAATAGGCGCATAGTAAGCATGACTCAGCATTTAGGTAACACCATGCCCACATTGTGCAATATGTTGGCTCCCCAGTTAGCCTGTCTTGCCACATCCATTTTCCTAGCACCACATGCTTACTGGTTTTCAAAAAAGAAAAAAGGCTATTTTTTTTATTCTAGATAAAGCTTTCAGATATACATACCGAAATTTGATCTAGGGTACTATCAATAGCTGTACCTGTAATTCAGCAATGAACCCATGTCATGGGCACCCTGCTCCTGAAAACAGTATTATTAGCATTACGTGCTGTTAAGAATGTAAGTTCCTGTGGTATAGAATCTGAGAGAACACTCATGCAACAGGATGCTGTAGAAAGACAAGTTTCAGACTGAAACACCTTGAATTAAAGTAAACATTTAAACCTAAACATCTATAGAATACAATGGAAGATTTGGGGTTTTTTTGAAACAGCTAAGCACTGTTTTAATTAATTTCTGCCTCCTTATCTCCACTTAATATAAAAAAAAAACTTTTTTTTTTATTTTCTAGGGGAGATTCTTATTTTCAAGAGATGGTATATAATACTAATAATATAAGAGAGAGTGTATAATAAATAATCATAGACTTGTTAAAGGTTATGAAGAAAGAGTGACAATGGAAACAGACATAAAAAGAATCTTCAGTTTGAAGCTACAGCAAACTCTCATGAAGCTGAAGGACAGACATTCATCTAAGGAGGACCAAGGAAAACTTCACTATCTGACAGCAACAGTAAGAGGCAAGAACTAAAAATTTGTTACTTCATCCTTTCTGGTTTCAACCAGTTCTTAGCTAGAATTTTTGAGGACTAAAAAGTCTTTTAGCTTCTTAGATACAGTAATGTGTCTTTGAGTGATCTGAAGCCCAGCTGCTTCAAATTGGTAGCTGTGGACTGCTGTGCCAGCCCTTGAAGAACCTAATGGGATCCCAGCACCTGTCCTACCTGTCTCTGCAGATGTTGCCTAGCATTCTTGTTATAATAGCTCAAGCAAATGATCTCTCTTATTCCTCCTGCTAGCCAGGACAATGAGTAGCCCCTGCTGAGGAAGAACATTTTTTTCCAGAATAAGACATTTCCACTTAGTGAAGGATGGCCCATGTGATACAGTTATGGAGAGGAGGAAGGCCTAAGTGTTAAATCTTCAGACAGTTAAATATTCAGCCAGCCATCTGATTCCTGATGGCATATTGCCAAGCATTTCTCTTGTCATCTTAAAGGTGCTTGATGTTCTCAGCTTTTACCCTTTGAGATTAGGACCCTGTAGGTGGTACTCTCCATAACAGCAGCAGTGCATTACCTCCTCTGTACCTTTCGTTTCCTCCTCTTCCTATGCAAAGACAGATGAGGGATCAAGCTAAGCTTTATTTTCAGTTGGCACACAGAGCAAGGTAAAAAAATCAAACCATTGTACATCAGAGACTTGTAATCTGGCACTGTGGAAATATGAAGAGTTAGAATGTGTTGCATATGTATGATCATCTGCATTTCATCTACCTTCTGTCTCAGTTCTGAAAGGCTACTGCTCATCCCATCTCTGCTGATCTTTCAGGAGGAGAAGGAATCCTCTAAAATGCATGCACATGCAAGATGACATGCCATTCTGAAGAAATTCAGCACCAAGACTTGGAAGCTAATCACATCTCAATTTCTCTAAGGTGTTTTATCTCTTCATGTACCATAGTCAGTCTTACTTTTTTTCTTAGTAATGGGCTCAAAGCTTCCCTTCAGGACACAAGGTTAAAAACCATACAAAATCTGCCTATAATGAAAATACATAAATCTTTCTCTTGCAAACTGCATATTAAGACTATTCCTACTGTTAGCAGGATCTACTGTTGGTGAATACTAGGTCAAAAAGCTAATACCCTTACAGTCATTTTACTGTACTTAATGATTACTGAGAGTCTGGAAATGAGAGCAAAAATACTTTATTCTTTATTCAACATGACATCACCTTTATATATATTCCTGGAAAATTAATAAAATGCCTCTGAGACAGGCTATCTCTGCTGCCAGGCTTGCCTAATGTACCTGCTTTATCTGCTGACCTGTGCAGAAATGTATTAGAGAATAACACTTCTGCTTTCAGCATTGCATTTACTGTTAATTTGCATTCTTCCAGGAAAAATCTGTCAGACAGATTTAGCATCTCAGATCTGACTTCAAGAGGGGCACTTAGCTATTATTAGTTTTGCTAATCTTTTTTTGAAAGAAGACCTAGCAGTTGAATTTGATGCTAGAGCATAGACAGGACCTATGCAAGATGCTGGAAAAACAGGGAAAAGATTTCAGTCCCTTAAGCTGCAGATCCCTATAAGCCATCCCTGCTTCTTAGCTCACAACAGAGGCAGTGCCCAAGAGGCTCCTTCCATGCCAGGGTTCCTCTTTCCATAAATCACAGTGGCATCACATGCAGGCAACACCACTTACTCTCCTGTACAGTACTTAACTGGGTATTGTTAGATTCACCCAATTCTGCCCAACAAATAGGATCCCAATTATCCTGTACTTTATTACACACCACAAATATTCAATTAAAACTAGTCCAAATTCTTGGTTGTTGGCAGAGGCTTCACTGCCAGTCACAGACTAAAAGGCACGTTGATAGGACCCTTCACAAAGGTGCCAGAGAGGGAAAAAGTAGATTAAGCTGTAGGTATTATGATCCTATTTTTCTCTCCTATGAAAATCTATTCTGTCTGACCGAAGAGGAAGCATTATCGAGAACATCTACATCCACACAGTTTAGGAAGTGGATTTACTGTTAACATAAATGTGAAAAATCACCATGTATCTAAGAGTGCAGAACAGCTGGTAACTTAAAAATGCAAGCTCTGGGGAACTAGGGCTACTGTCTGAATCGAGAAGGCATCTCCCATCACCATCCCACCCACTCCTGTATTACTGATAACTGTTTTAAGATTCAGAGAAAATCCTTGTTCGTTGACTTTCAAATAACCACTGAATAAGTTAATCAGTAGGCAGTAACAACCTACAGATTCTAGAATAAGGCATTGTGAGTGAAAAAGGAAGTACAACTGCTACACTATCTTTTGTAGCCCTACCTTTAAAAAGTCTTAGCCCTTAAAGCTGGAAATGTTAGTTATTTGCTACTCTGTCATGTAACAAGTCAGTGAGTCAGAAACAATTTTGCCAATATTAATTTCCATGCACTGAAAATGCAAAATGGAGCCAAAATAAAAGAACAAAATGAAAACAGAAAATGAGCAATAAAATACTCTACTACAAAATTCTTGAAAAGTTATCCTACTAGTTCATCACAATTCTAGACAAATACATACGCACAATGACACACCAGTTCAGTCTGTATTTGCATGTTTGCAGATCAGTTCAATACTACATGATCTTTATCAGTGATATTACAAAATGTCTTTGCAGACACTTCAAGAAACCGCTGAAATACGTTTCCGGTTACCAACAGGCTTATCTTTTATCTTTTAACTCTGAATAACAGAGCAGAAAGCCTATTACCAGCATTTTTCACCATTTGATTTTTAAGCATCATTTTGGGCAGCAAAGATACGAAGCAAATTCATCTGTCTCTCATACCTCTAAAATAACTGCACTCTCTCCTTAGATCTTACCTGAAAGCTTGAAATTCAAATAATGCACATCTCAGGAGAAAACACAAACTGTACAATAAAATACATATACAAAAAAAAAAAATCTGAGCATCCTCACTCTAATGCACTATTCAAAGGAATTTAAATGAAAAATCTTTTAACTCTTCCTCACCCACATGCACAAATAAAAGCTACACAGGAATCATATCAGCATATCATACAACTTTGCTTCAGCTGCACCTGAATCAGATGAGTAAATGTTTCTTTTCCCAAGTGAAATATTGATTTCAGAGAAGAAAAGAAACCCAACTCTTGCCCCTTGTAAACTAGGGGAAGTTGCTACGAAGTGGGGAGGGCACAGAAGCAAGGCCTAACAGGGTTCCACACTGGCCCAGAGCACAGCAGGGCCTGGTGTCTCCAGATGCCCAGCCCCACACATAGCATACAACTGCACCTTGATCAGGTCTGCCCACAGCAAGCTGCCAGCTCAGTGTGTGTGTGAGCACCATCTCAGCAATTTTACAGTGTTCCTCAGCCCTTAGAACATGCAGTGATCTCTAAAGAGCAAACACTGACAAAATATTTAACGTTTCCGATGCCTCATAAAACTTCAAACCATTTCACAAATTGCTTTCAATCTCTGTCAGCATTTTGCTGTCTTTTCATCTTCTTACAGCAAGGGCAAACCTTATGATTCATCCTCCGCTTGAATGAGAAACACTGAGTGTTAAGTGGAAGATTTTTTTTTTACCTCCTTTCCTGAGAAGGTACCTGTGATTTTGTTTTGAATAAAGAGTTTTCTAACAATTTAATAAACTTCTGGAAGAAGCACAGAAAGTCCCTACATAGCCCTGCATTTGAATGCAACAGAAAGCCAAACCGTGTTTTTTCTTAATAAATTAATATAAAATTCATTAACATTTCATATTAAATTGGATACAAAAAAAGTAATTATAATGTATAAATTTTCATTTCCAAGACTTCCACAGATATTATGCACAAATGTTCAACTGAGCCAAATCAAAATACTAAATGCTGGACCATTTAATCCGTTAAGTGGTTTTCACGGGTGTGGAACAGCTTATGTCTTCTGTCTAAAGTAATATGTACTTCTGATTCTATCTGTTCATTATGCTGGAAACTAGAGAAAGAAGAAATAGAAGAGACCAACAGCCGAAGCAAACATTATCAATGTTGACAGGAATGCTAAATGAGTTTTGTTCCAACATCCTGTTCAAGATCCAATCATTTTAGTAATAGGAGTTAAATGAATTCTAAACATTTTGTTCTTTAAGTGAAATGTTGCTATTTTCTCCTCCTGAAGATGCTTCAAACAGAAAGGAAAGAATAGTTGCCAAGCGTTCTTAATTCTAAAAGATCCCCTAGGGATGATTAAAGAAATGTATACATCCAAGCTTTCAGCATTTATTATTATAACTCCTGACAAGAAGGGAACAAACTGTTTGTTTAGCTATCTTGCATGTTTCCAATACAGAATGCATAAAAATTAATTCATGGAATAAACTTCTTGGTAACTGTTTTCTAGTTAAGTACAACTAGTTTATTTCCAGATCAGTAGGTAATTACATTTTAAAGTTATACTTTTTCTCAATATTGCTTCTAAATATCTCTTTTTTTAATAGATCGGTACACAGAGCGAGACTTCTTAGCTCTTCTGATAGAAATTTTGATCAATGTTTTATTATCTTAGTTGCTTTCTACTAGAAGTGTCCGTATTCTGGTATTTCATACCAGCTTTCACTATGGCTGTCATCCAGCTTCCTCTAAGCTTTCTGTTAACATCTACAGCAAATCAAAACAGATTGTCAGGTATATCCTTTAGTCATGCAGAAGCGCATGGGTTTTCTCTTCCTTATTGCCAGAGACACGTCTAAAAGCCATGGTACTCCTTAAAGGGGGAATTTAGAGCTGAAACCCAGGCAAGACACTGGTCTGTACTCACACTGCAGACCAAAAAACAGAGCATAGACGAATAAAACTGTGACAGGCCACAGCTGAACACATCTTAAGCTTTTTTTGGAACAAGTATTCTTCCTTGTGCTAAACAAGAAAACAAAATGCTAAGCAGAAAATTTGTTACCTCTTCATTTGTTACCAGAAACATCGAATAGAAAACACAAAGACACCACCATATGCAAAAATACTCTGCTGGTGCCCAAGAATATTAAAGTACCAGACAACAGACAGGTCTGTACAGGTAAATGGCCCTAGCATTTGTGTGGGACTACAGAGTGGCTCTTGGACATCCTGGCTGAGAGACTGACCCCTCCTGTGGCTCTTCATATCTGCTTGAGATCAGTGCTCCTAACCTTCATGTTAAACATTTAAAGAAACAAAATAGCATTGATAACTGAATAAATATATAACTAGAGAGAACAGAGATGAATTTGTCTTACTTGACTAAAAATTCAAACAGCTATCACGATCTCTAGTCAGGATTGCAGATAACTGACATTTCTGGACACACAGGAAACCATGCAGAATACAAGACTGACTTGAAATCTTATCTCGCTTCCACTAACATGCAAGGATGCCCACTGCCTTTAACAACAGTAGGGCAGGCTCCTAAAAGTCTCTCTTTTAAAACATGAACGCCCAACCTACATTTCCCAGGTTGAATGTAGCCCCATCACAATGCTGTTTGAACAGCCTACAGAGCTTTAGTGACACCAGGCCAGAAAGGGAGCTGCTACCAAGAAAAAAAATATCATACAGATCATTTCCTTTCTACTCCCTTCAAATCCCAAGTTTAAAAAAGTGGCTGAGTACATGGTCTGATTATGCAGTATGGAAAAAACCCAAAGAATAAAGTTCTTCTCATCCCTAGAATAAGACAGGTGACCTGTCAAGGTGGATAGGAATGTGTAGATTAGTTCAGAACAAACTGCAAAGAAATCAAGAACTATTTCATTCAGGCAAGTCCATAATTATTCTGCCATGATCACAGTTGTCAGGAAATAGGGACAAAAAAGCTACTGAAAGCAGTGCTGGATGGTTTCTACTTACTAAAATTTAGTGCATCCCTACAAAAAGAAGAGTAACTACAGAATATTTGAGTCTTTCTCATAAATAATCTACAGCAGCAAATATAAATTACTATTTCAAATGTACTTTTTTATTAAAGGTTTGAACATTTTTATGTACTAAACACTACAGCAAGATCCAGTTTCTTCTTTTCGGCTCTCAAGTGCCATGTTAGTAACATCAACCTCATAATTATACCTTATTATTTTTTGACCCTTTTCATTATCTCTTTTCCACTTTTTTAGAAATGTCATTTTTTAAATTACTGATCTCACTGAAAGCCTTGATCTTGCACTGTGTTCTTCTATCTTTCCCCTAGTGCACCAGTTTTTCCTCTAATGAAGATTTCAATCATGTTACTGTTTGCTTTACTGTCAACCACTTTGACTAGCTGCAAGCATAATGAACTGTCTGCACCTCAGAGGAAGCAACTATAAACCTGTCAGGGTTAATGGTCTTACGGGCTGGTGATTTTACTCCATGCTCTCTCGAAGGCAAGAGGAGAGTCCTGCAGCCTGACCTCCATAGCCATACCGCCTGCCAGGGAGTGGGAGGGAAGGAGGAGACAGCCTTGGTTAAGACAGCCAGGCACGCTCCTGTGTTTTCAGTAAACACTGCCCAGAAAATGGGCCTGCTTTATAGCACAGATTAGAGACTAAGATAGATAGCAGCTGGCTGTGATGGAGAACCCCTCTGAGGGGAACTGCAGGGTTTGCTTGGGGTAGAATGTGCCAGGGAATCAGGCAGCAGTCGGTGCAGAGAGATGGAAAGCACGATTGGTCTTGATGTGGTAGCTGAAGGTTGTAGTATGAGTAGAAAATTAAATTAATGATATCTGCTGCTACCATCACAGCTGGGCAACTGCTCAGTCACTGCACAAACCTTCCTTACTGCTTTCCTGCACAACTGATCATGCATCTGAGCTTCACTTCTTGTAGTTTCAGCTCACTTCCTAAAAATGATTTGTGAGGGCACACATGATGTATTAACTGCAACTCATCTAGGTGAGTCCAAATTAACACAGGCGCTATTAGTGGTGTATTTGGAAGCAGGCCCCAGCTGTCTGCTGTTCCACGGTGTTGTGGCTACATTGCTAAGAGTGTAGGAACTAGCCAGTTCAAAGACAGCTGGAAAAATCTGCACAACTTGCAGCACTTAATACCTCCTGTCTCCACTATGAAAACAGCCTGGTCCAAACCAATTTGTCCCCAAAGAGCAGTATGAAATACATTTCCAGGCAAGACACTGAAAAGACAGCGCAGGTCTCAAGTTGCCTTTCTGCTGAAGAGATGACCCAGCCTAATTGGTGCCAATAAATACAGGACCTCCTGCATGGCATGTCTCCCTGGCGGAGCAAGGTCTCAGAGTACGTGATCAATTGCTGGCTCAAACCTAGATTTCTTTTGTGACTTTGGTCATTTAAGTCACATACTTTCCTGGTTCATCATTTACAAAATCAGATTCTATTGTGTAAGAGTGTTAGGAGGATAAAATCAATTAATGATTCTGAGATATTCAAGTAGAGTGGTGGTGCAGTGGGCCAACTAGTTAGCTAACACTTAAAAATTGTATGAATCAGGGTCTTTTCCAGAAATTTCTAATTCCTACTTTTTACTTAGTTAACACCTTATAAAAGTTACCGTCTTTCAAACATCAAAGCAGCCTATGCTGTGATTCACACATTTCCTCTTCCCTTACCTGATATTTCTGGCTAATGCACCATCAAATATCAAGACTCCCAGAATGGCGTACCACAGATTCGATGTTCTCATTGTCCTTCTCATGATGGATCGTTGTTAAAATAGCCCAGCACTCACATTTCCCCTGCATTTTAAAAATTCTAAGTTAATTGCTTGGTGCCTCTGACAAAGTCAGAAAAGCAAACTGGTTTTAAACTTATTTTTATTTCATATTGCACTGCAGACACAAGGCACTCTCTTCTTTACAGCCGGTATGTATCGGCCTCTTGCTTATACTTATTACCTCCAGGAATAATGTTTTCGAAAGCAATAGAGTCTCAGCTTAAATTCAGGTACAGCATGAACCCCCAAAATGGTCTGGCTCTTAGCATAGGAGTGACAAAGTCAATTCAACTTTCTTTTGTTATTTTTGGCATTCCCAGAACAAGACACTCATTTCATATGCAGGGTCAGATGCAACATACTGGTCAGTCCAGGCATCCAAAAATGAAACCTAGGTCAGGAATCTCAGCTGGGACACTGGTTTCACCTTTCACACATTTCACCTTTCAATAACCACACCATTCTTTAAGGTCCCTGACTTCTACTCCTAGGAGCTGAGGTACTACCTACCTACTGTAACTTTAAGCAATAATATACTAACAATTACCAGTTTTTGATGTCATATACAGAAAGTAGCTTGTATGAGGTTGATGCTTGGAAGACAGTTGCTTGCCCAGGTAAAAAAGGAAGTAAACTTAAAAGAAAACAAACAAAAAAAAACCCAAACAAAGCCTATGAGTAATGAATGATGTTTTCAGTATCAGAAATGCAACCATGGTGTAGGTCTTACTCTACAGAATCAACAATGCATTCACAAATAACTGCTTTCATTTCTAGGGGATATGGTTACACTTCTCAAGGGGAGGGCATTATTACCTAACATAAAATCATTTAGGTTGGAAAAGACCTTTAAGACCATCAAGCCCAACCGGTAACATAAAACTATCAAGTTCACCACTAAACCGTGTCCCTAAACACCCCGTCTACAGATCTTTTAAGTCTTTTTTACAATTACAGAATAAAGCTATGATTTCATGAAGGAAATAAAGATTTCTGGATGGAATCTGCTGTGTTTAATCAGTCAGGTATCCAATGAGTTTATACATTACAGTTTAAACAGTCATTATGCCTTGTGCAGGAAAGAAATGTGAACGTGAAGATTCTTTTGCTTGGTTTGAGAATGAAGCTTGTAAAGCATATAAAACTAGCTGAGCAAATACCATTACTATCTACGGAGCAGAAAAAACAGTAATTTCCAGGATACTTTGGTACATCGGGATATACAGAGTCACATAGGATTATGGCTTTCGTCTTTCTGAATTGATAAAGACTTGACATTTCACTGCAAAGAAAGGACTGTTCATAGTTGGATTTTAAAGGAAATAGCTTTGAGCGGGAAAAGACCCTGCCAGGGAGATTCAGTACAATAAATACCAGATTCACACCACTTGATAGGACAGCAGCTAAGACAATGGGTTCAGAAGGCGGAATCAGTGGAATATACAGTCGCCAGTGGATTTATGAGTCAACTACTCTAAACAGATAAGCTTCAGTGCTTTGCTTGCAAATGTGATTCTTACTCTCCTGGTTAAGACGCTGTATGATTATGAGAGGTACGTATTTCTTGCATTAAATGCTGGACTGAATCTGTGTCTCTGGGATGTCTCATTTTCCTTAATGCCCATAGTTAACTGATATAGCAAATACATAAAGGGCAAGTCTCCTATTATTTAAAGTCTAAATTAACATAATTACCATAATTAAGACAACTGCTTTTTGCAGTCTGTTACTTCTCTTCTTTTCCTGAAGGTAGATTAATTATCTGCTGGCAGCTTTTATCTGTCAGTGAAAGAATTATTGAAATTACTACCATTAAATTCATCGAGACTTGTACATCATCACCTTAACATTACTGATTTCTCCACTGATTGTCTAGGTGACCAGTTTTGTGGCTCATTAGAAAGACCAAGTGTTAATTAGAGCAACTTATCTTAAATAATCAAAGAAAAGGTGCAATAGAAAAGGTTGGACTGGCAACATTAAAAGATAATTGCAAAAGTCTTGAACACAGATCGAAAATGTTAGTGGTAAAAACCATAAAGTCAAAGATTAAATCTACCTTTCCAATTTGTAATATACTTATATTACAAAAAAAGAGGAACAAAGGAGCACACTTACTCAATTTTAAGCTACCCAAGTGCGATACCATTACCACATTTGCAGCACAAAATTCCTTACTGCATGTGTTCAAGCCCACCTTGACATCCACCATGGCCTTACCTTCATGACAATCAGCACAGGGATACCTTGATCATGTCTCTTTCTAGGCTTTCCAGATAAACACAATTAATTCAATGAATGACATTCTGATGGCTTGCCCTCCAAAGCAGAGTAGCTATGAAGACATACTGCATATCACTAGTGGAGCTGTAGCAAAATGCCTCTATACTCACAGCCACTGCTCCATCTTACTTTCAAGTAACCAGCTTCCTGGAATACCCTTGCAGCTAGCAGTGCACAATCTGACAGCTTGTAAGCTTCAGAAAAAATAAAATCCAGTTAAACTCTGGTTTTCTGGTTGATAACACATTATCACAATGTGCTTTCATAAAAGCAGTGCTATTTTATTTAAAAATCATGTCTCATTTATGGTAGCAGCAATATAAACTTTACCGAAAGTTTTACTGTTACATAGCATTCCTTGCAATAAAGGCACCTCAGTCATTCTTTACTCTGCTGGAAGGATTTCTTTCTTCTAAGATCAGTCCAGCAATTAGCATACCTCAGTATAACATTTTCCTTAATATAAAAATGTTCTTTTTATGTTCCACTACGTGCTTTCTTCTTTATAAAAAGCCGTCGGAACTGCTCAGAGGCCAGGGCAATGCAATACAATGTAGTGCAAAAAGGAGGGTGGAAACCTCCAAAATATAAAAAAGTGTTTCACTGCATATGTTAAATTCCTTTATCATCCAAAGAAGTAGAGCATAAACACTAACAGTTCCCTGTCTTCACACCTCAGCTCTCCCTTCCATGAAGCCAATAAGCAAGCTACTAATTTCCTAAGACTTTTCTACACTTGCCTTTCCTGGCGAGAACAGCGGTGCAAAGGAATATAGTACCAGGACAAGGTACTACACTGCATTACTACTACCCTACACACCTCCACGACTTTCCCGTTTGCTGACCACAAATGTTCATTTCTTGCAAACAACTCACCTTGCTTGCCTCCACTAAACCTTTTGAGTTTTTTTCTGGCAAACCTGGGTCTTGGCAATCAGATACTCAGAGAGGATCAACTCAGGCACCAAAATTAGCATTCGGACTTTGAAAAAATTTCATCATCATGCTAAAATTCCAGGCCTTTATTTTGTGCATGTTGCTGCATGCTAACAAGCTAGACTACACTATCACTGGCTGCCCACTATCAAATCTTGCCTTACAAATTAGTTCTTATCAGAAGTCAGACCACAAGTAGAAAGTTCAAGTTGGGGTATTTGGGATCAGGATATCTGGTTTCCATTTTTAGGAGTAAACCCCATTAAAATATTCTGCCCTTATTTTCTTTTCCTGTTTGATGAGTTTGCGGTATGCCAGGAATGCTGGCTGTTGATTTAATACCATTCATTACTGTATATAGACTATATTTCTTTCCCTTATCACATTACTGCTAAAACTCATTGGCAAGCTTATATTTGTTCAGAGCAGAACCTTTCCATGGCAAATGGTGCCAGAAATGTTGTTTTTCTTCTACAAATGATCAATCTTTGTGGCAGTCATTTTCCTGGTGCACCTAGAATTATGGTTCAGACACTGTTCACTTCTGGAACTGAAAGAATTTTGTTAAGTAATACAAAGCTCAGCAATTGTTCTTACTGTTATTCAAGGACATTCTCCTGTTTTGTCTGCTGGAGTAGCCAAAAGCCTATCACTTTTTCTGGAAGATCAGAAATGTGCGTCTTTAATAAAACTCACTATACATGCAAAGCTGGATTTGACTGACTTTATCATAAATTGCATTAACTCTCTATTACATTTATATAGAATCCTTTACCCAAGCAGAAAATTATTTGATTGTTCCTTTTCCACTGTAAACAACCAAAACACCAGCATCGCTTATACCAACATGGTCTACTCAGCAACAGCTGCTCAAACATTTGTTAAATCACTTCACAGCAAGTAACAACATGGTGCAGCCTGCCTGTTCCTCATTTCCACTTAACCAAAGCAATATTCAATATGCACTAAAAAGCATATGCTGCACGCACAAGTATTCACAAAAAAACTATTTAATCTTAATCAACATCCTGCAAGTGTCAGAAGATACTGGAAAGTTCCATAGGTAAGCAGTATCTAAAAAGCTACAAGAGATGAATAGATTCATTCATCCTGAAACCTAATTTCTAACAATGTACCCACAGGAGTCCAAACAATTTGCCTTTACACTTTGGTGCCCAAAGGCTGGGTCTGATTCTGTATTTATTCATTTATTTTGAATATATTGTAGCAAAACTCACTGCCGTTAAGAATACCAGGATCCTGCTGTGATAGACACTCAGCAAACAGTGAGAAGAATGCCCAGATCTAATACATTAATGTGAGAAAACAGAGACATAAGTGACTTGCTGAAAGAAAATAATCTATGAAGTCAGGTAGCAAAATTAAAATTTTCTGACTTCTGTGTTAATGCCTGAGTTCCTGGGCCCTTATGGCTTCCCAAATGTGCCCTGATCTCCTAGAATTTATTAGTACCGCACTCGAAGTTTAGACAAGCAAATTTGAAAATTTTGTCTTAGTTACTGAGTTCTGAGTAAGTAAATCTTTCTTTCCCTGAATCTCTCCCTTTACTACAGAGAGCTCCGCAAGAACTTTATTAACTAAACAAGAAAAGAGATCAGCATCTTAACTTGCTGATCCCTATTTCTCTGTTCCTGTTCCAGGACTCCAGAAGCATACTATACATCCTGGAATTTGCCAAAAATGATGCAATCAGCAGCCAACCCCACTCAGAGCTGAGACCGCAAACATGCATTGTTCCTTCTAGACACAGTTTTAAGACAGGCTACTGCTACAAAATGTCAGGAACCGTGTTACAATTTTACACACAGGTAAAGAAGAATCTTTACACACAGGCTGAAGAATCCACAAAGCCTATTTTCTTGCAAAGCTGTGTTCAGTCGCATTGATAAAGGCCTAATGCAGCCTGCTCTCAGTATAAGGAAATAGTCTAGATGCCTTCACCTTGCAGCAGGGGACTACAGGTCTTTTCTCAGGAGTGTTTTGACTGCCCACTCAGTGTCCTTGCAGAGTCCATCCTACTTGTTTCCTCCTTTGGAAAATTCTACCTTCTTCTTGTATCTTCTCTCCCTTACTATCAAATGACAGAGATTTCCAAATCTTTCTGCCTTTCAGTTTTCCTCTCTGAGAAATGCACAATGCACCATATTAATTAATTTTAACACTGCAATAAATACCCTATGCAAGGCTACCTTGACTACTTACATCAAATATATTTGTTTTCATCAGTGGCACTCTTTCAGCTACTATGGTTTACAATCTTCATAAACAGCACCAACACTTAGGCAGTAATGAAATAATAAGCACCACCTCTAAAACAAGAAATCAATTCCCATAATTCATTTAGGCTCCTTCCTCTCTAAAAATCTTTAACTGGCATGGCACTGGCAGTCATTTGTTTTATTTTTGTATAATGTACAGCGACACAAAACATGTCATGTTAGTATTGGTGTGGACATGGTAATATGTGTCTTCTGTTCCATGCATTCGCACATGACATTAAAAAGATAGAAACCAAAAGTTCCTATTGCTAATATTATCTTTTTTATAAAGCATTTGAAAAATAAGGAAACAATTTACTTTAAAGACAATTTCTTTTCTGAATTATACAAGCTGTCTTACTTTTTTTAGACATCTCACTGAACATAGGGAGATCCATCTTGTAAGTGAGATGATTGCTCAATAGACCAAGGGCTGGAGTAATAAGCTCCTTCAGGTAACATAAAAATGCATGAAAATAAATATATAACAATTTTTAAAAAGCACTTTTTAAGTTGTTTTTTTTTTTTACTTTTTAAGTAAAAATACACTTAATTGTTTTCAACACTTACTTGGACAATACAAATATCACATATTTATTAAGAAAGGTTATTACTCTACAAGATCAGACCATAATAAAGGAGATTCCACAGCTTGTCCTCCTTCAAAAAACCCACATAGAATTTACAGCTGGAAAACTAGGCTTCACTGGACAGTAAGATTACCCAGGAATTGCTTGCAAAAATATGCATAGAGCTAACTTTAGTTTGAAAGACTGAACCTCTGCTCCAAGTAGGTTGAACAAATAGTTTCATTATGAACTTTTAGGTCCTATGCTACTTAGGCATCAGACAAGCACTGTGAAGTGATTGATGGAATATTCCCTTTGGTGAGAATAAAGATTTAGGATTAAATTTTGACCTTTGCTGCTAAATCTCAGGGAAATGTTAAATGATGTACAATCATTATACAATGAGTAAGACCCTATAAAAAATTCTACTGATTCCATGGGTTTAGGTTAGCTCTCTGTTCAGTGTTAAATTCAGATATTAACAGTCTACAGAAAAAAAAAAAAAAAGTTTAAGATCTTCAAGTAACAGTTTGTGTTGAATCCTAATGCACTACTAATGCACCAGTCCAAAACCAAAAATTACACGTGAAAGAAGAGTTTTAAGCCGCTAAATCAGGATTTTGAATCCCAGTGAAGGAAAAATAGTTTAAGTGCTACAAGAAAAATGGATGATAGCAAACCATATTCCTATGAAATTTGATTTCTCAACATTTAATAGCTCTTTGATCTTGCTGACTGGTAACTCTTGCTTTCAAAATCTACAAGAAAAGCAGAAGACAAGAAAAGCCAAGCATCCAGAACAGACTCGACCCAGGGAAATCGAGGAAGCTGAGAAATCCAGCCTAGCTGTTATGTAAACTTCAGTTCAATTTGACTTCCGCAGCTTTAAATAGAGTCTATAAACTTACAAGAACCCTAAAATCAAAAGGAGCTCAAGATCATGTTTTATATCCAGATTTACTCATTGTATGCTCTCTCTGGCTGCTTCACCACACCTATCTGGATTGTCCAAGTGCTGACGTCATGGAACCTCAGAGATTTTTTTTTATGCCTTTCTCATAAAAAGACAATTCATGTTTAAAAATAAATAGCAAAAGTATAAAGGAAAGCATCGACCTTACTAAACCAAGCGCCATTCTCACAGATTGTCTGTACTGTGTTTACAGACAAGATATCTCACTGGCACTTTCAGGAGAAAAGCAGTTGTACCTGTTCTACATCCTACAGCCATATTTAGTGAGCCAAACGCCACAGGAATTCCTTCTTTTCTTTTTTTTTTTTNATTCCTTCTTTTTTTTTTTTTTTTTTTTTTCTTTTTGCTTAGTTTAATTAGAGATACCTATGCTATCTTTTCCCATCATAATGTTCTATCTTTGAGCTGAATAATTCAGTAGGTTGTCATTACTACCCAAACTTGGACAAAAAGCTACTGCTTTTGCAGAAGTTTTCTGATGAAAGCACAATATTCTTTAAGCATAGGCTCCTGAAAATAGTGCAACTACTGTATATGAAACCAGAAATTGTATATAAGACGCTGCAAAGAGGGGGCTAACAGCCTCTGAAACGCACTCATTCCCTGAGTGTTGGATATGACAATGAATTAGAATAACTGGGTTAAAGTTTTCCAGGAACTAGATCTGCTAAACTACTAGGAGCTCCATCCAAAACAAAACCAAACCAAATCCCTCACAGAAATAGAGGTTGTGGTTAGTGCAGTGTCAGTGCGTCAATAGAGGGAAGCTTTCTCAAGCAGGGTTGTGGAAATAACTTGCTGAAAGGCTGAATGAGTTTAGTTCGGTTTGTGCTCTAAAACAGTAGCTATCAATGTAATAGTAAGAAAGTGGTTCATACTGTGTTGAAAGAGGGCTATGCCAATCAAATAATTGCTCCTTTGTTTTGCTGAGCTAGTGCTTTACAGTCACCAACCCTTGTAAATCTAGGCTAACAGTGACTAAGAATAAAAGAGGAGCACTTGGTTTTTTTCAGTTTGGGGTTGTTTTTTTCCCTATATAGCGGTTCTACCAAGATGTGGTAAGAGTCCCCTCTCTGGAGGAGTACTCTGAAAATATCTGCTTGTATCAATGGAGTCTAGTATCAAAAGAAAAGACTAATCTTTCATTTGGAGTGTTTTTGTTAAACTAGCAGTGAATGTATGAATTTATTCTGTTCAGAACTCTGAGAATTTTTAATCTTAAAGCATGCTTCAGATTTTGTCCACAAAAAATTCTATTTCAATAGTTTATGTACTGCTTTATTTTTTAGTTAAAGACCAAGAATCAGATTTTAAAGGTATTCTGTTTTCCCTGACTGCTATGTGTTTAAAATGCTTAATGTATCTAAAATCCCAATTTGGCAAATTATTTACAACCTCAGTTCAGAAAATGAAGAATGCCAACATGGCACAGGACTATCTTGAGTCAGGCATATTTATTTGGCTACAAGGATAAAGCAATTGTCTTTTAACTGAAAGAATTGGGCTTGTACCCAATGTTCCTATATGGATGTTAAATAACCCATTGATGAGATTTATTAATTTTGTAATATCAGTGGTTTTATAACTGCAAACATTTAAGGAAATAGGGGGAATGAGGTTGGCAGCAGGAGGGCAGATTACTTATTAGATTTAAATATGTAGGTGAGGAGACATAAACAAGCCAAAGAAAGATTTAGAAACATATGTTCAACCCGTCGTTGCATTTTTCCCCATTTTAAATTTTATTTATTTATTTTCACTCTATGCTACTTTCCCTAATAGAGAGTCACAGAATTTTTCAAGTATCAAAATTAATGTTAAGTCTGTTTCTAGGACTGGATGAACACACTGCAGAGACTTTTTGTGCAACAAAATTGCTACAAAGAGCACTGGAGGGGAAAAAATGTAACTGTGTGGAATGGGTATTTTCAGCCATTTAGGCTGTTATCTCTCACTGGAATTCACTGTGACTAAATTCTTTTGAACCATCTTAAAATTATAAGCCATAGCACAAAGTATTTCTCTGTTAAATAAAAAAGAGTAGACACGGCCCCGTTTAAGACCACAGTGCCATCTGTGACCACTTAGTTTGTTATACACCTATTTATTCAATTTATAGTGTGTATTTTGAGTGTATACACAACATATGAACTAGATTTCATGAGTGATACAGGTTTGTTTCTGAGGACTAAGGGTATGTCATACTGGAAGTTCTCTATGAACTGTCTGAAAAGTTTTTCTAAAGGGATTATGAAAACTGGGGCAGGGGGGGAGCTACACAGAGAAATGTGTAAATGTAGTCTGGGTGTCAGCAAAGACCAAGTCTGTATCTCCTTTTAAATTTAAGATCTCTATCTATTTAGCAACTTGATTTCTCAACCTCTAGTTTGCATGTCTTTGACAACCTTCATTCAAACCGTATGCAAATACTAAATGTGTTACTGTTACAGGTAACATAAGATGATTTCTTATGTGTTTAATCAGATTAATCTGTTAATTCCAGAAGACTGTAGTTTTGAATTATATTGATATTTGCATTACTAGGAACTGTGAGGCAGCTATCCATGTGATTGGTTCAGCTTTATGGAGAGCTATTAAAGGATTTTTAGTATTTTGCATATTGCATGTAGACTCCTTTAGGATCTCCAAGGAGACTGCTGACCTTCTACTCTTCCCTTGGCCACTTATAGCCACTGTTAGAGGCAGGATACCGAAGTAGGTGGACCACCAGTCTGAGTTAGTATATAAGACCATATAAGACCATATAAAGTATTTGCACTTGCTCACACCAACTATCCTTCACTCTCCAAATGAAAATGTGCTTGTTAAAAATTACTGGTTAAAAGTATTATTAAGTAACTAGGTTAGCTGAAAATATAGGATGAATCAATGTTGCCTCTCCCTCCAAGCACAGCACTTTTATAGTGGCTTAAAAGTATCTTCTACTTATTTGTTTGATAAACTCACAAAAGCATGAAGTATTTCTAGCCAAGATAATCCCATAAAAAGTAGTCTAAGACCAGCTTGAGAGTGTACAAGGAACTGCACAGCTGTAATGAGGCTCATGGTAATGCTGGTGGCAGCATATCTACAACCTGAGAATATGGGTTACACCCCTGAATGCGCCACTGCATTTCCATAAACATCCATTGTGGTCTTTGAAGTAACAATATATTTTCAAGTTGAAAACCATGAACGTGTATGCCTGGAACATTCAATTTGGGAAACTGGGCAAGTGTGTTCATCTCTCGTGGCTCCTTTTTCTCTCTGTTTTTCCTTAATAAGGCCTCAGTGTTTCAAGGCCACTGAAGAATTCAAAGAATGCCATTGCCAAGATACCACCCTGCTAATTAAAACTAAATACTTGTTCTGGAAGAATTCCATAGCAAATCTCAAGTCTTACATACAGAAACTCCTTTTAAACTACAATATTAAAGCTTTCTGTTTTCCAGGTGATGTCTTGGCCTTTCTTTTGTCTTTGCATTCTTGTTCAATCATTACTCCATCACAATCATGAGACTGGAGGCTCCTATATGATTATTCTTTCATAACTTATAAACTCAATTTTTTAAGTTTTGGTCTTAAGAGTTTCTTCTCTGCTTGCTAGGTTGGTATTTAGAGTGTGGCTATATCTGTCTTTATCACAGGGGAGAGAAAAAGAGAAGGGAAGAAAGGACTGAAGGGCACAAGGGATGAAATAAATTGATGGAACTTATATTCAGTATTACAGCAGCTACATTACATCCCTGGCGTCTGAATGCAAGGAAATAAAACATTTTCATGTCACTTCCAACATAAGCATACATTCCACTTTCCCTCATATCCCCACCCACATGAGATTAAATCACTATTACAGTAGTTGATCTCTATTTACATAAAACAACTGTATCCTACAGTATTGTTTTGCTAAATTTATCCCCGCTTTTTGGCACAATACACAAATTTATGCCTATCTAAATATAAGGGATGACTATAGAGAAAAATATATTGATAAATACAGCCATATTTTAATTCTTCAGTTCTATGGATTACCACAGAAGTCCCAGTTCTCGAAGCTTCTCCAAGCTGGTTTAGTTTTAAGACTTTAGAGAAGGAAAAGAGTATGTGAAATAACTAAGCCTGGAGCTCAGAAATAGCTTCTTATACAAAAAATCTTGGAAATGTTCTCATTTAACTTTCTGAAAAGAAACATAGCAGACTTCCAGGTCTGCAACATTTTTGTCCTAATTTGCAATGCAAATTTTACAAAAGCTTAATGGAATTTAAAGTTTTGTTTTTTTTTTTTTTTTTTAAATTATAGAGAATCATCTATCCAGAGTCTCAGAGACTGGAGACTGGCCCTGGCAACAAATAAGGAGGCCGAAGTACTTAATTCATGTTATATAGTGTACCTCTGGGCAGTTTAAGACATGGAGGAACAGACTGGTAATTAATTGCTGCTGATTGCCATTGTCAGAGTAGGAAACAATCTGCAGCATTCCTTATACAGATGTTGACATGATCTTTCCTATATAACAGTGCTTTACACTGTGGTAACACAGCATTTCAAAATATGTTGGTTCGGTTTCTTACCTCAAAATGAGACATGTCGAGTGTAGTGTACCAAATTTTATGCCTTTCTAGTAGTATATTAAGATCTAATCACACAGCTGAGATAATGACTCTTATTTACATGTTAGCAATTAATGATGAAAAGGCAAACTGTGTAAGAGAGGGAAATATGGCTTAAGAATCTTTTTCCCATATTATGAAATACAGGACCTCTCCTCCAATCTTACTCTTGCTACAATGCTGTCAGTATATTGCTGTAAAATCTGAAGGATTGTGAGGGATTTTGTTTGAGTTTTTTGTTTTGGGGTTAAGGATTTTTTTTCAGAGAAGCAAACATTCCTTACTAATATCTAGTGTTTCAAAACCCTTAGATGCAGTCAGATTACAAACAAAAAGTTTTCAAAATGCCTGGCTTGTGCAAGCTGAGAGAGCATTGAGATTCCTACATAGCAAGGGTTCAATTATTTCTGCTTTCTCAGCTTTGAAAGTGTCTCTGCAGTCTATGAAGCTCGTTGATAGTGTCTCAAGTTTTCCAATCTAAATTCAGACCAGGAGGTGCAAATACAGATACGCAGTCATTGCATTTCTGCTGAGGAAGAATTTAATACCAGCAGCTGTACGTGAAAAGCACTACTCAACCTCATTAGAGTAAAGCTCAGGTTTTGCTCATACTTGCTCTATAAAAGCAAATAGTGAATAACTCAAATGTTCGGTTAATTTTGTAGAAACAGCGTAATGTCAAAATGCCTGTAGCCTAACGTGGATGGTGCAGGCGCAGTACCCACAGCTTAGCAGAGCTGGAAATTCACCCCGGGGAGCAGGGGAGCATTGAGCTCCCAGCTGAGGGGTTTGTGAGGGGAGGGAGGACGGGGCCTGCAGGCCCCTCACCTGTGAGGAAATAACTGCCACGAAGGCGCAGCTTTAGGGATATTGCAAACAATCTGCCCAGTGTTGTGCCACTCTTCACCCAGCCAGCAGCACAAACACCTTTTTCTTTTCCCTCTCCCAATGTGGCCTTTTCCCCCTCCAGCCAGGAACCGCCACACCAAATAACCACGCTATTGTTTGAGGCAAAAGGTGCGTGTTCGGGGGTGTAGGTTCCAGGAACGTTACAGGGCCTATGGCGGAAGGCGGGGTGGGTACCTCATTGTCGGCTCGGAGAGTTAGCCGTGGCTCCGTCTCTGCTCCAAAACCGGCGCGGGGAAGAGTGAGGGGTGCGGGGCGGCCCCTCACCTTTCTGACAGGAACCGGGACCGGGCCGGACCGGCGGGGGCGCGCGGCGACTATTGGCGGGAAGGGGCGCTGAGGGGACGGGGACGCTGAGGGCGATGGCGGCTGTGGTGAGAAACCGGAGAGGCCCGGCCTGCTCTCTTCAACCCTGCTCTAAGCAGAATAGTGCTCACAGAGTGCTTCAGGTGAGAGCTTACCTCTCCACCCTCATTTCCATCCGGCCAAGTGAGGACTCTGTCTCACAGCTGTAAGTTCCCAAAGCCCTGCAGCAGTCCCGCTGTGAGACAGAAGCTGCTGTTTCTGTGACGATGGCGATGGTGCCCTCTCAAGATGGAGGCAGTTAGACTGGTTTGGCGTGACTTTTTTTTCCCTGACAAATTCAGGTTAGCTGTTCTTTAATTTTAGAGCTTCTTGGTATTTGAAATACACGTCTTTGCTAGTGAGGTCGAAGGACTTTTCTTGGAATTCAGTTTAGCTGACAGGCTTATGAAGGGTTTCTCCTTTCCCTCTCTCTTAAAAAAGAAGTTAAAGAAAAGTGTGTAGTTTCCAGCCTTTGCAATGCTTCATCCGTTTTCTGTCATAACCTAGGATTAATTTTATCAGGTTTTATTAACTTAATGATTCATTTTAGTAAAACCTAAGTTGCTCTTCAGTTTAGCCACAGTTTCTGACATGGCTGCTGGGTAAGCTGAATCAGTTCCTAGACCAGGGCTGGCTGGTAACAGGGGAAAAGCTGAAATTATACTTCTAAATATGTACAGTGTTTCTGTACAAAAACATGATTTGTGAGAACACTTCAGTATTTACTGCCTATCTCCAACTGAGCTTTACGGATCCTATTGAGAGTGACATCATATCTAACATTTCACTCCTGTATAATACACGCTAACTAGGAAGCAGTTTTAATTTAGAGCCAGCTACAGTTTTGCTATTTGTAACAGTTAACGGACAATGATTATGTGTACAGTATCTATAAATGAGAGAATAATAATAATGAAGAAGCATTAACAAATTATGGCTGTTCATTACATCACAAGCTCACTGGAAGCAAACATATACTTAAATAGGTTTTAGTGGTTTAACTACCTATGTCAGTTCCTAAGTGAGCAGCACTTGAAGTGATACCTAAAAATACAAGAAATACTGTGTGTTTGTAAAAGTAACTCAGATTAGATCTCCCACAACTTTTGCACATCTTTTGATTTTGAAGTGACTTAAATGCATAGGAGACTGGCAGGACTGATGAAAATAGATATAACTATCTGCACAAGAAATACAGATGAGAAATTACAAATTAGTGTAGCAATCTACTTTTAAACCTTCAGAATGGGAAGAGAGGAATCTCCTGTGTTCAGGAGACAATTGTGGGGGTTTTAAGGACTGATAAGATCAGTAGTAAAATTATAAACACAGAATATAACCTGTTTTTGAGGTCTGAAGAATTGGGAGAGTAAGAGTTAAAATAAAAGCAGCAAGAAACTTAGGCTTAAAGCATAACTGTGCGAAGGACGAGGAGGAAGTCACCAACTAGTACTTTTTCTTGTTATGCCTGATCTGCAGCAGCCTCAGTATCTGTTGTTTAGGCCTAAACAGTTCCAAGTCAGACTGTACTTTTTGTTTTAAATACTTATTTTTTAAATGAATGTCTTTTTTCAGCATTCTCAGAATCAGACAGACATCAAACATTTGCAGAGAGACGGACAGACCTAGTTCTGCCTTACCTAAATTGAATAACATATTAGAAAAAAGACAAGTACTTTCAGTTTAGCACTTGTCAACATGTATGTCATTTCATGTTGCAGTTAAATTTGTATTGACTTCAGCTTTAGGTTTGTTCCTCTATGCCTTGCTGTAACTGGTGGTAGAGGAAAGAGCATTCCAAAGACTGGCCAGTCTAAAACAAATTGGAGGGGAGTCATCAGTACTTTGGAAACTTGGACTATATTGGGCCAGTGTGGATTTGCCGTGAAGAAGTCAGCGCTACAAATAAACAGTAAATCTACAAAAACCATGCATGCTGAAAAAAAGCAGAAAAATCAGTCCTACAACCAGCCACAATAAAAAAAATAAACCACTTGTCTTCTCATGACTTAATTTTACACTACGGAACTGACATTGTGACCTCATTTTAAGTAATGCGACCTCCTTAGACAACAACCCTTGCAAACTTATTTGTAAATAGAACTCATGACCTATTTCTCCTACTTAACCCTGGTTTTGGGTAAATGTCCCTTCTGGGACTACTGGAAAAAAAACTTTCAGAGTGAAAAGCAGTGTGTCCTTCACGTTGCTACATCGAGGTTGTCAATCATACCAGGTAAAAAACCAACCAACCAACCAACAAACAACAACAAAAAAAGCTCCAAAAAAACCCAACCAAAACGCCGTAAGTTTTACCACAGAGTAAAATTGTCTTTATAGTAAACTAGCACACCTTGTTGTGTGTATCTTAGATACATATTGACTCAAATCACTCCTTTTTTTATAGCCACGATGACAGGCTTGAGATGTGTCCTGCAATGAATTATTATTTTGATTAAGGCCTAGATTACCTTGGCCTGTCTGGTAACTTCTACCAAAGGGCTAATTTTCACAATTAACATTGGCTTTTAAACACAAGTTTTCCACCGCCCCTACAAAACCTTCTGATGCAAGCTTTAGGAGGCTTACTAGCTGCTTCCTCCTGTGTGCAGATTAAGGCCCTAAGCCACTTTGATCTACTCAAGAAGCAAATCCACTCAGCAGAAACGATGTAACTTGATAGTTCTGTTGTCATCCTGTCCCCTAGTGACAATTGGTCATTTCCTTACAGCTTGCTCTGTAGCAAAATTGACACCTGACCACCAGCAATCTCAAAATTCGTAGCAGTAAGATAGCTTTCTCTCTAGTGAAGGCAAATTCAGACTCTTGAGAGCCTGTCAGGCTTTCACAAACTGTTTTTGCAGGCATGGTAACATTAATTTGACTGTTTCCAGTGTACCAGATGAGCCATATCAAGAAAAACCGCCTGAGTGACAGTAAATATTTACTTTAAATTTCATTATCAAACACACTAGCTGTGACTGGAAAAGGTAACTGGAAGCATTATCTCTAGATTTTAAAAATGCAGTTTGGGGGTGCAATGTGCAATATAAATTATGCTCCACAATTAATAAATTACTTGAAACAACTTTTCAAAGGAGTATGAAAAACAAAGAACCTCCTACAGCCTTCACCTCTGTGTTGCTTGGGAGATCCCAAAGAGTTTCTTCCAGATGAGAGAAGCATGCCTGAAGAGCCTTACCCTCTCCTCACTGCTGGAAAGTAGCACAAAGAAGTAACTGATGGTAGCAAGACCCCGGAGAAAGGCATATAGAGAAAGTGTTCTGCATTGACACACTGATGCGCCACACAGCTCCCTTGAAACACAGTTCCCATGTAGAAGATTTGGGCAGACTCGTATTTCTGCTTTATGTGGCTCCGATCTATGCCTACTCAACAGTCTGTTTATATATATATGAACTTTAGCTTTGACTGGAACTTCACCTTGCGTTGCTGCTAGGTGGTTTAGACAGATTAACTTTCTCCTGTGCTGGCTGGTTTCTCTAAAACCAATGCTATCTCACTGGAGCTTTGTGTGCTATAACATTACAATGCCCTAAGGCAAGACTAGGCCATTTGTTTACATATAAACATGTGGCACACTCCACCTGAACAAGTGTTTGGTTTTGCATACCTAGCAGATAACAAGGCTGTAAATTTTATTGCTAAATATTATAAACATAGATCTATGATTTTTTTTCCCCAAGAATTGCACTTTGGGCCTGATTGAGATCTCACTTTGACCAATTTTAGGTTGATATAGCAGTAACTTGTGATTTATATATGCATGAAATTGAAGTAAAACTCTTTAATTTGCTTTTCAGTAGCACTGACATTACTTGTGGGGGTTTTTAACATAATAGAAACTGGGTTTTTTTAAAAAAGTTAATTAATTTTCCATCAAGATGCAAACATAGATGGTTAAAATAATATATCTATTTCTACAATTTTCCATTCAATGCCTTATCATATATCCATGCTGTATAATGAACATGACATTTTTCTGATAATGTTACAAGAATAACTATTTCTGTATTTCTTTATTCTGTACATTACTGTGTCTTTTTCCTGAAAATGTCTTTATCTAAATGGCTATTAACACAGATATTTTTCCCCATTATTTTTCCTTCTACAGATTTAGAATTCATCACCACAAAGACCTGCTATTGCTGCATTCTCCACACTGTCTCAAATTGCCCAGGATTTTATGAGGTAATTTCAGTACTGTCACATCACACTTGAAACAAAATAGCTACAATATGTGCTTATGTGTACTTACTCATAACATTAACATTTTGTATGATTTACAGAATTTCTTAAGTTTTATGTAAAGTGAAATAAACCATAAATTAGAAGCTCCTTTTTGTAAGGATACTCAAAAGTCTTGAGGGGGGAAATTTGCATTATTTATTCATAGGAAAAACATGTCTGTTTTAATATAAAATTTGTTGATTTAGCTACTCAAAAAAATACCAGTGAAAACCTGAATTTTAATGGCCTTGTGGGCTTCCTAAAGGGGGAAAAAAAAAAAAAAAAGCATAAAAGCTTATGCAGACAAATGGTAAATGCAAGTTTATGAGACATATTTGCATTTGACTTCAACATTAAACTATACAAGGGGGAAATTACTGCACTGTTGATTTTTTTGAGTTTTCTATCTTTCCTGAGTGGCTTTCAAGTTTTGTTTCCAGTTCAGCTGCAAAAGCTAACAGCAGTACTGCAGTTGCAGTGATGTGCAAGGGTTTGTTCTTCTGTTTGTGTCTCTGGACACTATGAAACCCCTTTTCATACATGTTTCCTTTTCATTAACAGTACATATGGGGATGGGATATCACATGCTTCTTTGCATACTGTTACGCATGTCAGAAGCATTAAGATCTACAATAATAGCAAATTCAAACATGTCTTCTGAAGAATCTGTTTAAAGAAAGCAAGCCAAAAGTAAAACTGAACACAACGAATATTAACTTCATAATGGTTTTAGGTTGTTCAGTCAATATTAAACTGATAAAAATAATCTAAACAGAAGTAAATTATTTCAGAACACATCTTTACAGATTTATAAAGAGATTTGCATGATGCAAATAATGCATAACTAAAAGAGTGTTTAGTTTTTCATGCTTCAGTGTAGTTTTCTACATTCTAAGATCATTAATATGCATGATCATATCTTTTTGTACTTGGATTCTTAGTTTTCATGTGCTGTTTATGTTTGTAGTGGCATAAAAGGTTATTTTATTTGAACATACATTGTCTTCACTTGTTACTACTTAAGTGATCTATTACAGAACTGCTACAAATTACATGGTAACAATATTCATGCAGTCACAATCTATATGGCTGGGAAATTACAAAATGCATTTACGTTTGTATCACTAACTCAGCCACTGGAAAGCCTCTTTATAAATGTGCATCATCAACACATGAGGAATGTCCTAACAGGGTTCAGCTATTATGTAGTTGTTCTGCTTTTATCTCATAATTATTTCGTGAAATATACCGAATTAAGGACATGGCCAGTGTAGGGTGCACCTGTTTCTCAGCATTAATCAGAATTAACTGCAGAATGATCAGTGCTGTTTAAATTCTGATCCATTATAAAAGTGCTTTCTAACTAAATAATGACAGATGCAGAAGGTTAAAAAGAAGACAGCTCTTGCAGAGTCCAAAAATCTGTATAATGAGATTTATATATATATGTATATATACACACACATATTTTGTGATTAAAAGTCTGTCATTTTAATTCTTTAAAGAGCCATCACAATACAGTTTAAGTAGGTCTGTTCTCTGGAAAGGCATGTTAACTCCTTTCTGCAGAAAAGGTAAGGAGGGATTATTGTTTCTGTAGGGGGTTGCACCAAGCAGATAATTACATGCTGCAAGATATAATCACACAGATACAATAAGGAGTCTTGGGCCAAGCAGGATGATGGTGTTTCTACTAGTACCTTTGACTGCAGTATAGGTAACTGCATTGTGTTATGATTTTTAACCAAGCACATAACACAAATATGCTGTGTCCTTCTTGTCTTCTCTGTCAGTCAGCTGTCATAGTAACAACATTGCCATACAGACTAAAGGGCAAGGGATTTCCAAGACTCTTAAGCGGGAGAAATAAACAGGCAGGCCTTGGGGAATACATTTTGGGATAATGAGGTCCCACAATCAGATGGGCAATTTTGAATGGCAGTTTTGAAATTTCTGCAAACTTTCTGGCACAGCCTCGATAACTGGAAAAGTCACTGAGAATTGTTCTTTCTTTGAGATTGTTTG
This sequence comes from Nycticryphes semicollaris, assembly GCA_013400055.1. Classification (NCBI taxonomy): domain Eukaryota; kingdom Metazoa; phylum Chordata; class Aves; order Charadriiformes; family Rostratulidae; genus Nycticryphes; species Nycticryphes semicollaris. The sequence goes on along the minus strand of VXBJ01003175.1, from coordinate 864,149 downwards.
TCTGCAAAGTATTTAGATACTGGATTTGTAATAAAAGGCTTAAATGAATGAATGAATTTTGAATTTTTCAGAAGACTGGTGTAAGTGAACATGCACCCACTATTAAGCAGAATCCATAGCATTAGTGAATTTTCTCTTGTGGTATCTTTTGAAATTAAGGTAATCCTTCAGAGGAGCATTAGTCAAATCACAGCAGGTCTTTGCCTTTCCCAGAAGGAACACTTACTCTTCACAGAATGACTGCTAGCATTACCTGTCAAATTTAGAGATCACAGCTGTGAATTTCTTTCAGTCTCATTTCTGATCAACATACACGTTGAGCAAAATCATGAGTGAAGCAGAAAGAGTACTTTAATATTAGCAGATCATTCTCTTGCAATCCTGCTACTCCCAGTGATGCTGTATAAACCCGGATGTACTACCCATGTAGACCACGCTGTTACGTACTGCTAAGAGATAGTTAATCAGGCCCAGAACTATTCTGTGTCTAGTTCTGAGAAATTCAGAACAAAATCTCACACCTCTAAGTTGTTTATTCTATCTAGTTTGACATTACTATGAAGTGAAACAGTTCCTATAACTCAGGCTGATGACTGGAAAATCTTTGTCATCTTCTATTGGTGACTCTCGATCTTTCTAGACAGCAAGCAGCAGAAAAATGGTGTGTTTCCCTCTGCTTTCCCAAGCTGCTCTATTGAAGAGACAAGAGAAACCCAATCTGGGCCTTTAAAAGATAGCCATAGCATAAGAAGAAACCCTGTTAATTCTCATGTTAAATTTCAAACTTCATTCATGCAGGTTGTACCAACTGAAGTGGGACTACTTATCCTATTAAATAACTGCCAAGTCCAAAGTTCCAGTGACTCCTTTTCAGCGCAAGCATGCGTCTACATTACACAGTCAAAGCTTACAAAAGACCCAGAGGACAGAATTAATCTAGAGTATCAACTGGGAAGATTCTGAAGTTGCAGACTTTTTGTTTGATCATTGGTGTTCTGAATTCACACTCCAGGATTTAGGTTAGTCCTTTCTCTGTCATGTTTATTGAGGGTATTCCTCCTCAAAGCAGTTGTTTGGGATAACAGGCCATGCCAGTCATCACCTCTCCCACATGGCAAGAAGGAAATAACAGCAATACTAAAGGATTAATCTGACCACAACTGATGTCTTCTGTTTCTCTCCTGTTCCAGAATTTTCATGTTTCTATCACAGCATTGCTAACTTTACTTTTGTTGAAGGAAACCTGGCCTGTGCTATCCACAGCCTGCTTGACTGCTTCATTTTCATATCTTCAGTTGCCATCAACAGGTTTTAACACAGCTATGAACTTATTTTTCCCCTTCTGCACAGGGTTAGGAATTTTAAATGCTCTCCAATGGAGGGGGAAAAAAAAGTCCTGATTGACAGTAGTCTGAGGGCTTTCAGCATTTAAAGGTTACCTGACTAACTTGCCAGGGGAGGTAAGGCCATGCCTCTTTGCATATTTATTTGCATAAATACTAACATCCAGAAATCCATACATTCACAGTATTTGATTTGAACAAGATTCTGTGTGAAAAGCAGAAATAACATTGCAAGCAAACCTGCAGATGACTTAGATTGTCCTGTGGACAATCTTGTGGAGAAGAGATTCCAGGTTGTCAGCTCTTCGGCTGCACCCATTTTATACACCATTTACACTGAAGGATACACAGGGTATACCAGGAAAACAATCACTGCTCTGCATGCTTGCCTACCACATATCTACTTAAAGTGCATGGAAACAAGGTTAGATAAAGCCAGATTTGAAGAGTATCCTGCTCCATAACTAGCCAGACTTAGCTTATATTTGCCACTTCCAAGCAGAACGTGACATGATTTTGTGATCCTGGAAACGTGTTCAGGTTTTGTAAGCTTTGCATTTTGCCTTATAACAAATCTGGGATCAATAAAAACTTAATGCTTAAACCAAATCAGAAGTGAACATCACCTGTATACGAGTGAGGTTCTATTTGACATGACATGTAGGTTAAAATAGTCTCAGCCTGATCTTTTAGAGCTGCAACTCTATACACTGTTGACCAGATGGCTTTCAGTGCAAAGTGAGAGACTTTCTCAGAGAAACAATTAAATCAGCTGATTTAATTAATCAAAGAACATGGGATTTTAGAAAAATGCAAGACTAACGCTGTAGCAGCCCACTAACTTTTCTGTAGTGAACAATAAAAAATATTAGATGTATTTTGCTCTAAAGTTTTCCAGTTATAAAGAGTCAGAGAGATTAAATATTTGATGGAAAATAGTAAAGATCGTATAGCATCCCAGGAATCAGTAGTTTTCAATATTTGTGTTTGCATGCAGGACACATGTGTGTTCACCATCTTTTACAAGTGTGATTCAGTCCACATAAAGAGACATATGTCTCACTTAGCATGCATGTTTATAGTGCCAACCTGATATACTTTGGTGTAGGAATTAACCCAATAATGTTAAATGAAAAATAATGCTCATTTTATCAGTCATTATAGTAGCCCTATCGAATTTAACTCAACATAAGGTGAGGCCAGCTTATTAGTATTAATTTTAACTTGTAGAATTTTTTAGTTATATGATTTTCTATTAAATTACATACTACCATCTGAACAATAACAACAAAAAAAGAGCCTAAACAGGTCACATTTGTGGAAGTGTTGCCTACTTCCCTCCAGGAGGGAAATCATCATGCAAGTTAAGCCATTGAAGTTTGAGCATACCAAAGACATCCCCAGTCTGGCCAAGGAACTCTTGTTTCCAAGTGCCAAAATGAAAGAGCAGGTCCAGGGGAATTCCTCAGACCCGAGTTAAATAGGGCTATTCACAGCTGTGGCAGGTCTAGGGTAGGGGCAGGGAAGGATCTCAGAGTACCCTCATTTGCAGCTGAAACCACGCTGTCCCCTGCAGAAGCCCACAAAGCAACAGACAGGGAGACTCAGCCAATACCAAAACCTGCTTCCTTTCTTCTTCCATGCCAGAATAGTGCTACACTTTTTTGTTGGTGGCGGTGGGTTTTTTGTTTGATTGTTTTTATAAAGTAAGAATTACAGATCTACCCACTTGCGATACAGTGAAATGTAGGTGTCTGTCTTATGGGCACAATAGTTTAAGTAGAATGAGATGATGGCATTATCAGCATTAAATAGGTAGGTTCCCAGCTGACAAGGAAAAAAAGATACCCCTCCACTTTCTTTGAACTTCTTGCATTCTTAGCGTTCTTTCCATAAATCATTTAATAGCCGCCCTATTCATAGGAAAATGTTTTGCTGAAGCTAAAAGGTGGAGGTTTTTTCCCCTCTGCTGTAATTGGAGGAAAACATAATAAATTTAGCCTGATTTGCCTGCAAGTTTGCATACACAAAGCTCTTGTCATGAACTAGTAAACAATAGGCCGCTCATGTCAGAACATGTCTGAACAACAGCATTAAAAATAGCTACTGAGCTGTAAGGCACATCAGGGTTACCTCACTGCCCTGTACTACTGATCCCTTGCCACAACAAACCTGCACCTCTAGAAAGGCAACAAAAAGAAATAAACTCACCAGCTTTCTATCTCTCATTGTGCTTCAGTCCAAATAATCTCTACTGCTTCGTGGGACGTCCTGACAGGATGGAAGCTCTGAGTCCTAGGTGAACCTGTACGCAGAATGTACAAAAAGCTTTCCCTGAAGACACAAATGTTACCCCTGTCTTTCAAGGTGCTGCCTAGAAGCATAGCATCAGTTCATTTTTGGGGCAGTGTATAATTACCTGCTATCTGTGTGCTGTTGCCATGAAACTTTTGGCATTATATTGTAGGGGAGATTGCTTCTGCAACTGGTGGCACTGCAGGAGAGAAAGCCTGTTACTCATCCATCTGGACATACTGATGGCACAGGTCACCTACACAATTTCAAACATGGGGGAGGACCCTCCTGATGGTGCCATGTAGTTACATCAGGGCTTCTTACAGCTCTTCATGGAAAATACCAGCATGCCAAGGTTTAGCTCTGTTTACCTCTTGGAACTACACAGGCACAGTTTGATGCTAACACCTGCTTACCTTCGTCGTCTTCTGGAATCTGTCAGAGGAACAGAAGCAAGGGGAGCTAACCAGTGTAACTCATCACTATTAACTAGGAGGCAGTAGGAAAGATTTTTGGCTGGAAAGGATTGAATGAGAACAGCAGTATCAGTTCAAGGCAATTACTTAACCAAAGCATGCCCAACATTTGAAGAATGTTGCTGGCAGTCTCTGTCATGTAGTGAAAGCACATTAAAAAAAAAATTACAAAAGACATTAAGTGCAGAAAGCTTCTGTCATCCTGGGGTTAGGGCGCTCCTTGTAGATTGCCTCTGAAAGATGTAGCAGAAATGAAGGGCTGCTTCCATCATTCAGAAACTCTGCAGCAGGCAGACTTCACTATTTGTTTTGGCAACCATTTTCATATAAAGTGCATTCAGCTTGCACTGCATAAGCTCTTTATTTTCCTCTGAGCAAAATGCACACATACAGAACTTCATACCCTCCTGATCCTATGACTGTATGAACTGAGGGAGCTAATTTTGCACTGCCTCCTGCAATTTCCCTTGTACTTTCCCTGCTGTGTGGATGTGCTGCCCTACCAACTGCAGGTCTGATCTGTTTCAGTCTGCTGTGACAATCCTACATCCCACAGTAATATTAAATCATGCACGTTCCCCCCTTCATCAGCCACTGCACTAGACTTGCACCCGGTGTGAAATTGCTTAACAGGTGAAAGAATGCCATGTTACATTTTAAGGACATGATGCTAATAGGCATAGCTCTTAAGCCTAAGTTTGGGAACCCATACAGGGAGCTAGAATACTGTTAGGTAAATTAAGATATGGCAAGGACAGTATATGCAATTAAGTTATATGGATCACAAACTTTGAACTGGGACCAAAATGATCAGGAGCTCAGTTAAATGATATTCTAGTCGTTAAGGATTGTGTAACTACCTGCTTATGCTGATTTTTGACTCAGAGAAGAATATATAATACCTCCTTTTCCATGGCTGTCAGAGAGATGTGATTCCATAGGATTACAAGTAGCATTGGTACATCTATTCTAGCAGAAAGTTTATGATTCTGAAGCATCAAAACCACTCATTTCCTAAGCACCACCTAAGAGCCTATGTACTAGCAACTGCTTTGCTGCTTTGAATTAAGGTTAGCAACTGTCATCCATCCTACACTAAACTTGAGACTAAAAATCAACAGTAAGAGGATGAGGACAAGTAGAGGGACAGATGGGAGAAAGATACAAATTATTTCGGAAAAAAAATGTAAGGATCATGGCATGAACCAAAAAGATGCTGATGTAATTTCAGGAAAAACAAGGATGGTGGCATGGAACTAAAAGATGCTGGTGTAATTTAGTACATCCTCAACAATATTTATTTTCCTGCAAGGTTTATGTTTACTCATGTACTAATCTTAAAAACTGACTCACACGCTATTCAGCTTTTCTGTCGATTGTTCCAGTGATCACAATAGGTTCAAAAAATGGGGTTTATTAAGTTTAAAAAAGGATAAAATATCAGATCAACTCTGACTTGAATTTTGTGCTACTAATTTAAAGCAAACAGTTAGATGGCTTGGTTCATTCATGGGCATGCTACGAATATCAGCTGTCTAATAGCAACTGGAGACATAAACTAACATTTAGTAAACTAAAAACTTGGTGGCTGTAAAACTGCTGGAGCAAGAACAGAAAAAGGAAGAGGAAAAAGCAGTTGAAAATGAGACCTTCCTAATGTAAAAGAGGATTATGAATATGTTCTGATGTAGATAACCACACCCTACACAGAGACCTGTAAAGATCCTTCAGCTCTCCACTCATTTCGTTTCTGCTACTGCAAACAGAAAATTAAGTATCTGATTTCCAGGTACCATTTCCAATGGTAGGTTTTGGGAAGGACTTGGCAGGAAACAGGTTCAATTTTTTTCTCATCTGGTGGTCATTTCTGACAAAAGACAGCCTTTATGTCTCTATGCAGACAAAATTATCAGAGAGTGGGGAAGCATTTTAGAGTGGTACATACAATACCACTGTAAAAGAAAAATCAGAAAAAACCCCAATCCATCAGTTAATAACTGCCTTAGGCCCCAATTCAGCAAACTACAGTGTACTTGCAGGGGCCTTCTGAAGCCAACAAGCTTTAAGAGGGTTTCTGATGCCCACACAGCGGTGGTGAACTTTGCAGGCTGAGATGCATCAGTCAGTCAGTGTTGGGTTAAACAGGCAAGGAGCTGAGCTCTCCAGTTTCAGTTACATTAGAGGGGAGCTGGGGTTCCTAGTACTTGGCAAGACTACGCCATCAGAGATTTTATCAGGGGCCTTTATCAAAGGAAAAATTAAATATTTTTTTACCAATTAAACAGGAAATGAGTAGCATGCGGTTAGAAGTGAGGGTTAGCTACTTCTAGGGTCAGCTGGACTTGCTGCCTTGCTTCTTCAAGATACCATATGCTGCACAAGGCTAAAACCATAGTTTGCTACAAAGAGACTTGGAGAGGAATGCTTTTAGGATTTAAAAAGAATCAACACCAAGATGGGGTGAAGCATAATTTGTTTTGCAATCCAGCCACCACAAGACATTAATTTGCACAGGGTAACAGCAGTGCAAATCCACTCAGGAAGGGTTCTTTGGGTAGGTGAAAGTCCTTATCACCTTACAACTAGATTCACAACATAAACAAGAAAAACTGAAGTGTCTTTCTGTCCCTGTACTGACAGCCTGCAGGTTTCTAGCACATGGCAAGCACTGACTGAGGTGTACTTAAGAGTGAGACTTCCAGGACTACAGCAATACAGATTCTTGCAGTTGTCAGTGCTTCAAGCAGGGAAAGGTAGAAGTTCTGAGAAGCGTAGAGCAGGCTTTACAGAGCTGAGGTGTGGGTTCTTAGGCAAAAAGTGACATAGGTCCGGGTCGGCTGTTTTCAAGATCCATCCAATACAGTTGTAAGGATTGCTGTAAAGTGCCATAAATTGGCAGTGTTACAAATTGGCAAACCTACTGGGAAGAAGTTCATTATTTTCCTTACCTGGGAACATTTTCACATGGAGCAACAAAGAAACTATTGACACTGCTAAACAGTGAAGAATTTCATAATGTATCTCATCACAAGAGAAAGGTTGGTGCACTGTAATTCAGAATGTATCTGGCAAAGTCCCCATGGCTATTTGCTGGAGAAGTAACTATTGACAGGACAAGAATGTGATTTTCCTTTACAGATACCTGCACCACACCTCTTGGTGTCATCTTTGAACAAGGAGTAACATTTAAGCTCTGATCAATTTAGCATCTGGAAGGTCGGACATTCCAGAATCCTACAGTTAAATACAGATCTTTAAGCATTGTAGTCTAGCTTTACTCTTCTTTCAATTAATAATAATATTACTATCTTAGATGTTTGCTTTGTAAGACAGGTGTGAATGAATCCTAAGGTATTTGCTGCCTCTTTTAATGGTATTTTGCAAAGTGTCCTGCAGCTTCTTTTTCTAATGTTTTTTCATACATGATCAAAGAACTAAGAGGATCACACCACTTTTGGAAAACAAGGTAAACATTAACCAGACATTCATAATGCTACTTGTTTACCGAGCACTGAATGAGTATTCATTACTGCATCAAAAGGCTGCAGCATTTTAGATATTTTTTTTTTTTAGTGTGTGATTTACAAGTCTCCTACTGTTTACACAGAGCAACCATAGCTTGTAATAGCCACACCAAATTTTTCCTCTCTCTTACAAAATGGTTTCACAGGACAGTGTGTGCTGGCTGTCACTTGCCACTTACAAAATAGGCATACTTTATGAAAGACAGCCCTGCAGTCTTTCATAAAGTATGGTGCACACTGAAGTTTCTCGTCATAATCAACCCAAAACTGATTCAGCACAAACTATTTAGGTTAACAGTAGCAAGTCTTGTAGCATTTTTCTTGAGCCTGGTTGACTCTGACTGAATCAAAATAAGAAATGATTACTTAAGCATTTGTGCAGGTAGAGTTATCGGGGTGTGAAAGGCACTAACACGGACAGCAGGGGGTGATGAGTGGTGGAAAGTTCACAGGCGGCCAGAACAGTGAGGCAGCAGCTTCAGAGTGAAAAAGAAACTGCATTCTTAATCTAGGCAAACTGTTACCATTAATAAATACCAGCATAGAATGATCTTTGACTACTTTGCCTAATCCAGTAAAAAGCTCCACAAGCTTGTCCCTAAAAATAAATATGAAGCACAGAGTAAATTGCCATACAGATTAATTAAATTTCCTGCATATTGAGAGATTTCCTGCATACCCAAGAGATTTAGCAGATCTTACTGTCCTCCTTTGTGTCCTCATCATTAGTGCACCTAATGTTGGTCCTCTGTACTCTTCTCCTGAGCTGTCTGCAATTAGCTGATCAATGAGCTGGTTTGGATTTGACAGATGAAAATATTTCATATTTATGTTACCTTGTTGTGGCTTCATTTTGCTTAAATCTAGAGGGGGTTTGGTTGGTTTTGGTTTTGGTATATTTTTGTAAATAAAGATTGTTGATGACAAAACATTTTGTTCACAGCATAACGGGTTTAGCAAAATTTCTTGAGTTGTAGGTGGGGCTCTAGCAGGACTGCTGGAGCATGAAGGACCCTGAAACCTCTGTGTTCTCAGCTAAAGCAGCATCTTGTATTGTGGGACTCCAGGGTTTGCAACTGATCCCACGACTAGGTGGTACAACCCTCAGGCTGTAGTACGAGGGATCTCTGGCTACCCAGATCTCTGCTGTGACACCCCAAATTGCTAACATGGTTTGGATTTGAACACCTTCCCTGGTCCTAGAGCCTGGGCTGAAGAGTCACAGACTCCACTGCTGCAGATCCAGGACGTGGAACCAGGAAACTGTGGATTAAGAACCCAGGGAAGATGTTTCTTATGATGTCAATGACAGTGAAGCTGCCCCAGGGATTCAGCAGCAGTGTACCTCAGCCATATGTAGGAACTCATTACTCATTAGTCAGGTCCTGCCTGCCAGTGAAGGCTTCTAGTATTTGCAGTTTTACTAGAGCAGAAGGAAAGCAAATAGTAACCTATTCCGACCATTTTAGGGCTGTGTTTGTGGTAAGATGGGAGCAGCCTGTAAGAGTTAACTTGACTTTTAAACCAGGAATAAATAATTGCAGAGTCATGGAACACAGTGTCCACAGTGGTATGTGAAGATAGCTGCATCTCAATACAAAACACACTCTAAGAATGAAGTAATAAATCAAGAACCTTTACAGAGAAAAAGTAGTAGTGTAGCCCAAATTCTCCTTTCAAGCAGCAACAGCCGGTAAATATTTTTGTAAATCAGACTGTAGGGCTGTGAACATCAGCAGTGTTTTAAATATATTTTAGTTACAGGTCCTAGTTTAACACCTTCTTTAACAGCATACTTAAAAACAACAAAAAAAGCCTCAAAATCACCCCTATAAGCTAGGTGGTTTCCCCTCCAAAAGCCATACCTTTAGAGTATTGGTAAAATACATGAATAGGAGCATTACCTTCGCCGAAGCAGTGTTGCTGCTGCTCATGTAAGAACAGCAGTTAAGTTTCCTGCAGGTACTAGACTTGCAGTAGTTCCAGAAGCATATCAATTTGGCTGGTTATCAAAACCAAAAGTCTCTGAAAAACACAAAAATACAGATGAAGAGTGGTCCTTATTTGTTTATTTACATAGTTCACTTTTGTGGAGAAATAGGATCACATTATATGCAGTCATCATTGCAATCCTCCTTGAAGAGGAGCTTCATCAAGGGGGCTGATGTGTCAAGCCAGGTGAATGATTGTAGGGGAGATAATTCATCTCCGTGGTCAGGGATCCCACTGGAAAACATACCTTTGTCTGTGAAGAACTGGCACACTGGCAGCACTTCTTCATTGCACATAAACTAAAAGTGGCATTTGCTTGACAGCATCTGGGAAGCAAGGAGGCACAAACTCATGGACTTTTGCATACCTATATGGATTTCTTTTTATTATTTGGGCCTGGGAACTAGGAGAGTCAAGCAAAATGCTGAGAGACAAAGGAGTTCCTTGTTACTGTCTGCTGTTGTTTAGCAACATCATTCTTCTTAGCATAATTTGCACCTTATTTTTCCTCACACTTTTGCTCTATAAGTCCATAATGGAATATTTTCAATTTCAGCACTAAAGAAATAAATTTCTCTCACTTTTGTGAACTACAGACTCCACAGAAACTATATTTCTGGGCAATTTGATACATGTCTGCTGAATCCAAGACATAACAGCACTGGCTGAATGTGTTCCTCAGTTGGCACATGAGCAAGTCTCTCTATAACAAATGCTGCCAGCTCCTGAGTTGCAGGGCATATTATGGCCCACCTGCTGGGCTGAGATCCATGGAAGGGCTGTAAAATTCTGAGGGCGGGAGTTACAGCTCGGACCTCAGCACGAGCCTGACTTGAGCGACACTTAAAGTCACAGCAGGACACCACCAGGTCATCTTATTTTTCCCTGAAACAACAATGTTAGCAGTGCAGGTGGATTTCAACTTATCATTGCATCTACAAAACTATAAATAGTGAGGGCAGCCTTAATAGTGAAAAAGTTTAAACATAAAAAATAAAATAATGAGAATGCAAAAAAGATTGCAGCCATATTGGCCAATTAGCATGGGAAAATATAGTCTGGCTTCTGAAATTTTAAATGATCAGCACCGCTTAGCTCCAGCAGGGAAACTCTAAGGATGATTTTTATTTAGTGATAGTATTTTGCATAATAGCAGCCAATTATGTTCCTCAGGCATGCAGATTTTGATTGCCTAGACATATGCTATTCTCAGTCTCTGACCTTCTTTGTCTGTTATGCTGCTCTTCCCTCAGGCAAATTGCTCAAGTCAAACTATTAAGGAGACTAAGTTTAAAGACTTAAGTAGTATAACACACACACACATACACACACAAGTACACATTCTTCTATACAAATGCTTTATTAAAAATGCTACTGGGGTGGCTGATAACAAAACTGTAGCCATGTAAAGTTACAAAAAAAATATCAAGACAAAATGGTACCTGTTACAATGTATTAATATGTTTTCTGTTATCCCAAAAGTTTGCTCGGGGCCCAGATTTGTACAGTTAAACTTGCTGTCTATGTACATTATCCAGTTTGAGATACTACTCTACATAAATNNTTGATATACTACTCTACATAAATGTGGAATTTGATTCAAGTCTTAGTTTGAAAAATCTACATTCTGAATTTTTGTTTGTGGCTACAGTAATGTTGAAAGAAATAAGCAATATTTCTAATATTTACATAAGGACAAACAGCATGGGCCTTTACAAAATGAAAAAAAAAAAAAACATACAGTCCAGGGACTTAAACTTTCTATCTCTCCTTTCTTCTTCCCTTTCTCCCCCCGCTTCAAATTCTTTACTCAGTACAGCAGTGTGCTGTTCTTAGAAAAACATGNATGCTTTATTAAAAATGCTACTGGGGTGGCTGATAACAAAACTGTAGCCATGTAAAGTTACAAAAAAAATATCAAGACAAAATGGTACCTGTTACAATGTATTAATATGTTTTCTGTTATCCCAAAAGTTTGCTCGGGGCCCAGATTTGTACAGTTAAACTTGCTGTCTATGTACATTATCCAGTTTGAGATACTACTCTACATAAATGTGGAATTTGATTCAAGTCTTAGTTTGAAAAATCTACATTCTGAATTTTTGTTTGTGGCTACAGTAATGTTGAAAGAAATAAGCAATATTTCTAATATTTACATAAGGACAAACAGCATGGGCCTTTACAAAATGAAAAA